>CM038711.1:15865075-16445195 GCA_021613375.1 Megaleporinus macrocephalus
GAGCAAGACAAACAGAGAGAAACAAAATGAGACTCATAATTAGTCAGTAAGAGAGGGAGAAAGGAGAAAGAAGGAACGATAGCAAGGGAGATAATTAAGCGCAAGGGAGAGACAGAAACACAGAGAAACAAGACAGAGCTCTGTCTCGGTCTTGCTGAAAGAGCAAAAAGAAAACAAAAAAAAGAGAAAGAAAGGGAAAATAAGAGAGAGAAAGACAAGGAATGAAAACCTAACAAAGCAAAAGGAGGGGAAAAGGGGAACCACAGGGAGAATAAGAGAGAGAAAGAGACACTTAGGGAGTGGACTGTACTGCACAAAGAACACAAACAGATTGTCATGGCCACAGAGCAGTAGCCTGTGAGTGTGCACACAGTGTTAAGTTGTATCCTCCTTCGTCTTTTCTTTCTCTCTCTGTCTCTCTCCCTCTCTCTCTCTCTCGGACAGGGAAGTACTGGGCTCAGTTTGCGCTAGGGGGTCAAGGGTTGTATCTCTTCCAGAACATTCTGGGCCGACAGCCAACTAGAGCAAGGAAAAAGAGCAAACTGCGGCCGAAACACAGACAGGACGGGAGACAGGCACTCCAGGCCTGAGAGCTCAGTTCAGAAACGAACCAACTCTAACTGCCAAAATTAAATACTCAAACTATGCTCAAACACTTAGTGAAAAAAAAAAAATATATATTTCTGGGTGTAATATCTGACTACCTGAGCTAACAGTGGCTGAAACTGTCATAAAATAGTCAGATAAATATCAGTGAAAGGATGTTATAAATGTAAATAAATGTCCTGTCATTCTGTAAAGAAGTACACTGCATGGCATGTGTCTAAGGCTATTTTTAATAATGCATTCAATTAATTATTAATGATTGGTGTATTATATTGTAATTTGTTGACATTCTATTAAAGCAATGAGCCACACTTCACAATGTGTCCAACAATAATACCCTTTACCCCTTAGAGCACAGAAGAGCCTTGAGCAGTATATTGCTTTTGTAAAACAGTGACTACATGAAATATGATTTAAAAAACACGTTTCAATGTAATGGGCTGCGTCTCCCTGGACTTCACATTGTTTGGTTAGTAGACGGGTGTACGTCTGACGCGAATGGTGTCAATTTGGCGGAACGCAGCTTTTTCTGATGGCTTAATGGACCAGTGTAGTGCAAGACCCAACCTGAGGCTAACATGTTAGTGTTTATAGTAAGCACTTTCCTTGTTGCAGTATTCTCTGTGAAAAGACATAATAGAGTTCACACCTGTACTAGCAAACCTGCTAAGCAAATATACCTTCGAATTAATTTATTCTGAATGTAGCTTTGCATGTGTGGTGAGCACTATTTAGCATGGCCATACGCACATCACTTTTTGGCTAAAAACATCCCCAAGCCATGTTGAAATGCTCTCTTTTCCTGTCATATCTTCTCTCATCTTTATATACAATAAAGTATGGGGTTCACTTTTGTCAGACACAATTGTTTGTCTTCTTCTATTCTAACTTCATGTACTTAAAAATAACTTCCAAACCATCCAAAAAAGTGTGCTTTATGCTTTAAATTAATAGAACCTTGGTTCAATTTGGTCAAACTGAATTTTGGTCCTTTGGTCCGTTTTCTGAGGCACCTTTTTGCCCCTGCTATTTTGTTTTGGACCAAAGCACCAATCATCCAGTAGATATTCATGAACTTTTTAACTTTTGCCAAATAATAGTCTAGATATCATAATATTACAATGTTTGAAGCAGAAACTTTCATCTTATTTGTTATTGCTTATTGAGTTACTCCTACAGTCTATTCGATTTCCAATGTAATGCAATGTAACAGTGTTGCACAATGAATCTCAAAGGGCCCCTTACTGCCTGCACGGTGCACTTACATATGGAATTAATGGCTCTTGCATCCAAACAGAGTAGAATATATCTATTATATATATCTATTATATATAAAGATTCACATGCGATTCAGACAATTGAATCTGCAATTAAAGAAGTCAGTGCTTGAACTAGGCCGGCACCTCAACATTTTACTCTTTACGGGTCTTAATGGGTCTTTTTTTTTTGCATACCAGCATTTCTCACAAGCTGCTGGTCTTATTTCTGATTTAGTTTTCCCTCAAATTCACTAAATAGAAACAACATAAGCAACACTAAACAGCACTAAGCAAAAACATTAAAAAAGGGGGTACAGCCATGCTTAGTCACATAAAAGCACGAAAAAATAATTTAAAATATGGCAAGTCTGTGATATCTCCTAGTATCTTTTATTAACTGTAGAAATTCAAGCCAACTCACACACCAACACCAATCTTTATTTCCACCTCAGGCACTGAAAGAAGCCAGGTTCACAGTCCACTAGCAAACTACATAGGGAGTGGGGTTGCATTGACAATCCAGCCTCAGTTTAATACAACTTGGGGGATATCTAACCACAAAAAAAACTACATTTGAAGCTGGTAAGCCATTCAAGTAAACTTCTTGACATTTGCATATTTGAAATGTAACACTGAATTTAATAGAGGAGCAATTTAGCTGTTTTCCCTTTTAGCCAGTCAGTCATGTTGTGGTTGGTAGAAAAAAAATGTTTAACAAATCTTGGTTCTTACTTTGGCAATCAATATACTCTGTGCTCCACAGGCAACATGAAAGTCCATAAACAACATGATTGTTCTTACTGACTAAGCACATTAATACAGAATTTATAAGTCCCACAGAATGCATTTATTTACCATGTTAAATTGAACTCTGATGTCTACATGGAAGGTGTGTGAGGTATATAGGTCATATTTTATTTAGCTAGCTTATTTAGCTGCTTGATTGAAGATGATCTGCTTCAACTGTCAAAAAGTTGACAAAAATCACACAGTAGGTTGGGGTTGCAAAGCCTGCACAGTCTGTTTGATATTGTCCAAGTTGTGAGAAACTGTCTAGAGTGAAATGATAATTCAAACAAACAACTTTAAATTAAAGTTGCTTAGGATCTTGTTGAAGATGTGGGTGGTGAAGTTGGCTTCTTCCATTCCACCTTAAATGGCGCCAGAGTCTGGCACAAACTGAACATCATTTATGAAGCTGGCGAACAGGAAGTCAACTGCAGAGCGATGAGCATCAACAATGCTTGTAGACATTTTGGTTTCTTTGGAAAGGGTAAAGTGCCGGCATCGCCTTGACAGCAGTACATTTATACACAGAGTTCGTCCAATGTTTTCGATGCTGTTGCTGTGTTGTCATTGTGTGTAAATTTTGAGGTGTAAATATATGATCATGGCTCTTACGTAACACTTTAGTATTCTGTAATCAGCCTGTTTGACTGCAAAATTTTGCAAATGCAATGTTTTGAAGGAGGAACATTGTTGTTTTATGTCAGTTGTATGTACCAAACTCTTGATGGCTGAATCCAGATCATTTTAAATTGAACATTTCAGAATGAGGTAATAACTTTACTTTGTGTTATTTTCAACACCAAAAGCAAGTAACTAGTATATGTACAAAAGTTAGCAACTAGCAAGCTCCAGGTATGTAATGTTGTAATAGCTAACAACAACTTAACATACAAAATTATACTAGCAGATATCAGTCATTGTACATTTCAACACTGGTCCCATAAAGAACTTTGGACTGCAGTGTTCAAGTTCAATGTGGAATCAAAAATGTAAAAATACACTCTGGGCACAATACAAATGTTTTAACTGTAGGCAGCTGGGGCAAACTCAAGCAATATTAAAATTCTCTCTTAGTCACTGGAAAACAAATGTAAATATTTAAGCGGTAAATTAAGACCATGTATACATGGACTGTAGTCTCGCTCACTCAGCCAGACTGTGACCCCCTAACAAACCTCTTCAAAAGTCTCCAAGAGAACCTCACATGCACCATTTAATATTTATTTAACTTTAGAAGTACACAAAATAAGCAAGCCACTCCCTGTCCTGAGCATGGCATTTTCCAATAAATTATACTTGAATTTAAGAAAATGTACAAATATTCAGTTAACTGTTAACACAAATTATGCATTCAAAAACTCAAAAGTAAAATGCTGCACACTGACCTTGGAGATTACAGGCATAGTTGGCAGCAGTGAAGTGACTTGTATGCACCTTTGGTTAGCCAGGGAGCTAACATAGCTGTTAACTCACCTACCATATAGAGTAAATGCAGATGTGGACAAAATTATATCATGCTATTATATAGCCACGACAATACAATGTTGCACACTGATCTGTAGCAAAACAAAAATGGAGATAACTGTCATGAATGACAACAACGACATGAAATGTTTGCAGTTGTGGTTAGCCAGCTGACAGGCAGAACATGCATTATGTACAAGGTATTAAAAACAATATCATTGGTAATCATTGGCAAAAAAAAAACAATGTACTGATGAAGATATAATTACAACAGAAGATTATTAGAAGACACATGCTTAACCAAGTTTTGATGTTCTTTTTGAATATGCTTTTCTCTTAGACAAGGATTAAAAGCAGATCTTATATTTTAAAAAGTTATCCCACACATAGAGTATAATAAGTGCTTCCACGAGGGAGGTCTCTTCAAATCCTCAAAACGTACAAGCATTTTTACTTTAGGTGATTTTGACGAAGAGGTCACAGACCATTTGCTGATGTAATCATTAGCTAATGTGATCATGCAAACAACTTCAATTAAAATCCATAACTAGCAAATTATCCTAATGTATGCTTTAAGTTGATTAAACGTAACAATTATATAATATCACAACATCCTAAAAAGAGCAGCCCTCCTTTCAGTGGTGGGGGCAAATCTCTAAGACCTGACCATTCATGCAACTAGGAATATGACTACCAGCCAGCTGATTGTAAACATATCAGAAAGCAAAAAATCTCCTAGCAAATCTCTAAACTGGAGATGGAGTTCAGTGAGTTCATTGCTTCTATGAAAAGACAGCTTTTCAGTAATAAACCTCATCCAGGATGTGCACTGGTATCTCAATAACGTCTCTGAGCTAAGCTTAGTTGTTTTCAACATGTAATAAGTTGTCCCTGGTCTGTCCCTGGTGGAAAGCTTCTCTATATCACATTATTCTTTCATAGCTCGCCTTCACGCCACTGCTTGTAACTCATCTCCAAGCTCTCAGATCACCTAACCTGATAAGAAGCACTTTGTCAGCAGTGCTGAATCCAGCTGTACCAGCACCGCACAACACGAGGCCATTAATGGAGCCACATGAAATATGGATCAATTAAGTTACATATATTTCACGTTTCTCATCTTCCCCGCAGCTGGTCTTTGATGCGCTGCCTTGCGTTGCAGCAAAGATAATTAAGAAATTTTATACTACCTGCAACGCAGGGGCTGCACAAAATATTGTTTGTTATAGGATAATTCCACCAATGGCTGCATAAATAAATAGTTGAGATGTGACCAAAGCATTTTGATTAGCCTGATGTGAAATGCTACATTCTACAGAAACCTAGGTCAAAAGGTCTTATAAAAGGAACCAGACATCCAAATTGTTTAATTTCGCCCAAAAATAATCTTGCAAAGTTATTACACAGGATTATAATTATTAAGCTGATGCTTTTAGAAAAGGTTTTGGTAATAATACATTACAAAACAGTAACAGTGCTGTAAGACAATACATATTTTTATATTTACTACTACTACCACTGTATTACTATTATCAAAGCTACATATAACAACCAGTAAGTTCACTGGTCATTTTGGATAGAAACTAAAATGTCTGCTTTTAAGAAATGGCATAGGATCCTACACCACTGTACAAAACTGCAAGTTTCTCTATGATGCACCACTTCACATTGAAACATTCTGAATTATTTTGGTTTTTTTTAGCATGTCAACAGCTACATTTCTATGGATTTTTCTCCACACACTACAAATATTTCTTTGACAAAGTGTCTCCAACTTCTAGCAATAAATGATATTATATATATATTTTTTTTCCCTTTTATTTTAATTGTTACAGGATAAATCACATTTCTCTACAATGTACAGCTCTCCATTAAGACTTAACAACAAAACAAAATGTGATGTCACGATTATAGTGAGTAAAATGATCACAGTGTATTGTTAAAAAGTGCAGCCCTTCTGTTGCGTGTACATGTTGGCAACACACCATATTTTATTCCATTGTTTTGAACAGAGCAACAAGAAATTCCACCACTGAGAGCAGCAATGGCAGCATATCGCAGCAGTAACACAACAGTCCATTCGGAGTTCAAGTTACTAAGTTAGGGGTAGTGCAATAAACCGGATGTTGATTTATTGTTTGTTAAATATCTCATTCAGGCGCACCCAGTGTTCACATTCACTCTGGCAACACCTTTTCTGCTCATCACCCAAATCACTGGTTGCTGAACTCCAGCTGACCATTGGATGGTTATACTGACACCATGAACAAACAAGATTTGTTTTTAAACAGAAATAGCTTGTCTATAAATTAAATCCCTGCATAATGCATCACTGTCAGTGCCATCAATATGTGAAGGCACAATGACCTGAAAGAACCAAAAACGTTTCACCAAAAGTTTCAACATGATGGGTATAAAGCTTGTACCACGCAGCTTCATTTTCTTTGTTAATCGCAACATCTCAACTAATTTAGTCAAATCTTTTTTTGCGTTCCAGACTCAGCCTGCTTTTTGTTGCCACCATTCGAGCTGCCTTCTGAATGAATGAATGAATGAATGAATGAATGAATTAATTAATGAATTCCGGACACTTTGTAGAGCCATGATGATGCCAGCGTGAGCGCAGGGTTATATGAAAATTCAACAGTACAAAGCATCCTCCTACCTGATGGTGGCGCACCACGATGAGGCACATTTTTTTAATGACGGCATGTAAACACAGTCTGATGTATAGTTACCACTTTACTGTCACTGCAACGCCTGACTGTAACAGAAAATTACAGCACATGTAATTAACCAAAGTTTGGTCAAATTCTGTTGTAGGGAACCACACAATAGACAACACTGCACTACTGTTTCTATGTGTTGAATGATCATATAAAGTCATTGCTGCCACAGCTCTGGAATAACATAGAAACATACATTGCACACAGCATTAAAAGCATTGAAACTTCTTAGGCAGGAATGACCAGATAAAGCAGCAGGAAAGACAGGCACCAGACAGATGTGAAGTATTCAGCACAGTTATTTTCAATATCCCCTGGCCTCCTGTGCAAAAGCATTCCCCTGACACCAAAGCCTTCTCTTAAACTCATATAAAAGCGCCTGGTGGTTTCACGGGAAGAAAAAAAAAATCTTTCTCCCGCAGCTGAGGAATCTGTGGCGAGTCAGAGAATTGTCATAACCCACAACACAGTTGATTAGTTACTGAACAGGACTGCAGGAGCTGACTCGAAGCCAATATCAACTTACAGGGAAGAGACGGACATAGGCAGGTTCAGATTCATCTTTCACAACGGCCGAAGGTCACAACATATTCAGAGGGCACAGTGAAATGCAGCTGGACAACTGAAGTACAGACACTGTCATACATGCATGTATTCCCTGAAGCATAACATAAGGCTCCACTGCCCACTTTCTTAAAGCAGCTATTTCCAGTCTTCAATTGACTGTAAAGGATAAGGTGATCCTGCTTCTGAAGTCAACTCAGGTCACACAAACATAAGAGTACAAATCTAGTTCTGCGAAGTGGCCTTCCAGGAACAGAGAGATTCATCTGTTCCTGACCCTGGGCCAGATTTATCAAGGCCTTCAGCACATGGCAAAATGGTTTGTACAAATGCAATTTCAGTGACACGACCAGTGACTGGAACACATTTGTTGTGTCTCAAACCATTGTATGCTCTTGTAAATGTTGCATAAATGTTTAGCATAAAGGAAGTAGCCTAAGTAATTTCTTTTTTGGTTTCTTATCCTGTCATAAAAAATGGCTGAACAATTTTTTACTAAACTATATCAAAGCCTTATATGCTTATTTGTATAGTACTGACAATTGAACAGGCTCAGGTCATTTAATGACATTTCTGCCCTGTTAAATCTGCCTCAGTCAACTGTAAGTGCTGGTATTGTGTAACTGAGGCATCCCGAGCAAAAAGCAAGAAGCGTCTGCAAACTCATACTGTGGGTCTGCCAAGGGCAGAACTGTATACTGGATAAAAATCACCTATTTTTTGTTGCATCACTCATTAAAGTGTTCCACATTTCCTCTGAAAGCAGCATCAGCACAAGAACTGGGCATAAGGAGTTTTATGAATTGGGTTTATATTGCCATACAGCAGCACACAAGCCTATGTGCAAAGTTAAACGTCCGCCACGGGGCTGGTTGAAATGTACCTTAAATGCCTTTAAATTACCCATTTGTGGTAATTAAGAATATCTTCCATTTTCTATAGAGGCACCGATTTCAGAGATTAGTTTTTGCAACAAAATGGACAAAATCAGCTTGCTCTATCTTAAATGCATGCAGGAAAGCCTCTGCTGTCGCGCAGTGAGCACCTAAAACATGCTGTGGTAAATACAAAACCACAATGTACACTATTTCAAGCGCTGCAGCGTGAAGTGCTGCAAAGCAACATTTCAGTTTAGGCCTGGTGCGTCACATTTCCTCCAAACTCCTATGATGTAACGCCTCAAGCTTACACACATTATGGATTGTTAGGTGTCCTTTTAAATGTGGACCCTGAACGTGGCCAGAATGAGTGTTGTCAATGATGGCTAAGAGATGTTGAGCTTATGTGCTGGAAAGGCATACTGGGGCTCTCTGGCCTCCAGATCAAGTTGCAAACTCTGTGTGCCACTATAAATAGCACAGTAGGATATCACACTTACAGAGCAGGCTAATGGGAAGACTAGTGGGCCAAAGAGCAGCCAAGCACAGTCAAGTTACACTTCATGCATCCCCCCCACAATGTCTCTCTCGTTCTCTCAATCTCTCTCCTACATATTTTGGATTTTGAATATCAAATTGTAGCTGCATACCCAGCCTATATAGTCAGCACAATTTTAAACAAATTGCGTCTCTGCAAATAAACGACCACAGACATGGTCTGACTTTTGTGTGAGGTGTCTGAAAAGTGAAAAGTCTCCTTTTCTATTATTTGTTGCATGAGCTTAGCAACAGCCATTGAGAGGAAATGCAACATTAACAGCAGCTTTGACTGATCTGGAATCAACCCGTGCTACTGCTATCTCTCACTCACAACACTAATCAACTTGCGTCATCGTGGCCTTGGGGAGTTGACGGGAAACAGCAAATTAGGCAGGCACTGGCAATACAGCTGTGAGAAGAGCTGGTTTTGCTGGAACTTTACAGCTATAGCCACAAATGCCCAAGTGACAATGAGCTGTCTTAAGGACACTCTTACATTGTTGATAATAGGTGTCACTGCAATATGATCTGACACCACAGGATCAGAGAGGACTGCAAACTACTGTGTCTTCGCCCTTGATATAGAATACCCGGGTTAACCTGCTGCTCCCTGCTTAAACAACAAAAAAAGACATCAATGTTACTTAAATAAATACCGATGATATGAAAATAAACTACTATAATACGCACAAGTCTAACTAGACATCACCTAGTTAAAACAGAATTCTAATCATAATAAAATGGCTAACTGTTCAGACTGGATTTACTATGGTTTGCTGTGGTAACAACAAGGATGTGCTGGTGAAATCCATCTATCCATCATCTGCCACTTAATCCCGCTAGTTGGGGTCACAGGGGAGCTGGAGCCAATCCCAGCGTAATCGGGCGAAGGCGAGGTACACTATGGACAGTTCGCCAGTTAATCGCATGGCCAACACTCACACCTATGGGCAATTTAGAGTAACCAATCAACCCAACATGCATGCCTTTGGACATGTGGGAGGAAACCGGAGTACCTGGAGGAAACCCACTCAAGCGTGGGGAGAACATGCAAACTCCACACAGAACTGCGAATCAAACCTGGATCGTCTTGCTGTGAGGCGACAGTGCTAACCACTACACCACCATGCCGCACCATTTGAAATCTATGGTTTTTTAATGGTCAGAGAAAAAATCCAATTGGAATTGCATTTCAAACCACCTCCAAATGTGGTTCATGGTTTCATTTGTTTTTTCGCTGTCCAGACTCTCAAAAAACAAACGAAATACAACAAATCAGATTCAGGCTAGCAGTCTGAACATTATGCAAAAAGCTACCTGGCAGACGGTTTCTACAAAAAAAAAGTCATGAAGATGCTACCCGATGCCTAAGAACACTGTTTTATAATAATTTCTCAGTAAATGTTCTCCCTCAAAAAAAGAAAAACATATTTTATTAGATTTTTCATTATTATAGATTATTTTTAGTTTTCTCTAATTAAACTCAGCAACTATGCTTTTTATTGTGTGAAAATATCATAGTGATTGGACTAACAGTCCAATAAGTGAATATTAATACTAACTAAATATTAACTAAATTAATATTAACATTAAATTGCTTTATATTAACTTCCTGTAAAGTTGCCGTTTTAGAGATACTTCTTGTTCTTTGAACCACAACTAATATGTAGGTTAACTCATTTTAGATAGTAAATAAATTAGCTGTATTTACGTTACAGATCCCAATCCCTGCTTCCAATTACCAATATCTGAGTAAGTAAGCTTTTTGTAGCTTCTCTGAGTACTTAGTTGTGGAGCCTTTGCTTATTTCTTTGTAAATGTACATCTATCATCAGGAAACATGCTGTATAACTGCATGTCATCAGCATATCTATGAATGTTCAAATATTTCCATTCCTTCTAAAAATCGAGACTCAGTACACATAGACTTACAAGATATATATGTCAAATATTTCTCAGTGGACATCACAAGAACTAAGAGAAAAATGCGCTATGACAGACTAAGTTCTATAGCTATGAATATCAAACATGAAGAATAAACTCTGGGAGTGTTCTTACACTTGGAGTTCTTTTTTATCTCACACATAAACGCAGTCCCTAAAGTACCTTTTCATCGTTTTAGAAACATGATGGCATTCATTACGAGCAGAGTTTACTGTAATGCTCTTCTTATTGGGGTTCCTGAGAAAACAATCAATCCTCTACAACTCGTACAAAAACGCAGCAACACACATCCTAACAAAAACAAAAAAGGGAGTTTATATCACTCCTGTTTTAAAAGAACTGGACTGGCAACCAGTATCCTTAGGAAGAAACTTTCAAGTTCTACTACTAATATATAAAGCTCTAGCACCAACTTACATCACAGAATGTCTCTTTGTTTATGTTCAAACTTGTAATCTTAGAGCTGCAGACCTTCCTTAAAATACAGAAAAGGTGGATTGTCTCTTTCAGCAGTTATGCTTCTAAACTGTGGAACTCCACAGTTCCAACTTTTTGGAATCATTGATTCCGAAATTTTGGAAAAATGGTGAAAGTCCCCTTTAAAGGCCACTAAGGACACGCAGTACAATAGCCTCTACAGCGCTACTTTTGAGTTCCTTAACAAGCAAGGTAAACATACAAATTGTAGGTTACACTGCTAAGAACAGACTTACTCTTGCTACAGTAACATACCAAAGACAGGGATGCAAGTTTAAGCAGCTCATGACATGGACTGTTACTAGTTACTACAGAAGAATATTCAGTACGCCACTGTAAGTCACAGATAGCAACAGATGACATCTTAATATGAATCATGTCATAACATTTACATTTACCAGCTGCCAGTGTAAAAGATAACCTGCATGCCTTGATTAACGTAACTGAATAGGCCATGGCTCATAGAATACACTGCAATTAAGCTCGCAAAAACGAGACGGCTTATTTTAATATAATAGAGACCGCATGTAATTTTTAATAGTCTGGTTTCTAAGGTTTTCCGTAAAATCCTATTGCTGTGCTTTAAGAGTGTGATCTTATGGCACACAGCCTCCGCTACTGATAGCATAGCTCTACACGGAATCCTTCAAGTGTCTAGCCGAATGTGTGCCAAGCTGGCTGCACATTTGAACAGTCAATTTTTAAACAAGCTAATATTACAATGCCGAGAAGAAACGAATGGACTATGCGTCCGACATAACTGGTGTAACATCTTCTTTGGTTTAGTCACTTGCGGGCCTAATGTTTTCACTAGTCTGTCGTCAGCTCATTAGCTTCCATCGCATGAAGAGCTTAGCTAGCCAGTTAGCTGACGAGGCTAACTACAGTCAGCTAAATGACGTCGCCGCGCTCTCCTTCAGCTTTCTGCTCAGGCTACATCTGCAGGCGACACGTTTAGCAAGCCGAGGAAGCACTTCGTGCGTTGCTTAATATACCACAGTCTTTACGGATTCGTTGTCAGTCAGTATTGCATGTTGTGTTCAGACCGCGGGGCCAAAACAATTGCCGAGGGTTTTTGTGTGAGCGCCGCTGTACGTTTTCCTACCCCATCCGCCGTGTCTGAGAGAGAGGGAGGCCGGTGTCAAGAGTGACGACCAGCCGACATCAGCCGAAGCCACTGCCGCCGCCGCCGCCACCGCAGCTACTGCTGCTTCGCCCTGGATCCCTGCGGGGCTCGCGAGAAGCACCGCCGCGCGACGCAGAGTCCCGAGCGCGCGGCCGCTGCTCAGAGGCGAGATGCTCGCGGATTTGTTCTCGCTCGGCTCGAGGCGGAAGACGAGTGCCCGGGAAGACAGCAGATCATGACTCCACAATTGGAGACGGGGAAGGGCAGGACGCTGTGTGCATGTTACACACCATAGCCTAGGTACCACAACACACACACACACTCACATACACGCACGCACGCACGCAGCTGATGAAACGACTCAGACACCCACTCTAACGCTGTTTGCTCAAGTCACCGGTTCACTTGCACACTTGTCTAGCGGCACCAGCTGCCACGTTTCTCCGCCACTCGATGCCCAAATAGATTCTTTACAAGTACAAGCATGCTATCTGCATTATTCTGCAATTTATTGATTTGGGGTTTTGACATTAGAAATAACAACAACAATAATAATAATAATAATAATAATAATAATAATAATAATAATAATAATAATAATAACAGGTATTGTTAGGAATATGTGTTTTAGCATACTATGGTCACTGTTGTAACAACAATACTACTACTACTACTACTACTAATAATAATAATAATTATTATTATTATTATTATATTTATTATTTTTATTAGTAGTAGTATTGTTGTTTTTGTGGTTGTTTTTGTTGGTTTATAATACCTTGTTAGTAATACATTATTTTTAATGTAGGTGTTAAATATTAATAACATTCATGTGTAATAATAAGATGTTGTTGATGATTACATTGTTTTTATGCAATTAACAGTGAGAAAGAAACATAACTGACCATTGTTTGGGGAGGAGGGCTGTTTGTTTCCTCATATTTTAACTTTTACTCTAAAGTCTTTCAAGTAAAATAATAGGCCTAACGCTTGATTTTGTACTCTTAGAACGTCACGTAGGAATGTGGTGACAATAAAGAGAATGAATCTATAAGCCAGCAGTCTCCTCCTGAGCTGATCTGAGATCAGCGTTGAGAAGCAGTCCATTTCCCTGCTCATTTCACAGGTGAGCACTCCCTCTGGTGGTGCAGGCCTCTGTGAAATCTCCTGTAGTCCTTTAGGAGAAGCCCCACTGACCTGTATATTGCTGTACTGACTCACTTGCAGAATCAAGTGCAGGATGATGTTGCTGTGATCATATGCAAACCAGTTTACCTTTTAGCCCATTTGTGTCAAACTAAATGAAAACCAAGGCCAATTATGGGCCAATGTGGATATCAGACATTATGCATCTATTAACATTAATCTACATGGGTTACAGTTGTAATAAAAAAAAATGGTTAAAATGCAGAACTTTTAGGACAGTAGCCCATCTCACCTAAATATTCTGCTCTTCCTTAGTATAATAAATACATCTTCACAATATAACTGTGAAATAAAATATCAAATCTAAACATCTGCTAGATTCTGATCATTTTCAAAGTACATTTTTAAATTACAGGTAGGCCCAGAAATATTTGGACAGTGACACAATCATGGATGTAAACAACGTGGATGCAATTGAAGTGTAGACTTTCAGGTTTAATTCAAGGGGTTGAACAAAAGTATCCTATGTTTAAGAATTGCAACCTTCTAAAAGCCTCCTCATTTCAGGGGCTTAAATGTAATTGGACAAATTTACATTACTGTAAATGAAATGTTCCTTTGAATACTTTGTTGAGAATCCTTTGCAGGCAATGACTGCCTGATATCTGGAACCCCATGGGCATCACCAGACACTGGGTTTCCTCCTTTGTGATCCTTTGCCAGGCCTTCACTGCAGCTGTCCTCAATCGTTGCTTGTTTAAGGGGTTTTCTGCCTTAAGTTTTGTCTTCAGTAAAATGCTCAATCGGGTTGAGATCTGGTGATTGACTCTGACATTGCAGAATATTCTACTTCTTTGCCTTAAAGAACTCCTGGGTTGGTTTTGTCCCTGTGAGCTTCAGAATTCATCCAGCTGCTTCTGTCTTCTGTCACATCATCAATAAACACCAGTGATCCAGTGCCATTGGACGCCATGAATGCCCATGCTATCACATTGCATCCACCATGTTTTACAGAGGATGTAGTATGCTCTGGTGATTTCTTCTTCCCATCATTCTGATACAGGTTGATCTTAGTTTTATCTGTCTAAAGATTACTCTTCCAGAACTGGGCTGACTTGTTAGATGTTTTTTCATAGGAGTTTTTCGGACCACATTATGTGTTTTATTTATTAAAACCTCTGAATGTCTTCAAGTAAAAATAAGAGATCATTTGCTCTCTTAGAATAAATAAACTGTAATGCTAGGCATGTTCCTTTCCATTTTTGAAAATGAAAGTAGCACAAAAAGCTTTATCGCATCATTCAGCTGCTGAACCTTCGAGTTCTTACATATATGAATGTTTGAGCCAAGATTGATTGATTTGATTCTGATTCTTGTGATGTTTGTGAAAAAAGCTGTATCCAAAACTGAAGGTAGTTGTCTCGCTGCATTTTTGTCTGTGCTGTGACAGTTCTGTGTCAGTGCCTTAGAAGGCAGCATCATGATCTGTGACCGAAAAACACAGGGATATCATATTTTTGCCAAGATACAACAGCTCACTGCTAGGAAAAAGGAATTTTTCATAATCTAAATAAAAAGTGTTAAAGTTGCATTTGTCAGTGCTGGTATTTTCTGTGATTCTCTTTCTAACTGCATTTATGAAACATACAAGGCAGCACAGATGTATCATCGTGCCTTAAAAAATTGACAAACCTTAACCAGCAGTGTTTTATACAAACATTTAATTCAGACATGACTGGGTAACTTCCTGCCTGACCGGTAAGGTTTGGAAACCTGCAAGCTTCAAATGTGAGTTAAGTTGCTTCCACAGTAATATGATATAAAACAATATAAATAAATAATATAAATAGTCTACAGTTTGAGCTAGCGTGAATAAATCTCTGTATGAATATAACCGATACCCACTCTAAATGTCCAACCAATGCCCGCTTGGTCAGAGTGCAATGTAAATTCGGTCAGGGTTCAATCTAAATTAGTCTAACCAATGTCCGATCTGAATAGATCCAATCCATGCTTACTGAATTCATGCTTCCAATAAATTCAACAAATGCGTGCTCTAATTGAGTCCAACCAGTGCCTGCACCAGATAAATTCATCCAGTGCCTACTCTAAATTAATCCTACCAATGCGTACTCTAATCTGAGCGGCTTTATTCAATGTCTGCACTAAGGGAATCCAACCAATGCCCAAACTAAATAAATCCACAGTGGGAAGTGGGAAAAAGTATGTGAACCCTTTGAAATGGCCTGGTTTTCTGCCTTAATTGGTCATAAAATGTGGTCTCAAGTCCCAGGTATAGACAAACTCAACGTGCTTAACCTAATACCACACAAACAATTATAATAATTAATTACGTCCATTAAACATTCACAGTACTGGTAAAAAAAAGTAAGTGAACCCTTTATGCTAATAACTTCAAAACCTAATTTGTGACAGGAGTTAGTAAACCTAGAGTCCAATCAATGAAACGAGATTGGAGTGAGGTGTAGAGCTACTTTGACTTTTTGAGTTTGCTATTCACAAGATGCATCTGCTGATATAAGCCATGCCTCGTAAAAAAGAAATCTCTAAAGACCTACAATTAAGATTTGTTGATTTGTGTAAAACTGAAGAGAGTTACAAAGTAATGTCAAAGACTTAAGATATTAACAAGTCTACAGTTAGATTAATGGTCTACAAATGGAGACTGTGGCTCCATTACTGTGGCTACTCCCCCTAGAGGTGAGCACCCCACCCAGTTGATTCCAAAGGCACAACGCAGAATCCTCAGATAGGTAAAAACTAACCCTAGAGTAACAGCTAAAGGCTTGAGGTAATCATTGAAACTGGTTAACCTCTCTCTTTGGTCACACGGCTATATGAGAGGACAAAATAAGGTTCCCCAGAATGTATAAATCCCATAATTTGTTAATACTCCTGAAACTTTAAATCTCTATTAAACTGACAAAAGTATAAAGAAAACAAATCCAATTGTTTTTTACTGACCAACTTGATTGTAGTTTGTTAATAGAACTAATTAAAATTTGACGCCTGCACCATACTTAAAACTTGGGACAGGACAGAGTAAGAAAATAACGAAACATTTCACAATAAGCAGGTTAATCATGACTGGGTATAGGAGGATCATGCAGCAAAAGCTCAGCCATTGGAAGCAAAGAAATGTTGTGCCAAACTTCATGAAACAGTGAACAAGAAGTTTTCTTAATGCAAGATTGCAAAAAATTTAGATTCTTTATCATCTACCGCACATAATATTGTAAAAAGGAAAAATCTCAGTCCACGTAAGGAAAGGCTAGAAACCACTATGTGACACTGCATAAGAAACTGTCATGCTGCTGTGTTAAATATAGTCACATAAGCTCTGCAGTAGCTTGGAAAAACGGTGTCACTTAACACAGTCCGTCACTGCATGAAGAAATGTAATTTGAAACTCCTTTATGCAAGGAGAACGACATACATCTATTCTCAGCAGAAACACTGACGTCTTCTTTGGGTAGGTGCTCATCTCAGACAGTCGCAAAAAGGCGCACAATCAAAGATGAAAGGGATTATCCTGACTTGTATTAGCAAAAGGCACAAAGGTCAACATTTGTTATGGTATGGGACTGCAATACTGCCCACAGCATATGTGTGAAGGTACCACTGGGCACTGGTTGCATGCATTCAGAGTGGGCATTTGTTGTATCCACTCAGGGCAGGCATTGGTT
The DNA here is from genome assembly GCA_021613375.1 of Megaleporinus macrocephalus. Taxonomy (NCBI): domain Eukaryota; kingdom Metazoa; phylum Chordata; class Actinopteri; order Characiformes; family Anostomidae; genus Megaleporinus; species Megaleporinus macrocephalus. The sequence continues at coordinate 15,882,302 of CM038711.1, forward strand.
GGATTCATTTAGAGTGGGAACTGGCTGGATTCATCTTGTGCAGGTACTGATTGGATTAATTTATAGTAGACATTGGCTGGATGAATCTACTGCAGACATTGGTTGTATTTATTTAGGGTGGGCATTGGTTAGATTAATTCAGAGTGTGCACTGTTTGAATTCATCTATTGCAGGTATTCTCTGCATTCATTCAGGGTGAGTGTTGGTTGGATTTACCTAGTGCAGACATTGGGGGGACTTATTCAGAGTTTTGATATAGTCCAAAAGTATAGACAATGTGCTTAACCTAATACCACACAAACAATTATAACCTTTTATGTCTTTATTGGACACATCCATTAAACATTTACAATGCTGGTGGAGAAAGTAAGCAAACCTTTGAATTTAATAACTAGTCGAAACTCCATAATAACCTCCACCAAGCGTTTTTCTGGTAGCTGCTGATCAGACCTACACAACGTTCAGGAGGAATTTTGAACCATTGCTTTTTTGAAGCCATTCTATAGTAGATTTACTTTGATGTTTAAGGTCATTGTCCTGCTGCATCACCCACCTTCTACTGAGCTTCAGCTGGCGGACAGCCATCCTGACATTATTCTGTAGAATACCTTGATAAATTTGATAACTAATTTTCCCCTCGATGATGGCAAGCAGTAGAGTTGTGGAGTGTCAGTGTACTCTTTGGCAAACTTCAGGTGTGCAGTGATAATTTTTTGGGAAAGCAGCGGTGGCCTACCATGGACACCATGCCATTCAATGATTTTCATATAGTAGACTCATGAAGAGAGATGTTAACCAGTTTCAATGATTACCTAAAGCCTTTAGCTGTTACTCTAGGGTTCGTTTTTACCTATCTGAGGATTCTGCGTTGTGTCTTTGGAGTCAACTGTGTGGGGCGCTCACCTCTAGGGGGAGTAGCCACAGTACTAAATTGTCTCCATTTGTAGACCGTTAGTCTAACTGTAGACTTGTTAATATCTTACCCTTAAAATCTTTGATTAATATGTTAAAAGCCTCATTTATAATTTAGTGGAAGACATGATGTAGTTCAACTGTTGTTGTACTTACAATTGAACAAGGCCATTTTGAAGTGCTGTGTGAAACTTTATGGAAGACAATTTTTGCCCCGTACCTTACTTAGCAGCACACGTTTTGAAACTCCCCAACATCATTCCACCAGCTCTAAACGAGTGGAACTGTTAAAACTCTAAGGCTGGACTGTTCCTTTAATGTAATATTGCAAATGAATAGCCACAGCCTGCAGGCTGTGTGTATGTGTGCGAGTTTTAATATTTTCCTTTACAGCAGCCTTTTTTTTAATTATGAGTGCATGATGTAACATAGTGAAACACAGGATGCATATCATCTTTTAATCATGCTGAAGAGAAAAGTTTTTATGCAGCATATTGTAGAAAGTGCGTGTCGGGTTTGGTCAGTGGAAAATTAATTCCATTGTTTGTGAGCCCAAGTTAAACAAGGCTCTGTAAACTGACAGTGCTTTCTTTAAATACCTTTAACTCAAACAATTGCAAGTTTTAGGAAACAGAGCATTTTTCCTTTTTGTTTCCCAGACAGGGTATTGTGTTACAGTTTCCAGTGCCAAGCCTGGAGGGGACGAGAGAGACAGAAAAAGAAAGAAGAGAGAAAGGGGAGGGTGAGAAAGAAAGAAGGATGGTTGTTAAAGAAGGGGAAAAGAGGAGCTCAGGTACACAGCTCCTGCTAATGCCTTTTTAATGGTTGAACTGGTGTAGCTTTCACCTTGAGCATATTCACCCGTATGTCTATAAACACAAGAAATCTAACAGCTGCTGTCATTCACACAGGCATTTGATTCATTTCCATGAGAGAAATGAGCCGTGGCCCGAAGAGAACGAGAGAGAGAGGAAGAGAGACGTGCTCATTGAGGAGGGAGAAAAGACGACCAAATCATTTCCTCTCAGTGCAGATCATTTAGACACCAGAACGTTCCGTGGGGCAAGAGATACATTTGGCATGCAGGCTTTCTCTCTTTCTCTTTCCCTCTCTCTTTTCTATTGTCTGTTTCTCTCTTTCTGTCTGCCTTCTGTCTGTTTCTTTGTCCCTCTCTCTGCACATTTTCACTCTTTTTCTTTCTCTTTATGGTTCATCTTTTTCCTCACTCTGCTTTTCTTCCCTTGTCTCTTTTTCTTGCTGTCTTCCCTCTTTTTCGCTGTTGACTTTCTCTCTGTCAATCACTTTCCGCCCTCTCTCTATCACCCATTCTCTCTTTATTTTTTCTCTCCCTTTCTGTCCTTTCTCTTTATCTCCTTTTCTGTCTCCTCTTTCTGCCTTCTCTCTCTCTGTCTTTTCTTTATCTCTGTCCTGGCCTTCTTTTTCTCTGTCCCTCTCTTTATCTCTCTCACTCTCTCTCTCCCTGTTACCTTCTGCTATGAACGCCACAACATCAATTAGGCGCAGAGGTGAGCACTGAAGAGAGAGAGAAAGCGAGAAAGACAGAGAGAGAGAGAGAAAGAAACCCAACAGTACATGAAGAGAAAGAAAACACGGTGGAGGAAGGTCAAGAAAAGAGGAGGAGAGGAAAAAAGCAGCAGGGAATGAATAGATCCTGAGGTGAGGGGAAAGAAAGAAAGAGAGGGAGCGAGAATGAGAGAAAGCAGTGTTGTCATGGAAACTGGCAAGGATCTGAAGACTAAAACAAGAATGGAAATTGGTTTACCCTCAGAGAGAGTGACTGAGTTGGATAACAAGATGAGAGAGTGTGAGAGAATGATATAAAGAAGTGAGTGGATGTGTGCAAGGCAGGAGAAGGGAGGTGGTCAAATCTAAGAAACATGTTCAAATGATATGAAAAGAATCTGAAATGAGTACAACTTTTCAAAGCCAAAGGTTAATTGCGTCAGGCAGAAGCTCTGAAAGAGTCCAGTGCATGGGCAGCAAAGACATTAGGACCCGCAAGCGCTTAAGATTAGGGCAAAACATTAGCAGTTAGAAGAAAGAAGATCTAATTATATGAAATCCATGGCTTGAGTAATTAAGAACCGTTATTAATTAGGCTTAGGTGAGTGAGGGCAGAGTTTGTGTGCGTGTATGTATTCCTGCACAGACGCATGCAGGGTGGCAGAAGCGTTGCCTTGTTTGTCTTTCACAGATTTAATTAATCTTGTTAGAGGGGAGTCGTCCTCAAGGGAGGGCTAGCTTCCCCTGCGTTTGTGTTTTATATCGAAAACTGCAAAAAACACGCAGACGCATAATGCAGGCAGAAGGAGTGCAAAGATTATAAGGGAGTCTCTGAGGAGCAATGCGATTATTAAAGAATTTCACAGTAGTAAATAATCACATTCAAAGCCACATCATTAAGCGCAGAACCCAAAAGCACACCATTTTGAGTAATCCATAGGGTCCAGGGGGTCTATTTCTTAGCACAACAAACTCGCAATGTAACACAGAAATAAATGATATCAAGACTGATGTATATGATTAAAATGGAAATGGTAATAATACCACATAGATACATTGTGAACACATCTGAAAGAATTTAGCTGCAAGTAATAAAATTCAACACTTAGTTTTGAGGGATGTGTTTGTTTTTAGGCAATACTGATTCGATTTCTTTACAGACAGTTCACAGAATTCTCTCTCTGTTGCCTACAGTAACATAAAAAAATTCTTGACACATTTCTTTAATATTTAAAGCAAAAGTCCTTTTTTATTCAATCTTGTACATGGTAGTGTGCAATCATATGATTCTGATGATGCATAATGCAAAATATGTTGAAGATTTTTCAAGTGAACTTCAAGATGTGCTTGCTATCAAGACAGTCAATATACGCAACTACCCTCTCCTTTAGACATCCTTCTACTCAAGAAAAAAAAGGAAAGCATACCAAATACTTTTTCTTGTCAGCGGCTAAACTGTAGCTGAACAAGTTGCTCCACAACGATTATCACTTGGTTTTCTTGTATTGTTTTATTGTATTGTATTCTATTGTATTTCTTGTATTGTATTTCGACCCCTCTGAAACACATATCCACCAGTTTCATCTTCTTATATAGATACTTATGAAATGAGAAGCTACTCACTTTGTCAGTTAGAGTTAAAGTAATTGTTGCCAGCTGAAATGTATTAATCGCTGCAGTAATCAGTGATATGTATTTGCTTATTTAAATCCAAACAATAACTTTTTTGACCAGGCAGTATATTTAGTTCAGGCTTACATATAACTTAAATATATGTTAACTATACTGTTAAATATGTTTTCTATTTTTTCTGATGGTTAAAAATAAATAACTTGTACATAATGGCTATTTGTACTGGAAATTATATACATGTTAAGTGATCATTGAGTAGAATTACAATGTGTTTCTAATCAAGTGGAGGATGAATGTACATCCTTTCACCAGATTCTACTGGAAACTGCAAATAGTCACTGTCTCTGGGGTCCTAACATGTCTAAAGCCTGATGTAACATCCACCCACAGTTTTATCATTAGGCTAATAAATAGAGAGATTTACGAAATGCTTTCTGTCGTTGAATTTGGTTCAGAGTTGAGGGGCAGCAGTTGATCTTCTACCAGCAAAGAATGTGCCTGGACCGATGGATTTTTGGCATCCGGGATCTCTGTGAAACCAGAACATATTCAAGGCCAGGAAAGGTTCACACAACCACACATTAATGGGGCCCTCACTTACTTATAACATAGCAGTAAAACTAAAATAGAGGCCATTCAAGCTCACTCCCTCTGCCTTTAGTAACCTTCTGCATGTTTTCCCTTTTCTTTTTCTTTTCAATGCCTTCAATCTCTAGCCCTTTTTTTATTAAAGTACATCTCAATACTTTATTGATGTTCTCTCAGCCTTCAACCCACCTACTCAGTCACTTAGGAACACACATACACAAACACACACACACACACAAAGCAAGCGGATGTATTTTAACACTCTGAGCTGCTGGAATCCCATCATTAGATGCCACGCTCACAGTCTGGCTTGATGGGTCAGTTGCCTGGCAACTAATGGTTTCCGTGGTGACAACAGTACCCATGCCATTGTGTCTGTTACTGAGAAGTCGGGCCACACACGTACACATAGAGCTAATAGCCATATGGTTAGCACAGTTTACATACATCTAACATATGTACATATGTGCATGTTGAAAAAGCAGGTGTGTGGAGTATAGATGCACCTGTGCGTCATATCTTCCTCCACTGACCAAATACTGTGAAATTACCTGTTGATTAGCATGCTGTCGTATGCCCCACTGCTAATTGGGCTAATGTGAGATTGCGTTTGGCTAATGAATCTCTGAATAATTCATGAACCCCCTCCTGGCTCTGGCTATCACAGAAGAAGTACATGAGAAGCTCCTTCAGTGGAGCATATGAAAGCATATAGTAACCACTTGTGTAAACAACATCTCTGTACATTCTGCTTCTGCAGAAATTTAACATTTGTCTAAAACACTCTTGTTTACTTTTATTAATAGTTATTTATGTTGTTCATGGTCATGGTTAAGGTTTACCACAGTATCACAGTACAGCAAAATTAATATCATGAGACAATGCCATACCAGTATCACTTGTATAAGAATATGCCCACCACTGAGCCATGCTAGTATTTGCCAGTGAAATATGACTTCATATAGTAGTACTAAATGTCTAACATGGACAGGCTAAATTTACACATGAAATTATATACAGTCACCCAGGAGAAGAGACTTCCGGCGCCGTGCTGAGCGGCAGCCCCTCCAGTATCTTCGTCTTTTGTGTACTGTTTTTAGCCATTTTCGTTACTTTTTTGTATGTCTATCTATCTATCTATCTATCTATCTATCTATCTATCTATCTATCTATCTATCTATCTATCTATCTATCTATCTATCTATCTATCTATCTATCTATCTATCTATCTATCTATCTATCTATCTATCTATCTATCTATCTATCTATCTATCTAGGACACCTCTTAATATTGCGTTGATTTTACTGTTGATATGGTTGATAAATAGGCCAGCTTGCTAACCACAACTGCACACTGACTTCCGACTGCCACCAACCACATCAGTTCTCAACAATTTTCACTACAGATCTTTGTGTAGCACTGTGCTAGAGCAAATGTTTTATTATGTGATATAAGTTCAGTCTTGTGTTTTACAGTTTATGGGATGGTGGCTTGGCTAACTGTAGCCGCAAAAAATTCACCCAACTGTTGCCAATGAGTTATCTACATTTTTTTTGTGTGTGCGTGTGCTACTTTGTGTCTGGTAAGAAGCTAAAATCAGCTTCTTATTTGCCAGCTTTCTGTTTGCCAGCTTCTTATTTGCCAGCTTGTTTGAATGTTCCCGTTGCATTTTAAATGCTGCAGAAGTTACATGTTGATATAGGAAGAGAAGCCAATTCTCAATGGCTTGTTGAATTCCATGTTCTCTGATCTTGGCAGCTTATAAAATAACAGCTGATTTGTCTTTTGTTCAGTGTCTGTGCTTTTGTAAGCACTCCGGATAGGCAAATGTATTAGCAGAAGCACTAAAAAAGTGAGTTTTATCATATGCCCTCTATGGTTAAATACAATGCTAGAAAACAACAAGCATAGTGATGTATGCAATGATATGTGTGGCATACTTTAAAATGCTTGGAATGTATCTTAGCTATCTCATATTTTAAAGCCAAAACTATCAGTTGTATAATTACTGACTTCGAACTCGTAGATGATAGAAACACCCATGTGACAAATCAGACATTTTCTGTTGTACATAGCAAAGGAGATTGTAGAGAAGAATTGATGGTTGATTTCAATGTATTTGGTTCATTTTGAAATCACATTCAAAACAAAACATACCAGATTTCACAGGGGGTTTTGATCTGCTAATTTTGTTTCACAAATTTGGCATCACTATCTAACAAGTAGGAACATGCCTTAATAAGTGACTGGCTTATAGGTTTATTGTATGGGTGTTGTCCTTAATCAGGAGTCCATTTCTGGCTATACAACCTCTCTTGGTTGAATATTTTGGGTGGTGGACCACTTATAACTTGCCACTGACACCAGCAATGCTGCTGCACCTACACACTACTGTGACACTACCATGTCATTGTCATTGCCATGCTGAGTATGGTCCGCCACAAACTACCCATTTACCACCCATTTCATTAAAAACACCATTCTATTACTGACTAGAACATGTCTTTGCTCTCAGAACAGCTTGAATTATTTGTGACATGGAAGGTGACGGAAACATTTCTTACAGATTCTAATCAGAGTTGACATGATTACATCACATAACCGTAGCAGATTTGTCAGCTACACATTCATGCAACAAATTTCCCATTTTAGGACATCCAAGGGCTGCTTTATTGAATTTCAGTGTGGTGGCTGGGAAGGCCACTGAAATACACTATCATCAGTTTTAGTTTTTAGAACCAACCTAAGATGACTTGCATGAGGACAGATTGCACTGAAGGATTTATTGTGTTTACCCCAAATTATGACCCTCCAATCTGCATGTTGCAGCGGGAGTTGAGCTTCATTAGATAATGCTACATTTTATTCTTTAACTGTCCGATTTGGGTGACCCTGTGCACACTGTACCCTATCATCAGCACCACTGGGAAAGGCAAATGCAGTGTTCTTTCTCTCCCTCTCTCTCTATTTCTTTGTCTGTATCTATATGTCCCTCAGTGAGATCCAGACCACATCTCAAAACATGACAGTGTTTAAGTGACAATACAAGTGGTAATATGCTTTCCTTAACACTTAAGAGAGGAAACAACCACATTCGCACATATACAAATAAGTAAGCAACTTAGGAATTTGTCTGATGACTACAGCAACAAAAACATACCCCCCTGCCCGCCCTCTTTTATTCAGAGCTGTGTTCAGGAAATGTAGTCCTCATAAAGTCAGCGAATGGAGATACAAAATAAATATTTCTTATTTAGAGGAAAGAAGTTAAGTATTGTTTACAGTTTACAACAAAGCAGCTCTTGAAACATTTTGCTGCTGTATAAGTTTACTTATTTTTAGATCTGCATGGACTATAGAATGTTTTTTGTAGGCAAGCATTAATTTGTCTTTTGTTCAGGACCAGTACTTATTAATTAATACAACTGTAATTTTAATAGCATGCTACATAAAGTATATATGGACATTCCTGCAAACCGTCCTTCCCTCCTTTGGTAAGAACCATCAATAAAGAATGCGTCTGTGAGCTGTGTCGCATCCCTATAGCCACTAGATGGCACTAGAGAACTTTTTCAAAAACCAAATCCTCCCAGCTGTTGAGAGAAACATGAACAGGAGCCTAAATAAGCTGTGGAAGGAGGCTAAACTAACACACCACTGTCTCAGTGGCTGCCTTTGGATCTTGCAGTAAACAATGTCACGAATGACTAACTAACTCCATCACATGTGCGTTGTTGCAGCGCTGTGGGACTGGGTTCAAATTCAATTAATCAGTAACTCTGGCTGTGCTGCATTTTGCAATATTAGACAGCCATAAAAAGAAAAGAAACATTAATCCTGTATAATTAGTTTTACATCAATAATGATACATGCAAACACACACACACACACACACATATATACATATATATATATATATATATATATATATATATATATATATATATATATATATATATATATATATATATATATATATATATAATGTGTGTGTGTGTGTGTGTGCGCGCGCGCGCGCGCATTGGTAAAAGTCCAGGTATACTGGCTGTTAACCTCTTTTGACTGGGATAAGGCATCAGAAAGACCCATGAGAAGGAATGTCTGAACTTCATGATTAATGTGTATATTGACAGTTATTGAGGATTAATATAAGACTCGGCTTTCTCTTTCTATTCCAGGTTTTATAATGTTGGCCTACAAACACACATGTGGCAATATGCCCCATTTGGAACAATAAAGTTCCATGCAATCTGGACTGCATTCTCTCTCTCTCTCTCTCTCTCCCTCTCTCTCTCTCTCTCCTTATCTGCTTTTCCTCTCTGCTGTTCATATTCATTCCATTAACCGACCTTCCCACAATGCACAGCCTCCAGGCTGTTCGGCAGATGTTTCACAGTTAGGGGCACCGGAGTTGGGCTCCATCCTTCGACAATTTTTCACAAATCCAAACGTTTTCTTTTCGAGCCAGATCGCCAGTGTGAAAACACCAGATGCAGGCAAAGCAGTCGTATTTGCGCAGATCAGCATGCACAACAGCTGTATGTTTTGTGGACACGTGATTACTGTGCTCTGCGTCCAATTATAGCTCAGAGTGGAGGAAAAACGGGCGAGTGTGGAAGAGCAAACCTTAGAGCGAGGAGACTTGTATTGCTCTTTGGCAGAAGTGTTGTTCATATGGGCAGCCAGCCTGGCCCGATTTTCTAGAAAGCACTGAACTCCCATCAGTCCCTGATTACTTGAGGGGTGGGGTCGGCGTTGCCTGCAGCAACAGCCAATCCACAACCAGGCCGCGCACACGTCCCGTTTAAGCTGCAGACTGCACAGAGCTAATTTACTTTCTATGTGTATGTGTGTATGTGTATATGTTCCCAGGACTAGACTGTGGCAAACTGTTTGGAGTTTCACCCCCACTCCACTCCCCCCACCCTTCAGCATGCAGAACGCTTGTCCCTGTAATTGATCCCAGACTGGCTATTGGAGTTGCCAGGAGCGATTCATATCGTTTTTATCTTTCAGACAAGGCCTCTACCATTTCCAGATGCGAGAGGCACACCAGGGTTCAAGTTTGTTTTTCAGCAAATGTAATGCTATAATGTCTTTGCCTTTCAAAAGAAACAAGAAACAGAAAAAACCCTCAAAAAAATCAAAGCTTGAGGTCTGTAAATTTGTACATCCAGCTCTGAATAACAGAGGGGGGTGGTGGTGGCGGTTATGTTTTCTGTTGCTGTAGTCATCAGACAAATTCCTTTGAATAATTTGTTTACTCATTAGTAGATGTGTGCATGTGTTTGTTTGCGCTCTTAAGTGTTAAGAAAAGCATATTATCGTATTGTCACTTAAACACTGTCATGGTTTGAAATGTGGTCTGGATCTCATTGACAGAGAAAGGCAAAGACTTTGTTAGAAAAAATACATTTAGCCTGGGAAATTTCATTCTTAGGTTTCTGTGATTGTGAGCAAATGTGATAAAGGCTTTAGACAAAATCGCATAGACATTCAAGGTTACCATCCAAGACCGTTTCACATGTCCATAAAGTGCTTAAGAGCTGTGCTGTAACTGTTTTAAAAGACTGTTGGCCAACAGCAGGAAGCTATCTTCTTTACTCCTAGAGGTCCTTCCATCACACTGCCGGACCACTAGAGACTAAGGCTAAAACCTTGCGGCCAGGCTGAGCGCTCCTATGAACTGCCTCTCATGCTGAGCTTGTCCTTGATATGTCTAAAGCCCACAGGAGACTATGTTCTGCAGCTGTCGGATGGGGAGGCCTAAATGAAGGCCCCTTCTACAGATTTACTCCAGTATGGGGTAATACATGCATCAGTGCATCGTGAAGCATTGATCTAAAGGCCAAATTTTTTCTAATAAGTTTTAAAGAAAGAGTTGTTCCAGCTCTGAGCCATGTTCAGAGCCTCGGTACAACACTCGCTATACACATATACAATTCTTTATTAAAGGTTAGCATTGTTTATAGAATGGTCATAGCCTGCTGCTACGGGAGCACTCTGACCAAAATCAGCTGTTGTAAACATGCTTAGTTGCCCATTAAAGTGGTTCTGTTGTAGCCCCTGGTGCAGTTGCCCAGGCATTATGTAAATTGCTTCTTGTAATTATTATTAATTATAAATTACATTATTTGTTGAATTATTTTATAAAATCAAGAAACCACTCATTTTTTACTTCCCTATTTTTAAAACTAACATTTTCCCAAAAAGTATATTGTGTATTATTTAGTGTGCTGTTTTTATTGTTTGTATTAGGTGTAGTTCCTCCAGTCACAATAATTACAAATTATACCAACTTCCAGTCAAGTTAAACTGTAGTAAAATTTTTATTGTCATGAATTAGTGATTCATTCCCAAAAGAATCCAGTCGTTGTCAGATGAGAGATTTACACCCCTGCCCTCCATGTTTCAGCCAGATCTCTTCTGTCCCATAATCCCTGTGACATTTCGGGCCATGGAATCAACAGAAGCGAGGCCACGCTGTAAGGGCTAATTGTGCATAATTGCAAACTGGTTATGAGGCTGAACCGCACAGCCGGGGACAAAAATGGAGCAAGGGAACGCTGGCTTGGAAAGATAAGAGATTAACATCAGAGCACAAGGCCAGTTCGGGTCAGGAAGTCATTCACAGAACGAGATCAGAAACTCTTTTTTCCCTTCTGAATGAGCAAGCGCTCCTGTGGTCTCATAAATGCAGCTCCGGAGCAGGCCAGGGAGAATGCAAGAAATGCGTAAAGAATGTGCCAAAGGTCAAGTGTGCTGTCTGGCCTTTCACCAAATGTTTACACTTGTATCCTTCTGGAAGGAGCTCCTGGTGTTGAGTCACCAACTGCAAATTGAGCCATCCAGCGCTTGGAGAAGCGTGTCAAGGCACCGGCACAGGATATCCCATTCTGAATCCCTCACCCACTCTAGAAACGATCTGGCCAGCGTGAGAGAAGAGTGCACCATGCCAGAATATAATATGTAAGAAGAAAGACTGTCGTTTTTTTTTTTTTTCGTAATCTACCCACCCCCCTTCTGCTTCCTTTGGCATGGCGTGGAAAAACAAAAGAGGCCTGTGAGGGGCCACCTGCTCAGGGAGCATTGTGGGTAAGCACTTCCGCGCACTTAAACAGCTGAAGGCGAGCTGTTGAGGGAACAGCCCTTGGGGAGTCTTTCCATCTGAGCAGAGGAGGAGGGGGGATTAAGACATGCAGGAAGAAGAAGACAAGGCGGAGGGGTCCGCAGAGGCTTTTGGGCTGTCATGGCCGCTACTGCTGCGGCTGGTTACTAATGGGTGGCGGAGGAGACCGAACTTAGTGCATAAACGCTCCACGCTACATTAGAGGCCAGAGCCTTTCCACATGTTGTTTGCAGAAGGCCTCTGTGGTGCTTACAGCCCGCTCCCTAGCTACCTTTTTCCAGGTCAACTCGTCTGTCCCCAGCTCATACACATAAACTAACATCTATCTTTGTTACATGCATTGTTTAAGCGACATGAAAACAAATGAGTGATTCAATTTTCTTGTATAAAATGGACATGATAAAATGAAATAAATATGTTGGAGTATGTTGCTTTGAGGGATCATGGTGTAACAATAGAAATAAATTATTGTTGTGAACATTTTATATTTTAAAATATATCCAGAAATCTATATAAAACACAGTCTTTAATAATAATTTTTTTTTTAAAAAGTGTTTTTTAACTTGAACTTGCACTCTCCTTTACCAGAACATGGGCAAACCCCTTGTCTTCTCTCTCTCTCTCTCACACACACACCACACACAAGCGTGTCATGAGTCCCTCTCTCCCATCGGCAGGTCAGCTGAGCTGTAAAACTCACTCTTGTGTGTCCGCCGCTTGGCCCGGGCTGCAAATACATCCACGGCACTTTGAGAAGCATTTGAGCTCATCCATTCATAACCTCGACACACTCCGCTGACAGGCCGCAAGCCTTCCCCCAAACCCCCTCCCACCATCATTAAGAAACTGAGAAGGGCCTAGAGGAGCCGCTAGCAGGGAGCCGTTACCTTAGTGCCTTCACTTCTCTGGCCAAACACATCAACCAAGCTGAGAGAAGGCCATATACAAAAACACAGAGGGCTTCATGTAGCGTGTAGGCTGGAAACATAAAATGTGGTTTGTGTATACAATAAGCAAGAGGCCGTTGTCTAAGCCAAGTGCTGCCGGTGGTTAAAGTAATGAGAGAGGTTCATGAATGAGTGCGCAAACTGTGGACATGTTACGTACAGCAGTATTCAGGATATCAGACTCCACGGTAATCCTTCAAACCTCATTTGAAAGCAAATCCTGGCTGAAGCTTCTGAGAAAGTGCATGTGTACTTTTTGCTTTATACTGGATTTTTCCCTCTGCCCTATTTTTTTTCTTCTATCCTTCTATCTACCCCAGGCTCTCTGCTTCCTCTTTTTCCTCATCCTCTCTCTGTCTTGCTGTCATCCCTCCTTACTTTACAGGCCGAGTCCCAAGGCCAGTGAGCCACCAGAGAGCTGCATACAGTAACTCAACAAGTCAGACTTGGAGTGGGAGAGGAGAGGGATGATGGAGAAGGAATGAAAAGGCCACAGGAAAGAAGAATATAACATTTGTCATTTATTTATTTATTTATTTATTTATTTTTAATAATTTAACAATGCAAGCCGCTCTTTACGTTGTGGGAAGGTTTAATGACAAATAAATGACATTTATTTAATTTTTTTTAATTTAATGAATGTTTCGAGCAGGAATATATACAGCCTTTTGATCAGACATAGGAATTCTGCATCATTAAGTGGCATATTTTTCATGACAGAAATGAATGGGGTGCAAAAACTTTGTTTGCACAGTTGAAGTTACGATGCCCGCCCATTAGCAACATTTAAACCATTTGGTTTAACCACCTAGCAGCACTTTAGCGAGCTCCTGTGATATCATAGCAACAAATTGCTTAAGCTGCGCAAGTACTTTGTATTGCTTCTTTAAGAAATACAGTCTTAGAAGTTGGTTGCACTTTCACAAACACATGCAGTGATGTTAACTTGTACCTTATATATGAAATTAATAAAGAATGGTTTCTGACTCAAAATTATGAAACCAAGTTATGAGACTAAAACGTGTTATACAAATCAAAATATCTTTCGATAGGCTTTTTTTTTGCCTGGATGCTGTATTGTTGGCATTCTCTTAAGCACCAGTTAGATTTTATCAAGCATGAGGAGCCACCTAAAATGCTTTTCCATCAGTACTGAGGAACAGTAGACATTCATTTAACACTGCTGTGACAAAATTTTGTAGGCAACCATGGTGCTTTCTCTGTGGAGTTTGTAGGTTCTCCCCATGTCTGCGTGGGCTCTCACAGTCCTAAGACATGTAGTTGAGCTGAGTTGCCATTAAATGTGAACATGTGTGTGTGAATGCATGTCTCTTTTGGCCTCATCAGCTCATCATGATCAAATTTATGTAGTTATATTGCACATGGAAAACTAAGAAAATGCAAATATTGAGAAAAGCCACAGCAAAATCAAGTATTTTAGCCTGTAAGTAACAAACATGGTTACAAGGTGGAGTTTAGTTTCAAAAAAGCTTTTGTGTCTAGTTTACCACATTTTTGGTATTACTTTTTCAAAATCTAACTGCTAACTCCTAATTAGTTGGTTTGAACTTTAAAAGTAATTTTGCTTTCAACAGTAAAATATTTCTGTGGTGGCTATTTTTAGCAAATGTCATAACTCAAAAACGTTAGCCAGTAGCCAGTAGTTAAAACTGAGGGTCTGAAAAGTATCCTATAAATGATCATTTATAATTTTAAATGATAATCAATTTTAGCATATCTACTAACTCAGTGCCTTGAGTTTAAATAAATCAGAACACAGATATCTATGGTTTAAATGCTTAATCGTTTTAAACAGTATTTTTACTCTGGGACAGTGGATCAGTAGAATGGTCCGTATAAGAAACTGACTGCAGGCCGAGTTGAGTTGTTGTGGTCTGCACGTAGATTGGTGTTAATAGGACTGTAATATACTGTACATGCAGCAGCCTCAAAGCTCAACCCCCCACCCCACCCACCCTCGCACCTCACCCCACCCTCACACACACGCCCTAAACTTGGCCTCTCCCTCCACCTCCACTCTGTGTGGTCTCTCACACAAGCAGCTAAAGTAAAACCAAGAGTATGTGTGTATATGTGTATGTGTACGCTTACAGCTGTATTTAACATGAGATGCGACTGAAGCCTGGATAACATAAAACGGCCTTTACACTCGAAATGTAAGCCCTCTTTGGAATCTCTCCCCACATTGAACAGTACTGCAAATTAACCACACACACACACACACACACACACACACACACACCTCTGATCCATGCACAGATACGCACACACTCATACTATATCTAGGCACATGCTCTCCATTCACTGTGGAAAGAAACTATGCAGGGTAAAGGAAAAAAGCACTTACAGCCGAGAATAAACAACATTTTCTATCAGATCCAATCATCCTTAATTTAGCCTCAACTCTACCAGCTGAGACAGGCCGCTGCAATCGCTAAGCATGGCCTGAGGCCTCTGGGAACTGTATCAGTAGCAGTTTTTGTTGTAAACATGCTCTGTCTTGTTCTGTCTTCCTCTCTCCACGATTACATGATTACTGTGTATCTCACTTCTTCTATTCTCTTCCTCCATTTATCTGCAATGACAACACGTATCACATTAAACAGCCTATGCCGCTGGAGCAGCAGTGACATGAGCAGCACACCAAGCAGGCCCCTTCTCATTGCTATCACGGCCTCCTCTCATGTGGTGCCAGACCTCTGCCACATGCACAGGGCCAGATTTGCTTTTAAAGGGTACCACACCTGCAAGCTCTTACCCAGCAAACAGGCCCCAGATAAGACTCAAAGCCTTATAATATCTTCCATTCCACGCCCCCCTTAACACAGTCAGCTATTTCCAGTCCTATCTTCTCCCCTCTCACTGTCAGCCAATTCAGCCCCCCCAAAACATTTTGTTTTTCAAACTACTCACATTTTCCAGTCCTCTCCTCCCTCAATCCCCCTCCCTGGCCTGTGGGTCTGCCGGAGCAGATGTGTCCAGGGCCTCATGCTAGAAAGTGCAGGGCTCCACAGGGCTGAGGCTGTTTTAACAAGGGATGTGCTTCACCGGTATGGAATTTGCTCAGCAAGCCGAGCCTGGCTCCACCAGAGTTGTCATCCCACTAAATTACACATCACCTCTTCTCCAAGCTCTCTTCTTAAACCTGTGCTTCTCAGTACGCTGTGCTATGTGGCATCTGCTGCAACTGATGGAAGGGATGCCTTTGATATGCATATAATGAATCTTTAAGGGTACAAGCACCTAAAGTGCTGTAGCCCCAGTGTTTTCCCCAATGATGATGTGCTTAAAACCTAGACTTATTACTCAGTTACTAATCCAAAGATTTGTTTTTTGAGTAACTATGAATTATTCACACAAGCCTGGCAGGTAAACAGATGGGTGTACAAAAGTGTGCTCAAACTGCTAAGCTGTTATGATTCCAGGTAGGATGTAGACTACTGGAATTTCAGATGCCTGTTCCCGTAGTGGCCTTTAATGTAAATGGTGTTAATAAAGGTTTCTTGTTGTAAGATCAGGTCAAGGGTACTGTTACAGCAAAGGGTAACCACAGACAAAAAGTATTACCTCCTGAATGGATGATAATAACACAACTAAGTTGTGCTTTTTCCACAGGCTGTGGTCCATATGATTATCTCAATTTACGCCTGCTCCTTAAATGTTGCTTTATTTCCCCCTTTTTTTCTTTAGATGTGCAGTTTGTACAGAGTGCACCCTTAGAAAAGTTGAGCACTGAATCATGCATTTGGATGGGATTTGTAAATTGTCTAAAATGTTTTGCTTTCGTCTGAATCATTTATTTTCTACCTAGATGTTCACTGGTCACTTTATGTTAGTCTAAGTTGAATCAATTTGTTATCATTTTTTTACTTTAGTTTAGTCTTGTTTTGCTTTGGCCACATTGCATTGGAGAAAAGTAAACTCCTGTTAAATAATGAGCCCCTCATTATAAAATAACCTTCAATCTAAAGGATGTAACTGGGGCACTATATGCAGTACATGTTATGTTTGGAAGAAAGATGCAACACACCTTAAAATGTCTGGTAAGTCTGTAGTTCATATTAAGGAAGCATCAATACTAATACACCTATCGGGTATCAACCCAGTGCCATGGTCATTTACTCATACTTAAAAAAAAACGCAGTAATATAAAAAGGTACCTAAAAAAACTTGGTGTGAGCTTCTCTGAGACAGATGAGGTTCAGGGATCAAAACAATAAAAAGTGCTTTACATACAGCTTTACTGAATTATTTTCCTGAACCAAACCTGCTTTTTCACACTGCAATGCTACTCAATTTAAGGTAGTTCATGTAACACAGCTAATTAATGCACAACTTTTAAAATTAGTTAGACTGTTATGGTACATTGCACTCCTAACAACTACTTAATTATAAGTACCTTACTCATTATGGCATCCCTATTGAAAAGTAGCACCATGCACTCAGTCTGGTATAGATGCATCTCTAGTTTATATATTAAGTATTATACCTACAATGTTTAAGTAAATGCTGAAGGTTTGTGGTCTGTAACTAACACTGCACTTACTAGCATACTACTTGGTAGGGGTTAGCATTTACATATGATCCCATCATTCTTAGATCCCAACACAATATTTTGTGCCACAAGACTACATTTCAGTGTTATCCAGTGAATGCGAGAGTGGAACAATATATACATGTACAACAATCCTGCAAATTAATAAATAAACAAACTATATAAAATTATGCTAATCACACATTAATTAGCATGCGTAAATAACATAACTGTAAAACAGTTGAATAATCAGAAAGTAATAAACTTATTTTAAGTAGTTGCATGAATCACTTGAATAGAATTGCATTATTTGTTTTTTTTAAATGGTCAGTCAGCCTCAGCTATGGAAGAGGCTCTAAAGAAGATAAATCTAAAGTCAGACATATCAGAGATTCATTTGCAAAGATAATTCATTTGTGAACACTATATCAAATATTGATTGTTATTTACCATGGTACGCTACTGCGGGCGGAAGTAAGCAGAGCAGGACAAATTCCAGCAGGAGCGGAACATTACTACTTGGTAGCCAACCGTCTCATGTTACTTTGCCTTATTCCTTTAAACACTGCATTTACTGATTGTAGTAACTCGGTCCTTAAGACTGAAAAAAATATATATATTTGAAATATATATAACTCAACATCGCTGTGAGTACCCTGTCCAAAGACCATAGCAGAAGTCCAGGTCACTGATGCCAAGTATATACAAAAACATGGTTAATGGAGTCCAAATAAGTTAATAAATATATCAAACTAAGAATGCATGTCAATTAAATAGGCTTTTTAAAATGAGTTGCCAGTTTGTTAGGTCCTACATTTATCTGAAACACCTATAATATAGGGGCACTTTAAAGGTTTACAATTACAGAGTAGTCAGTTATTATACTAATTATCCAAAAAGTGCAATAGCTCAAATGTACCTGAATGGCCAGTCAGTATAAGGTTTGTGTAGTTAATACATTTGTAACTCAATATATAAAGGCACTGAAGTATGATAGAAATAGCCCTTTTAAGGTAAGGTATGTAGTACCTGTCAGTTCATTAGGTACATGTATCTGTACTCATTGACCACATTATCAGAAATGCCTACAAAAAAGATGCACTTTGCATGTTTCTTTGCTGCACAGTTAATCAGCTATCCTCTTCCCACTCAAATGGACTACAGTCAGTAAGTGGTTTTAGGCTGATTTTAAGCCTAATGCAGGAGTCTGCTATTTGGCCTCTGGATAGTCACGATTGAAGGGAATTTCTATTCTTGCACTGTGTGTTCAGTGTCTAAAACACAGTCCATTAATGTAATTTTTAGCAATGGTGAAGAGTGCTGGTGATTTTTGCCTGGTCGGTAAACAGATGTGTATGCAAAGTTCAGTTTGCTGTGTATTCAAAATGAGTAGATGTTTTAGATTTCAGCCTACTGGAATTTTAGGCTCTCGTCCCTCTCTAGCTACTAAATAATGAAGGACAGTCATGATACTCTACACTGTGTCTCACTGTTACCATTTATTGAGAGAGAGAGCTTTACCTCTTATTGAGAATGAGAAAAGTGAGAGAGAACACACCAATGGATATATACACCCGATAGGCCATGTTTGATAAATTTTTTAAACTCAGCTCAGGTGTAGCTTGAGTGAATGCTCTATCCGTTCCCTAAGAGTGGAGCAGTTGATGGTTTGGATCATCTGGTCAGGCTGACAGGCTATTCTTTAAGAGATTCTCCAAGTTTCTGCAGTCTGCAGATCTGCTATCAGCATTTCCTGTGGTTTGTGGTACTGTGGGGACACAGCTGGAAAGAGCTATGTCCATCTTCCTGCTTTTTTGCTCACTCTTGGTTCTGGCACAAGGTAAGGGGCCATAACGGAAGAAAATGTGATTCCTCGTTAGACATAGTATAGTCTGTTTTATTATGGACAGCGGTAAATAAAATATACAATTTGGAGACATTTCAACAGCATAACCTCAAGCGCTGTACGGGACGCCATCATTATTCTCTGGCTGCCAGTTGAAGTAAGTTCAGTTTAGTTGAGATATTCTTCTAAGGAAATCAAGCAGCCATACTCTTATAGGTTTTAGGGTTTAGTGTAAGTGCTTAGACTATGAAATCATTTGAAATCAAGATTACAGACCATAAAGGGAACAAGGTAAGGTTCATTCCACCCAAATACCTTCCAAGTATCTTTAAAGAAGATAAGACCCTGGAAAAAACCTTTGATGTTTGTCAGCTGACATCAAAGATGGCACTTTTAACTGTTGGCTCAGGAATATTTCCTAACTTGGGAGATAGCACACTTATTTGAGGTCCAAGCCAAAAAACCTAATGCATTGAATTTACTTGATACAAATGTGTGCATTAATAAAACACATTATGTCAAAACAAGTTTATCTTTTAGTGTACTAACATGCTTACAGTTGTGATCTAATACGTTTTATTTTATCAATCAAAAAATGTAACTGCATTACACTCCAGTCTGTAATTGTGCCGTAATAATGTTTTATGTTGCTGGCGTTTTAGTTCCCTTCCTCTGCAAAGCACGCGGGCTTGACCAAGCTCTTGCTGTACTTTTTTAGGTGGTTTTTGAAATGTTGCAAACCATTGCTAAAGTATCCCACATGGGTGTTGCTATGGTATTACAGGCAGTTGCTAAGGTATTGCTAGAAAGGTGATATGGTATCAAAGGGGATAACTAATGAATTGTTATGTGATTACTATTTTATTTCAGGTAGTTGCTAAGGTGTTGCCATGCTGTTTATATTGTATTCTATGACCCGCTTTCAATTTGTAGATTTGGTTTTTGGCTTTTGGTTTTTGCCTTATGGCTTAGGTGGCTAACGTTAATTTGTTTGCCTTCACTTGTTTTTCTCTGTGTTTTTTCCTATGGGCTATGTTTTGCTTCAACTTTTACCGACTTGAAACAGCAGAATGACTGCTCTTTTGGAGTGTCCTTTTGAAGTTTGTTTTTTATCCGTGAGCGTCTGATTTACTCAGCCATTGGTCAATTGCACTACTGACTCTACAGTAATTTAAAAGTTTTACAATCCATGAACATGTTACAAACATGCCCCTAAAAATAATAATAACAACAAGAAGAGATTAACAAAGAACAATTTTACAAGCCAGCTTAATGAAAAATGATTATCATTATTATAACAGATGTGTTTTCAATCTGCCTTTCTTTTTTTGGGTTTTGTTATTAGGCCTGGAGATTCCTGACCCTGAGCACATTGCCTACATACGTCAGCAAAGTCAGGTAGTGGTAAATGGTACCATGTCCCTGCACTGTGGGGCTACCATGCCCACTCTCTTCATCTGGGTGTTCTCCAAAAATGGCTCAGGCAGCAGCGAGGCAATCGCCTACAACTACGGTCTGGGGCCTAAGATTCTACCGCTGGCTAGCACCTTGGGGGATGCTTCCCTGACCTCCAATACATCTACACTATTGCTAGAGAGGGTACTCCCTGAGGCAGAAGGCCTTTACACATGTCAGGCTCTCTATGACGGTGACGATGGGCCGAGGGTTACATTCTATTACACACAGCTAAGTCTTAAAGGTCAGCTGAAAACAGCCGGGAAATCAGAGAACGCCTGAAGAACAGCTTTAATAAGAAACATTCATCTATGTAATTGACTGCATTGTTATTGTAATCGACTGCACTATTATCATAGCCCTTGGCTGTATTAAAACCTTTTCAAACTAATATAAAAATTACAAATTAAAAAAATCCAGCTGCCCTTTACATTCTTTAAACATTTCATAATGAATGGACCAATAGAAATGGTACCTTTTGTACAAAAACACGATACATAATTACTTCTTTGAAACAGGATATTGTTACATTAATGTATCTCTTTTTCTTATAAAGTTACCATTATAAGGTGTAAAGTTTTTAGGTTTTATTGTGAAGTGTGCAAAAGCGTCAAACTGGTCAAGCAAACACCCCATCTACACAGAACTCACATTTTAAAAAATGAAAATGAAATTGTGTACTTGAACGAGCAGTAAAGTTTATATTTAAGTTTATTCTATTAATTTTGTTGATTTTCTTGATTTTAGAAAATTCAGAAAATATGGTGTTTGACTGGGGTGTTCAAGCTGTATGATGTACCCTGATGTTGCTACAAACTGCATACTAATAAAACGTTTCTGCTGTTTTTCAACTGTTGAAATTCTCATTTTGATTATTTCAAATCTGGAATGGGTAGCTGTGGTCAGTCTATAAATGATTTGTTTATACAGTAAAATAAATTCTTTAGTTGTATTTGACCAAGTGGAAAACAGTCAATCCTTAGAGAATGTACAATGGGCCTGCCCTGAGTAGTCATAAATCACTGCGTTTGTGCTCCGAAGCGTTAGCAGCTTAAAGAGCTCATCCTGAAGGCATTGCTCCATGCTGGTTATTTTTATGGAGTGGAATTCAGCTTTGTTTTGGCCATCATTATCTGTCTGGAAAATGATAGACTGTGCTGGTATTGTGGTACTTCCAAGTGAAGCCCCAAAATAATGAAGAACAAATTTGCTCCGTGGTAAAAGTGTTCTCATTCTTCTAATCTAATTCAGCAATGTTATGTTGTTGTTGTTTTTATGATAAATCCTGTAAACTGTAAACCTAGTTAAGTTTAGCACTTAATTTGCATTAACTACTATGAACTTTGTCACCATGATCCATTTTAAATAGATCAATTTTAAAAATGAGTTAAATTGACACTGCTGAAGAAGGCATAATGGAAT
Organism: Megaleporinus macrocephalus; assembly: GCA_021613375.1. NCBI lineage: Eukaryota > Metazoa > Chordata > Actinopteri > Characiformes > Anostomidae > Megaleporinus > Megaleporinus macrocephalus. Next base: position 15,904,313 of record CM038711.1, read on the forward strand.
ATTATAAAAATGTTTAATTGACAACAGTGCAAATAAATTAAAACAATCTATTTGTCATGCAGTATTCTTTAGCTTAGGATTGTATTCCTCCGCTAGTTTTCATTCGATGTTCTATCAGTACTGTGATGCTGTGATGCATTACACAAATACATCATACAACCATTGGCAATCCCTGTAGCCTCAAACAATCCTAACTAGCCTAGCCACTGATATATATGTTAAAACTACCACCAAGCTAGCATTCATTTTCCTGAAACAGAACTGAAAAGAAAACAATGATTCTATATGCAGCACAAAATGGAATTCAGGAAAAAGAAAATTACTCTTTTAGCTCCAGAGCATTGTTCCTCTTACCTTTAAGATTAATCTTCTGGAGATTAGCTCAGTAATAGTTTGATGAGCTCTGTTCCAATTTGCTGCTTTATAGCAAGGCACTGCAATGATCACACAGAAACCAAATGTTGAATAAAAAAGGCAAATAGGAAAATTGTAATAAGCTAAGTCATCAAACTACTCAGCTATGTTATGTTAGTTATCTATGCTAGCTACTTGCTTTTAAGTTGTTAGCTTGCTAAAAAACTGTCAATTGAATGTGATCTGCCTTAAACTGTCAAAAAGTGGGTAAAATCACACAGTATGGCTGCTACCCACAGGTTTCAACCGCTCCCAACAATTACCCATCTCTTTAGCCTCTTCAATGTCAAACGCTAAGCAAAGCCTGCTCGCTATTGTCCAGTGTTCGAGAAACTGTTTGAAATGTGAAATGCACAACTAACCATATTAAATGTCAGCTTCCAATTTGGCTACTCGTTTTGTGAATTTTCTGATCCACCTTAAATGGTGTTGCAGTTGCACTATGGCCTGTACAAGCTTTACGGTAAAACTAAACATTTTGTTTAAGAAGCTGGCCAATAGGAAGCAAGCTTCAGCCTCATTTAAAGATGAACAATGCCCACTGAGTTCAGTTCCTTCAAAAGGGTATGAAAAATTCAGATATCCCCTTCACAGCCTAAACCGTAGACAGTGATTTTCATTACCATTGCTCTGTTGTTGTATGTTAATACTAAGGGGTGTTTTACGCAGGATTTGAAGACAACAGGGTTTAAGCTTTACGGTACGTCAGCTCTATTACCCAACTGTCTTTATTAAACTATGCCAATGTAAAAACTTTCTATAACAACTTTAAACTCCAAAATCTACAGAGACAACTACAGCAGTGTCACATGATGCAAGCAGGTATGTTTACAACTGAGGTAATAATGATGGTTGTATTTTGCATTTTGGCTCAGAACACACAGTTTAATAAAAATGTTTTTGCTTAGGACTATACAACCTGACACTGACACACACATGAAGAAAGCATCAGTCAGCATTTAAGGTTTCTTGGATGTCATATGAGGTAATGGCTGGTCTGTCAGCAAATCTCCACGGCAAGTCATCATCGACCTAATTAATCTCTAATTCCATATGTAAAAGAATAGCAGCCCAGCCCATCCTGCAGACAAAAGGAGCTTTAACATTCAGCTCTAAGGCTGTAGTCTGGCCACTGGCCCAATGCAAACTACTCTCAGACTTAAAGGCAAGTCAAAGAATGAAATCAACAAAATAAACCCGTTCATCAATATTCATGTTCAATTGTGGCCGTTAGACAGAGAGTTGAGGCTGTACATTCAGTTCCTGTTGGTTGTGTAGATTATGGTTAAATAGAAAGCTATAGTTCATTTGTGCAGCACTAATTATGGGCCTGAAATTTGCCTAAAGAATACAGCTCCTGGTGCAGAACTTCTATTGAGAGGCTTGGAAATTGGAGCCAACATTTAAAAAAATGAACAAAGGAGGTTGTTTGACATAAATAGAAAATATTATATTCCATGTATCCAAAGCTAGTTTCAGTAACCGAGGATCGGAACGCCTAGGCCCTCACCTTCGACTGCCACCCGATGCACAGGGTGAGGAACTCGATTATATGGGGGAGGCTCCGAGTCGAGCCAGTGCTCCTCCACATCGAGAAGAACCAGTTGAGGTGGTTCGGGCATCTGGTTAGGATGCCTCCTGAGTGCCTCCCTGTGGAGGTGTACCTGAAGACCTAGGACCTAGGACACGCTGCCAAGATTATAGCACTCGGTTGGCCTGGGAATGCCTTGATCAGGTCATTTGCAGCTAAATCTTTCAGATTTACTTTAACATAACTGAGATTAATTCATTTAAAAAAGAACTCTTGTGACGTGATAATACTCGTACATACTGCCCAACCCCCTAACATTAACATGTTTGAAGAGGTTAATTAGCTGGATCCAGTGTGCCAGAAACTAGATTCTGCAGAAAAAACAGGGTTAGTGGCCGCTTGTCAAAATGTTAATTCCCCTGTTAGTTCATAAGGATTCCAGTGATTATTCTGAATGCTGGAACAATGGGAGAGCTAGCTTGGCTGTATCTACCAAGATAACAGAAAAAAAATATGATTGGACAGTTTAAGATTTTAACCCTTTAGTTTCCAGTCAAAACCTAGTTAAAAATTGAATTAAAAAAATTGAAAAGCATGATTATCCCATTACAAAAAAATGACTTATGTCATATGCATATTCTTTAGCTTCAGAAACCTCACTTTATTAGCAACACCTGTGCCTTTACTCATTTATAGACTCTCGTCATGTGAAACCATTAGAAAAAATGTGATCTTGTTGTGGTTAAGTTAAATTAAGCTTGTACAACAATTTATTTATTTGACTGAAACAAGGCCCTACTCTAAGGTTCACATCAAAAAGAACTACATTGGGTTGGGCGTGCTGGAGATACAGCAGATGAATAGTGGGCGGGGAGAAGAGAGCAAAGGGCACTAACAGGTTCCTCTGAAAGAGCATTAGAGGAATTTGGGGGGCGGACAATGGGTGCGCTTGTTCCCATGGTTCCTTTAATAATGGGTGGGAGTGTGGGGCTGGAGGAAGCAGGCTGGGGTTGAGAGACTGATGGGTGAGGAGAGTCAGGGAGCTAGTTGAGAACTTTTAGAGAACGGCATCAGTCTTATCATTCATCATCTATCAACCCAAGCACACTGTTTGCATCCCAACCCCATTACTTTCTTTCTATTTCTCTCTCTCCCTCTCTCTGATCTCATCTCTCATTCCCTGTCACAATAATTCTATTTTTCTCTGGTCTCTTTCTCACTCTATCTCTCTTTCTTCATTGCTGTTTGCTTTCTGGCAGAGCATCAGAAAATAGTTATGCATTGCATTTACTTGATTCAACTCACACATAAACAAAATGTAAGCTATTACATCTATAGTTTTGTCTTTAACTGGCAGTATAACAAATTGGTAGTAATGGTGTTGATGTAATGTGCATGGAATCCAGACACCCTTTCTAAATAAAGATTGAGCTACTCTCAATTGTTGACAGGCGTTCAATTTTGCACACAAAGCTTTTGTTATCTCTGTTAAAAAGCATTGCCATTGCCAATGGTTCACACTGAAGCAGCAGCGCAGGAGCATAAGGTCATCTATGCATAAGTTTGCACCTTGCATAAGGATGAAAACTCCAGCCCTTAGTTGAAGCAAGTCTGTGTTCTCGGGAGTGATAAAACACAATCCAATACCTTTAGCATGAGTTGGAGTGATCCAATTATATTCCTAAATTTCAACTTGCCTATTTTTTTTTTATTTAAGACTTAGTTCTTTTGATTGAACTTAAATTCAGATTTCTTCTTAGTTGATTTAAAGTTTCTACTTAAAAAAACAAAAAAATCTGTCCCACAATGTTACGACACTGAAATTCAAATGTTGTGTCTAAAATGGCCTTTAATTACTAGATCCTACATTAGACATTCTAGATCATTATATAGAACACTATTACATGTAACAGAATTCATGTTGGTAGTACACAATTTGAAACATTAATGTTATGTTATATGGGTTTGCTTATTACTGTGCACAACAAAACCACATATAACCTCTAACTGCACACATGAGAAGAGCTTAGTTAAATCTGAAACAATTTATTTTACATTATTTAATTCATTTTGTGTCTCAAATCCAAAAAAACAGAAAGCATCCTCCTAATATGATGTATTTCCTAGTAAAGCAGGCCACCCAAGCTGGAAATAATTGTATGCTGGACATGATTTTATTCTTTAGGGCTTGACAGGAGCAAATGTGGTGGAAAAAGTATAGTATTTTTATTTTCTGTAATTTCTAAAACAAACATTATTTGTCCATTTATTAATATGTATTATTATTTATCAAGCCAGAGTCCGTTAAAAAGTCCAAAACGTGTCTTGAACTTTAAACCAAGACAGCAGAATGACCCATAGGCTGTAAATGCTCAAAACAGTATACAACTATCTTCAGCCGAAGCTATAAACACATCTGTTAAAGCACAACATTAGTTTTAGGCCCTAACACTGCAATACCAGAGAAAAGGGGGGGCCCTATGGAAAAGCTTTGAAGCCTGACTGCAATGCTCTGATCTGGCTGCCTGTTTGGATCCTGGCTGTGGTTCCTCAACAGAAGCCTGAGTGCTTCCAGAGTCCAGACAGTCCAAGGCTGAGCCAGAATTCAGCAGCAAAAAAAACAAGAAACCACCTACGAGCGGCCTGGCCTGGATTGTGAACAGTTCGCCACAAACTGGCAGAAGCAGAAACTCTTTCTCTCTCGGTTTCTCTACAACCGAAAATAGCAGACGGAAGTGCACGTCATTTTGGTAGAAGAGCTGCAGGAGTATGGCGCATGCTGAACGGGTTTAACCCCTTCAACACTTTCAGGATTTACAGCAATTAATTAAGAAACAGAACACAAGAGGGGTTTGTTGTCGTGAATAAATGGTTGTGACTGGGCTGCATGCATCAGGGGAACATTTGAAGTTATTCCCCTAATACTTGTGCGCACTACAGTAAAGCAGAGACAATCCCAATGATTGTATATGTTTCATACACATATTTGTTGATGTTTAAATTTCTTTTACCAAAAAAAAAAATGTTTCACCACAAGTAACATTTTGCAGCTTAGCAAATGCTGGCCAACCAAATAATGCTGAGGTGCTGAAATATATTTAACATTTTTGAGGACAAACCTGTTCTTTGTTTTCAGTGAGCGACACACAGGTTAAAAGTTGTTTTTCTATTTTGCATACGACCTGCACTGCTGTCTTCTGTGCAAAAAGTTCTAGGTCATGAAAACTTCAAAGAGTCAGATCATGAGCATGATAAACATTTTTTTCATGCTGACCAATCTCAAATAAAAAAAGTTTGTGCCTTCAGTAACTATGCATTAGATTGTTTTTACTAGCACCATAACTAACGCTAGTCGATCACAATGATTATTAGCAGAGTGAAGAGATAGCCAGCTGATGAGTATTGTGACAAAAGGGACTCAGAAACAAAGATGAGATTCATATGCAGGTTGCTTATTGACAAAACAGGGTAAATGCAATGAGCGAAATCAGAGGCAGAGCAGAGGGTCAAAGCCAGGTAGACAGAGGAGCCAGATAGGGGAATCCAAGGGAGCAGACAGAGCAGAGTAGAAGAACGTAGCAAGGGAGTCGTTACCAGGGTTTAGTTTGGGATTTTCAGGCAGGGGTATGCTGTATAGGGAGAGGCAAAGGAAGAATCCAAAAGACAGACAGGAGTCGGGGGCTTAGCTTAGCTTAGCTTAGCTTAGCCTAGCCTAGCCTAGCCTAGCCTAGCCTAGCCTAGCCTAGCCTATCAGTATGCAAGCATAAATGAACTGGCAATACTTCGTGCTGGTTGACTGCTTGAGGGGCTTATAAAGGGAGTGGGTGATGAGGGACAGGTGTGTGGGATGATGGACAGGTGCAGTGTGTTCTTCTGATCAGTACTCAGGCAACTGAGACCTCTGGGGGTGAAGAGCAGGATTGCTTACAGTATATTTATTTAAAAATCAGATTCGGGAGCACAAATGTTCTAAATGGGCCATATAGTGCTTTGCATCTAACAAAAAATGGCTGTGTGCCTTGTGGTTTTCCAAAATTAACTGACTTTCTGTTACTTTGGGAAACTTTAAGAAACATTGGTTTGTTACAATTGAAGCTAACCTGCACTGACTACTATAAAACTAATCTGTAAGTTATGTATTATTAAGCTAAGGATCTGTAATGTGATCCCACATACAGGACCCTTAAAGACATAGCATAATGGGCGAGTGAGTGCCTGGGCCTGCTTGAGCATCAGCCAGCCTTGGAACTATGACGGGCAGACAGGCACCAAGGCCCATGCTGCGGCTCCGCACACTACATTAGTTAAGTTCTGAGGGCCCTGCAAAGTTCCATCCGCCCTTTCCCATCATCCCAAATCAGTAAAAGGAGTTTTACAGCCGCACAGGCCAAAGTCCAGCCAGCTTAAACAGTGAGTGCATGCTGGCAGACTCTAGGGGTGCGTCCAAAATCACCTACTTGCTTACTACTCAGTAGGCGAAATCTGTTGGCGAGCGCGGTTAGTATGTACGAATACTCAGTAGGCATCAAGGAGTAGGTGAACGGTACCCGAATGACCTACTGAATTGGCAGCCATTTTTATGTAGGCACACACTGCGCTGACGTTGGCAAGATGGCGGATGTAGTTCGTAGTCCGAGATTGTGTGGCTACTAAAACTTGCTTACTATAATTGCCTATTAGTCTGCCACTCGAGCAGTAAGTACAGGCTCTAATCTAGTATCAACTGACTAGAAGGCGATTTCGGACACACCCTAGCTGTTTTGTGCGTGCTAAACCACTCAAGCAACTAAGAGGTTGAGAAGTTTTGTATTGTCACATACCCTGTGGATAGTATGGAGTATTTGGCAGTGTATACAATTCATGTGAATCACAGTCTTAGGGATGCGAAAGGATTCGGGTACTACTGTTTTCCTCTGCTGAACTGTCCACCTTTTATTTCATGCGCAATGTATTAAAAGCTTTAATACTACAGTAACAGAAGCTATGTTGACATTGTTTTCTACCTACAGGCCAATCCAATTGCACATCAAAAGATTGGCACAAATAATACATAAAGTGAAGGGTTTATTCAGTTTTTCAGTTTATTCAGTTCCTCCTTCAGTAGCTAGTGTCATACCCATATTAGAAACTTCAGGTCAACACCTTTTTCTCTAAAAGAATTGAATTTTCGAAAACCACTTATAGTTTGTCTTTATGGGTTTTCTGAAAACCACTGGGTCCTATGCTTCAGTCACATGCTGCACACTAAAATGTCATCACAAAACTGGCATCCCCACTACAATAATTTTTTAATAAACCAGTAATATTTGTCAAATGTTGTAGTTAAGCTACATTAGCTTTTACCTACAGCTTAATTGATGTACTTTTGTGCTCTGTTATTTCAGTGTGTTGCGATTTTTCGTGGTTTAAATCAACTGTAACTCAAATGTAATTTAAAAGTATTTCAATTCCACATGTTTTTAAAGACTATCTATATACCTTAAAAGGATTTTTCTCAGAGAAAAGTTCCAATGTTGTTTTAAAGAGAACTATAAAAAACATAGAGTCAAGACAGAATGTGTCTTTAAAAAAAGAAGAATGAGGCCATTCAGTTGCATGTTTCTTTTGAATAATTTAAATAATTTGAATTAAACAAATAAATAAAATATATATGTGGAAATAATTTGGAAAGTAATTTTCTAGTACCATTTTGGTATCACGCTTTATGATACTACACCTAGTATCTGTACTGAAGTCAAAATTCTGGAATTATAACTATGATGTGCGTGAGCGTCACATTGTACATCAATTGTAAGGGTTATTTTAACACCAAAATGATTTTAGAAAAGTAGATTAAAAACATGGAAGACATGGAAGCTGCTAAAACCCGGGATAAATAACAGCTCTGTTTTTCTGTTCAGAGCGTTTGAACATAATAACGTGTAACATATGCAAGCGACTGGTGTGTACAGACAGTGTATCAAGGTACAAACCACATCTAAGCTTCAGATGCAGATGCCACAGAAATGAGCATCTCCAAGCAACCAAATGAAACAGCAGTTACCGCAATCATCTCTCTTCAAAATGGGTCAAAAGGTCAAAGGGTCAGCAGGGCTCTGCAGTGTTGGTTTAGGGAGAACAAAGGGCTACAGAAAACTGAAGGGAGGGTCTTGTGCTCAGGAAGGCTTAGAAGAGATCACTCAACATGGTTGTCACTGGCAAGTAAGTGACTGACTGAAAAAAATATGAGATTAAAAACAAAGAAGAATGTCTGATTCTATAGATAATGTCCTGCTATGCTAATCTGAGAGCAGGCCCCCCACCCCCCCATTCGGATTTATCCTGAGCTATTATGTGAGGAGGTGAAGAGCTACTTTGAGAAATGAGAAATTGGTGCATTTCCTCAGTTACAGCAGAAACAATAATGGGTAAAATCTTTCATGGATTTTTTATCCAGTTTAACACATCCAAGTACAACATCTTTGTATTCCCATAGCAATGTATTTCTTTTTTCATCATATTATTGATCACTGAGTTTTACTGAGAATTTACTTATGCATTATTTATATATTATGTAGTCACTCTTTTGGTAACAGCACCAAGTAACCTACTTGCGATAAAAGCTAGACAGCATAAAGCTAGGCCTCAATACAGTGAGGTTAGTTGTACTGTACTGTAAATGATTTATTTATTTTATTGGGTGGTGTAGTGACACTTTATTTGAAGTGGTTCCTTTTTAGATGAAATAGATGCTTAACAGGCAGTTAGTAACGTAATAACAATGATGATGAAGATTCTGAATACAATTAGTAGATTATCAAGAGACTTTTAATGAATTGTGTAAATAAGACTTATTAATAATCTGCTGAATTCAGTCATTTGTCAATGTTTGAATGGCCTAAATTCATATCTATACCTCTTAACCTCACTGAACATGTAAAAGATATAATACAGGCCAACACCCTCAACAAGCTTTTGTATACATGCTGCTGACACCATCCTGTAACTGGAGTTTAAAGGGACTAGATTTTAGTTAGGATTAGGTTTTGGACTGAGATTAGCGTTAAGGTTAGGGTTGGAATTAGGTTCTGGGTTGAAATTAAAGTTAAGGTCCTTGAAATCAGTCACATGCTACACACTAAAATCAGACCATTGGCATCCCCACCACAATTTTTTTTTTCATAATGTGTCGCAGTTTTAGCTTGCTTATAGCATGGATGTAAAATGTTTGGTATTTTCACTGCTTAACAATTTTGTAATTCAGATGATCCAGTAAAATTTGGAATAAAGACATGTACAAATGGACAAAACATATTGGCTTACAAGGATTGATTTACAGGCTAAACCAGCTAAAGCCTGGAGTTCCCGGTATGGGCAAGATTCAGACTTCAGAGGTATATATACAATTAATGTATGCTAAACATTGGATAAAATCATTGTGTTTAGTGTTTGATATATTTTAATATTTTAATTTTAATGTTTTAATGTTGGCCTATTGGATCTTTCTCTTGTCTGAAAAAAAAAAGTTTGGGTCAGGATAAGTTTTGGGTTGAGAGTAAGGCTAGGTTAAAGGTTAGGTTTTGGGTAAAGTTTAAGGTTAGAACTAGGATTAGGTTTTGGGTTGAGGTAAAATTTAGGGTCAGGGTCAGGTTTTGGGTAAGGTTAGGTTTTGCTTAAGGAAAGTCACATTTTAATTTAACATATCAACAATACATCTAGTTAATGTAAGTACTGTATCAGCAGTACATCTTCAAGATATGTACTTCAGATACCACCTATAGGGTAACAACTGAATTCACTTTGCTTTTGGCCAAATTGTTCACAGATGGCATGTGTTTGAAACAAAGTGATAAAAATATGCATAGAGTTGATTGTATAAAACATGTTTAGTTATTTAGCTACATGTGTACTCAAATGACAGATTTGTACTTACTGGATATCAATTATCAATTGGGCATCATCCATTTTGTACTTTTGTAGATTTTTTAACCTTTAGTTATGACAGCCTTTGTGTGTTTTATTCTGTTACCTTGATGGCAGCATTTGTACTGCTTTGGAATAGTACACTCCTTTACTTGGGAGTTTTATCTGTTATTTTAGATAAAGACTGAAACAAAAGAACATAACAGACTTCAGTTCAAACTCTCATAGATACTAGATATACCAAGTTTCATTGCTGTTCTATAAATGACTCAGTATTTATGCTGTTTTTGACCTGATCTACTCAAGTTGTTTTTTTTCCTGTCATGATTTTACACAAATAACCATATATTCACTTGTGCAATACTGTACCTTCTTTGTCCTTGGGTCTCTAGTGATATTTATCATTATGTTGATGAACTGTCACAATACTTCACCAAATGCTTCACAAAGTACACTGTAGATAATACAGTTCACAAAAACACTGATCAACATGTTTCACTACAGGGAGCATAATTAGTTGTTTATCTGCTTTTAGTGCATTGCAGTATGGACTAAACACATTCATTGTATTTACAGTTTTTCACACATTGTTTTTAATATTTTTGTAAAAAGGTTCTATTGCTCCATTTTATTAAACCGCTGAAAAACTAAATATTGTGATGTTTACTGTGCATTGTTAAAGTTACTTTTAGTACTTGCAATGTTTTTCTCACATTGGCACTGCTATTTGGTCCTCTGACTAAAAAAAGCACCAAAAAAGTACTGTCTCTTCCATATCTTCTCTTTATATTATTACACAACTTTACACATACAATGGCTAAACTCCACACTGTGTGGAATGCAGGAGACAAAAATAAAACAATAAAATGACAAAAAAAAGTATCTCATTCAAAAAGTATAAATAATATAAAAGACAAACTTTTTTCTTAAAACAGATACATTCATATGAAATAATATTTTACTACTACAAAAAAAATAAATAAGTCATCTAAAGAGTTTTTTTTTCCTTTTTTGTCCAAGGGTCCTTCCCACAGACGGAACAGATTCCGCTCCTCCAAAAGTTATCCTTCTGTGTCTTTTAACATGCTTTATGTTCCTTACTTTCCTCACTCTTCCACATCCAGTCTGGCCAGTAATTGTCCTTCAGTTTACACACAGTCTCTGATTATGCCTTCGCTGGCCATCTTTTTCCTGCATGCGGTTTCCTGCTTCTTCTGCCGCATGCTCCTTTCCCAGTCCATGTGTGCATGCATGTTTGGGGTGTGTATATGCAAAACTGTGTTTGTTTATGTTGAGTTTATGCCTTTATGTATGTGTTCAGCTCTCCTGCACTGTGGGCTGGATAAGATCTCCAGTCAGACTTGCAGAGGAGATCCAGGCTGTTTTTTCTTTACAGTCTAAATCAGGCAGACCCAGACTCTCCCAGCACACCATCGGCCCATCTGAGTCCACACACTGCACCGGCTCTTCTGGCTCTATGATCCCAAGCGCACACACACACAGAGCACAGCACACAAAGCAGACAAAGAGACAGAGGAAGAGACAAAGAGAGGGATGAGTATGTAGAATAATAAGTAAAATAGTAAAATGTTTAATTGTAGCTTAAATTCATCAAAGCTTGTATCCTAGGGTCTTCAGGGTAAACCATGTGTGCATGTTCATGCTGGACACAGCAAAATGGATCAGTGCTGGAGTTATATTAATGGAGCAGTGTGTAAGGTGTATGGGGTTAGCAGGAATGCGTCATACTATACAAAACCCTGTTTTCATTAGTACGTAATGACCTTGGGTTTTTTTATTAGCTTAGAAAGAAACTTTCATATCTACATATGAGTGAGTCATCTTCCAACAGAGTCTGCCATCTAGAGAATATTGCTACAAGTAGCCTTTAATGGACAAACAGAATGGCTGTAGAGAGTACCTGTGTCACATTTTTACATTGAAGCAGTAGACTGAATTTGATGGTGAACAGTTTGAAGGAGTAGAAAGAAGAAGAAGGTGGTTAATGTTCTTATTAAAATTCAATTAATTAGAATTTTTTGACAGCCTACATCAGCTTATCAGAGGTAAAGAGTCATATTAAGCAGAGTCTGACCTAAATTAACAAATCCACAACGGAATGTTTAAAACAAGTTACTACACTGTACTAATGACATAAGCATGCTATGTAGGACTGTTAGGTAGAATGAATGGCTCGAACAACTGGTGCTGGATAACCAATTTGTTTTATGAGAAGTTTGATAACAAAAACAAAAGTGTCTGAATATTTGTTTCTTCTCACTGCATAGTATATATTACATGTTTTTGGCTATTGTTGTTGGTGTTAAATGAGCCATGTTAGTTAAATGTTTGAAGTTATTTCAAACTGATGAAAGAAACATGCTCATCTTTTTTAAAAACATTTTGAAAAGCTATGTGTCACCAAACCTTTGATGAACCATGTATGTATCATGTGCATGTATTGATTTAATACTGCATTGCAACTCACTGAGACTGAAATTCTGAATATAGTTTTTAAAAACATATAAAGCAAATTCTCTATTAAATTTTGTAGAAACAGTACTGGGAGTGGGATCTAGCACTTGCTCTGAGGATTTTGGCTCACCTTTCTTACGCTCGGGGTCCACTAACACATGGCAGGGATTGTAGGTAGGGGTCAGGGCTGTGTCCTCCTCCATTTCCATGGCAGCTACCTGTTCACTGTTCCCACGAAGCTGTGGGCTGTCGTCGCCACTGCAGCGGAGAGAGCCGTGGTTCAAGGGCACCATCTCAAGGCCGTCGAGCTGGCACTGTGCCACACGACGCATTAGGGGAAGAGTGCTGCCGGAGAAATTGCCATTGGCTTTCCCGTAACACCTGGTCACAAAAAACACATATGGATGGTGAGCATATGAACAGTGGTTACTGAGTAGTAGAGCAGTTCTAGACTCTCCTTTCCCAAGGCTCTTAACAGGGCACTTTGACCAAACATGCAAAAAACTCAAAATACACTTGTCTAAATAATACACACCCTTGTGGCTCTTAACTGGTGTTCTCCTACCAAATTGTCAATTCTTCCCACTCTGCCAGAGTGCAGCGCTCTAATGAGGACTTGGCTAGGCCAGCTTTCACCCTTGTATAGATATGAGCCTTCTACATTGTGGCTGTGTGTTCAGTAATCCTCACACCAATATGTTGGTTTTCCCCATTGTTGCTGATTATAACATGTCTTTTAACAACAGTTTCTGAAAGACAACTGTGCTGATGTATGGAAATGAAGTGAGTATATTTTACTAATCTCTTTAAGTCATTAGTGATGACTTTCACAGGCAGACAAAGTTATTAGTTTGTATTACATTTTTTGTACAATTATAATGCATAACAAACACGGCTATAATGAGTAAGGCACTTTTACAAATATATATATAGCCATGTTTATAATGTTTTATGAATGCATTATTATGACTGTATTTATGGATTTTTATAAACACAGTATTCAGTGCTGTGTTTACACTGTGATCAGTGCTGCCAGTATATTTTTCAAAAGCATTCATTTTTATTTATCATTATTGTAGGTTTTTGCAAACCCATTTCATCATTATAAATGTACTCCTTCATTACTACTGCAGTCATTATGCCATGACATTTTAGATGACGTTTTGCTTATAGTTGGTACGTATTAACAAAATATAGTATAGCTGGTATGTTAGGTCCCCACATTGAACTGTACTGCAATACATATTGTATTGTAAAGATTACCAGTCCAATTGATAAGTAGCATCCATTAATAGTTGGTGTCAGTATGTTAGGGTCATCTGTGTGCCTAAAATTATATGTGCTATCGTAAAATTATTAAATTGACCACTGTTTTTCAGCCTACTATTACAATACATAGTAAATTACCTGTAAGTGCTGAAATGGCTTGGGCAATTATCTGTGGTAATAAACTGCATTTAGACATTTTGGTTAAAAAACATTGGACTATTCCTGTATAGAAAAAAAGAACAAGCTAACTGTAACCCTAGTGCTGTTCATTTTTTTTCCTGTAGTTGTATTTTTTGTTACGACACAATATGCTTTATATCTTTGTTCATTATTTAAAATCTACAAGAAATCATCCCAGTACCAGTGTCAATGAGCATACTCTGGCTGAACGTCTTGCTGGAACAACACTGTAAGCATCATGTTTATATACTGATCCTATCGAAGATCACTGTCCTAATCCTATCAGCCCCTGCTTTGATTGGGCTCCTGTGGGGTTTTTATCAGAAAACAGGCCTGTTCCTCTATGCTGGGTGGTTAGACAAAGCAGCAGCTGCCTTCTTACTGACACACATGCACGCATAATCACAAAAACAAACAAAACCTTGAGATATAAACACACACACACACAAGTAAATAAACTCTGAAACAGATTAATGCACCAACATACAAACACAGCAGAGTAAGTTCTGAATGACTTTACTCGTAAAGACTCATATCTGTTCCATTCACCCCTATCCCTTGCCTTAGGGAAGTAAACATTGTTCTCATTAAGAGAGTCCCACTGGCTGCACTCCGAATAAACTGTTAGTGCCGGACACACTAGAATACATAAACAAGCTTCACTGATGGATGCATGCCACGGTGTGTGTGCATGCGCGTGTCTGGACCTGAACACTCTCAGGGCAAAGGTGGCCTGAGCACCAAAGGACTGGTTAGCTGATGGGAAGCATGCCAAACAGCAGTTTCTATAGCTTGCTTTCACTCACCTGTTGTTGTTACAGAAGTTCTGGCAGTTCATGCAGTCAGAAGAGTCTGTCTGGGGCAGAGCTGTGTACATTCCTCCACCCTGCCACAGCAAGACCAGTGTTAGATTTTACACGTAACATAAAAAAAAATCACTAAACTGCGCTGGATTCCATCCCTCAGTTCGCCCTATTTAAATACTTAAATTCTTTCAGTAAGTTTCAGTTTTAAGTATTTACAAAATTTGATGATCTAAAACTATCAATAACAGTTGATCACTCAGTTGATAACTGACAATCAAAGCAGCAAGTACAGCACAGTTAAAAGGCAGCTGCTGACGTGTTTAATTTCTTTACAAAAATAGGCCAATATTACTGCTTATTGTAATTTTTAGGTGACAGTTATTATATTGACATGGTTCTGCCATATATTACATACACAACCTTCAAGCTTAAGACCACAGATGTTTGTGTATAGGAAAAATGGCTACAGTTTTTCTATCCACTCACATTGTGGATGTGATGGGGGTGTGTGTGCTCATAGTCCATGGTGCTGTGAGGCAGGGGTTTGTCATGGCTGTGAGAATGTCCAGAAGGATAGAGAGGTCCAGAGCCGTTGAGCAGTGTAAGGCCATTGGGGAGTTTGTGGTGAAGATGATGGCAACCCTGGGGCATGACAGGCCCACCGTGCCCGTAGCCACCATGAACGCTTCCATTGACCCGGTTGGAGCCTGGCAGGGTTGTGTACTCTAGAACATGGCCATTCATTTCAGCAGGCTGGTACAGGTAGCCAGGTGCGTCATACTCTGTGGGAGAAAAAGATTTTACTACAATAACCTGTGTACACCCTTCACTTATTTCATTTTCAATCAAAATTTACATAAAGTAATGAATTTTCAGTATAAGGATTTTTAAGGATATATAAAAATCAAAAACCACAACAACTAATTATGATAGGATGTTGCCTGTACAGCTTTCAGTCTTTCAGGAAACTTGTTATCTGAAGCAATTTTTTCCCCACACTCTTAGAAGTCTTTTTTTTTGGTTTTGCAGGATCTCAGTTATCCCCAATACATTTGGGGATATTGAGCTCTAGAGTCTGGGGTCACCAAAACTATTGTTCTGCAAACACCAGCAGCTTCTTTGTTTAATTTGCTAATTTATTCCCTATTCTCAGTAACAGCTTCTTGACAGCTACAAATCCTTTTAGACCCACAGCACTGCACTGTCTTCTTTTAGTTAACCATGCATTTATGGCTCAAATTCTTTGTAAATAAATGCAACAAGAGCACTGAGAAATCAGCATATTAAACAGCAGAGATTACCGTAAAAAGCCTTAAAGTGTTAACAGCTATTTTGACTCAAAATTTGAGTCTTCAACTCTTGCTAAGTACTGTATAAATGTGCAAACACATATATAAACTTTTAGATCCTGATAAACACTTGACATGTGTAAAAACTCAGCAGACATGGTTAAACACATCTATTTCAAAATCCACCACATAGACTGAATATAACCTATTTCTGTGAGTGGAATATGCGGCCTACTACTTTTACACACACACACACACACACACACACACACACACACACACACACACACACACACACACACACGCACTACGACCATATGTGCACTCTCACACACAGACACACAGCCCACAGTGTTTACTCAGTTACTCAACCCCATTCAGAAACAGAAAGAGCTTCAAAGGGCCTTGCTGAGGCGTGTTGGAGTTAGATAAAATGTGGCTGTGGATTTTCCCCCTCAGATCTGGATCTGGACTCACTGTGCATGTTGTGCTGCTGGCGGTTCCTCCACAGGCACATAATGATGAAAACGAGCAGGATGAGTACCATGACACCCAGCACGCAACCGACTATGAGATATAGCAGACCACCTGCTGAGCTGGGAGGGTCAGGCGGATACACGCCTGGCGGGGTGATGGGCCGCTGGCTCGGAACACCTGGAGGCTGGCGAGCTAAGAGACAGAGGGCAAGAAGGAGAGATAGAAATGGGAGGGTTAAAAATATAAAGCTGTGAAATTACATGCATGATAAAGTAAACAAACATCCACATCCATTCTGTGGTTTGAGTCTTGTTTTGATATCACCAGGCCTATATTAATAGCAGTGATTAGCACATGAGATAAAGGCGAAGCAGTACAATGTACACCATTGTCTCTGACTCTAATAAAACCAACGCTTTGTTCTAGACAGTAATTACAGCAGTGACTTTTATAGCCTCCTGTCTTTAGTTTAAGTATAGCATTCCCATAACAGTACAGCTTCAGTGTCTCTCTTACTTTTATGCGGCTTCTCTCTCTCACCTTTGGTTTCGCAGATCATCACATTACTGTATTCGCTCTCTCCCGCGTTATTAAAGCACTGCATCTTGATGTCATAGGATGTCTCAGGTTGGAGCTGACCAATCATGTGCCAGCGCTTGATGCCTGTCGGAAGGGAGGGGGCAGGGTTAGTGTGGTATAATTACATAGGGCTACCTCACTCAAAGCATGTGTTGTTCTCTCTGAAGTCCTTCTCTTGCTCCCCTCTCACTCTCTTTCTCTCTCTCCCTCTCTTTAGTCCCACAAGTCCATGCTTTACTCCAGACAGACTCCTTATAAGGCATCTTAATGTTTGTTCTGGCCTGTCTCCAGTGATTCCCACTGCACTGCACACACTCAGACTTTACAACGCATTGCAGCCCCATGAGCTCACATACACACACACACACACACTAAAACACACACACACACACATACACGTCAGCTCTCTTATCAAGGATTGTGGCAAAGTGTTTCATATGTAAATAGTTTCCCTTGTGTATGCACCTAAAGCCTGAGAATGAACCTACCTAATACAGAAAAGCAGGGATAGTTGTACAAGACCTTTGAGCAGGGGTAGAAATTTTATTCTTATTTTTTTTATTATTTTTTTCTGGCGCCACTGGCCACAACATTTCACATTTTGACTGCCAAAATTCAAAGGATGTCAATAGCCTTTTTATTTTAGATTTTGTTAGATAATGTTAGATATGGAACTAATCAAGACAAATTATTTTGCTGCAATTTGTTAACTGTAACCACAGTGACAGTAAACAATATTGTGTGGTGTCTGTGGTAGTCCCCACCCGCCAAGCTGGTTTGCCTGGCGTCATAGAAGCTGTTCCTTTGGCTAAAGTTTGCTAATATCACTCTATGAAGTACAATGTTAAATAAAATAAGGCGTTAAATATGATGGTATTAGATGGTATAAGATGGTATTACACTAAGAAGCTATCACTGCAGCTTTTAATAAATCATTCTTTTTTCAAAGCACTACTTATTTTTGATACTAAAGCATGCTTGTTAATTTTGAATACAATGTTTATATGATACAAATGCTTTTGTAATTACAGAATTACAATTCTTGACCACAATTTTGGCCACAAGTCTTGGTGTCTTGAGTGATCTTGGTGGCTTGAGTGCAAATTTTCATATCTGTCTACCATTGCCATGAAGTTGACTTTTTTTAACACTGACCTGAAGATAAACAGGTTATGTGGGAGGAGCAAGAAAGAAAGTGAGAGCAAGAGAACACTATCAGGAAGGGGAGAAGTAAAAAAAAAAAAATGCGGGGGAGGTTCAGGGATCACCGTTAACATTCCTCTCGGCTGTACAAGCCCCCTCTCGCTGTTCGGAGTGTAGGGTTTCATTTCAGGCCCATTAGAGAGGCAGCCATTTATTAAAAACACATTTTAGCCTGGCTCATTACGCCAAGCTCCAGACTCACTGCACATCAATCAACAGAATGAGCTTCCCTAGGTCCGCCCCCCTTGCACACAAGATATCCATTACACATGAATACACACACATACTTAGTCCACAAGTCCACCATACCTCATTCCAACCCCCTCACTATAAAGAGCATCTTGATTTTTTCTGCTCTTCAGTAACTACAAGCATGAGTGCAGTGAATAGGTAAAAGGGAACAATGTGGAGATATAGACTGATCTTACCCTCTACTACGTCTCTCTTATAGTCGCTGTCGTTGTCACTGTCTGTTGGCCGGTAGTAAATGTAGAAGCCTTGGATTGGAGTGTTGTTGTTACTAGAGGGTGTGTACTGCAGGGCAGAAAAAAGAGAATAAAAATAAAAATAAACAGATGCCTGTATACTTCCAAAGGCAAATCAACGTCACAGCAACACAGTGGTTTGAGTTTGTATGGTGCAGTCTGTGACCTCTGATAAACAAAACACCTAATCACCCTGTTTTTTTTATGACCTCCCCCTTACTGTGACTGATCCACATGTTGCAGCATGACTGCCTGCATTACTGGACAAACCTTTGTACAGGTGCGGTGTGGAGATGTGCACAGAGTTATCTATTTGGTATATTTACAATGTTGTATTGATGGTTCATTTGATGGTTCATAGTTCATTTGTGTTTAGTTCTTGCATTGTTTGAATTATACTACCAACTAAAGTTAAAAAATAGATCAAATCAGCATTAGTGCATTTGCACTGTAGATGCCACAACACATATGTATTTAAGATATTTAAAACCAAGTAGCACCTCAGAGCACATTGCTCCACTTCAGAAAAAATAAATAAACACATACACAATGTGTCCATGGCTATTATGTACACACAAATATCAAGGGGGGACGAACCACATCTCTCTCTCTCTTGTTCACTTACTAGCTTGCTCTCTCCTCCATTCCCTAAAACACACCACACATTTAAAGCTCTCCTCCCATGCCATACTCTAAAAATAGCATCCACTCTAATCCGCTCCCTATAGCCGTATCTGGACAGGGCCTCCTAATATATTCTGCAAACACACACACACACACACTTGCAGCCTTACAGTGGTCACAGTGGGCTCAACCAATTAAAGGCCCGCTTTGACAGCGCAGGCCGCAGGGGAACTTTTCAGGGGCTGATAGGAAAAAGAATATCCCTCGTTTTAAAACCCACCCTGCAGCAGCATCTGAAAAAATTGCACACACATATACGAACATGTCGTTCACACACCACATATCCTGATACTGAGAACACACAAATAAGGCAGGCAGGGTGGTGAAAACTAACAAAAATAAACCATCTTTTTTCTTACTCATGTCAGAGCTTAGAGATGACATGAGAGGTTTTAACAGCGTTTTGAGCTTAATTGATGTGGGCAGACTCTAATTCAAGGGGAAGTGCACCTGGCTTGCCGATTAGTATAACACACTCAATTTAAAGTCATATTCCTTTTGAGTGTTAACTAAGGAAGAATCTTTGCGGATTTTTTTTGTTTTTACTTTTAGTTATTTTTAAACAAACTAAGCAAGTGTGCTCTTCTATAAGCTGTAAGGTATTTACAGCATTATATAATACTGTAATAACATGTGCACACACTAAACATGTGCTATGCTAAATACACAGGACTTAGATAATAAGTATTATGTATTGTGATGTATATCCATATGAAATCTCAGGCCTGACCTACACAAAATTTGCAGAGTCAGCTGTATTGCCCATGCATTAGATCAGTGTATACAGATCAATTTTTGGTAACAATGTTTTCTCAACAATATGGCTTGGTAGTTAATCAGAGGTCAAAATAACAAACAGATCCAATAAAGGATGCAGTTTAGACACCCTACCAGTCCACTGTGGTTTCATAAATTCTAGCTCGACTTTTGAAAATTTCAAAACATTTCACATTTGACTACTAAATACTTTTCAGCGACAGTAATGTTGAGGCTGGAGAAATGTCTGAGAAATGTCAGGAGTGTTAATGTAGCTTTGTAGAGCAACCCATTTCCTGCTGACAGCGACACCAAAAATGGCCATGTTTATAAATACAGACAATAGAGCCTTCAAGTGATTTTTCATTTTATAATTTTAAAGTAATTTTACAATGAGTGGTTGCTGTTTAGAATATTCATTCAATTGTGTTTTTTCTTTGTTCAGTAAAAATATAAACAAAATTAATTTCTGGTTTTAAATTTATTCATGCATTTAAATATTATTTTCTTTTTAAACACTGCAAATATACTTATAAGTTACAGTTAAAAACACAAAGATATGCCCAAGTAGTCTACATCTCGTCTATGATTGTGAATAAGCGCCGAGCGTGGCTGCTCCTGCTGCAGTACTCACAGTCCATCGCACCATAATCTGCGTGTCACTGACAGCATCTGTAGAAGAGATGTGAGGGCCAGCCACTGGCCGGTTGGAGATAGGGGTACTCGCTGCTACCTGGTAGGGCCTGGAGGTGGCGCTGTGGGGACTCTCACCATAATTGTTCATGGCAATGACACGGAAGCGGTAAGTGGAACCTGTAAATGGAAACATGTATAAGCTTACCAAATCCACATCGGATTAAGTGCTACCCTTCAAATGTGAAAAGCAATTTTGTGGTTTATGCTACACAATGCAATGGTAAAAGAAAAGCTATAAACATTACAAGTGTCGCACTTTCTCTGTTAGAACTGAACAGCCCAGAACAAAACACTAATCCACAAGCTTGCTGTTCTTTTGCAGTGTTTTCACCTCACACACTTCACAGCTCTTGGATACAAATTACAGCAGCAATTTGTATCCAAGATGAATACAAATGAAATGCTCCAAGTTTTATTGATGAATTTGACTTCTCCTCAAGCACGATGTTGTAAAAATATCTTTGTAGACAGCAAAATATTAATGTGTTCACCTCACCTGGTTCTAGGTGGCGCACTTCCACAGACAGCTTAAGAGGTGAGATGTTATCATCGGCAATGATCCAGTCTCCACTGCGGCCCTGTTTTCGATATTCCACGCGGAAAGCTGTGATTGGAGAGCCACCATTGGCCCGTGGTATCCACGTGACATATACAGAACTCTCTGTCGCCATTGAGATGGTAGGACGATCTGGGGCCTCTGGAACTGCAGGACAATATCAAGAAATAAAATAAACACTTTCACTGATATTTGACAGTTTATTCTGGAAACTTTCATGGAGTTGCTAATACTTAATGTTCTAATACTGATTTAAGTTAAATAGAATGAACACAAAACAAACACCTATACTTAATCTTCAGCAGGACAGCAATAAGCACACAAAAAAACTTACAGCTTGTAAAGTTTGTATTTACATCAAATACACACAATTTTTATTTATATTAGCTGATAGAAATACGATTCTGATTCATGATCATCATGCATCCTGATACACTACAATACAACTCTGGACCCAAAATGAAAAAAGCATGGTTCTTGAGAAGGAGAAACAATTGACCATCCATCTCGAAAGAAGAGATGAATACGCAAAGAAAGGGAAAATAAACAGTGATACGCACAACATAGACAAACTGCATGCCAGAGTGAAGCATGTACTTACTGAATGGGCTCTGTGCCACAGAAAGAAACAGGCAAACAGAGAGAGAGAGAGAAAGGGAGAAAGAAAGGGAGAGAGCCAAAGTGGGTTAGTGAAAAAAAGTATCTTTAATGATATATTAGGTGAGGCCTCTACTAATATACAAACAAATGCTGACTCACACACACCCATGCCCAATTATGATCACTGCATACTGTACTCACTCTCAATCACAAATTGTTCACCCTATTTCCAAATCATAACTATTTGAAGCATGCACTAAAGTCAAAATAGGCGTGTAACATGGGCTTACCTCTGTCATGTATGACGACTCCATAGTTTGTGTTTGGCATCGCTTTGTCTTCCGGGGCTTTCTCAGGCACAGAGACAAATGGGGCCTTGGAGGGGTTTCTATTAGAGGGGATCCTCTCTAAGATTGACAGTGGAAAAGAGTGAGAGAGAAAGAGAAAGACAGAAAAAACAAGCAGAGAAAAATGTTTTTATTACATGCTGAAATCAACATACGGCTACAGATTTGAATATTTAGGTGATTGCACTGGACATGCAGAAGAACACACTGAAAAATAACCCCCCCTAGAATACTGTTTGTCATAGGACAAAAAATGATGACAATAAAATCAATGCAATGCAATGCTCACTTTAACATTCCTGTAAATATAACTCATCTGTTGATTAGGCTCCTCATCTGTTGTCTTCTGTGAGGTGTCCATTTTGTCATTATCATAATCATGTTATCAGTGACATAAAGCTTAAGCATAAGCATGGGATTTTAAAAGAATAATAATAGTAGTAGTAATAGTAGTAGTAGTAATAATAGTAATAGTGCATGTGTGTGTGTCTTCTGTATGTGTGTATTCCTCACCCTTGCCAGTGCGGAAGGTAAGCATGGCAGGTTGTCCCTCTCCAGCCGCACTGCGGGCTACCATAAGCACCTCATATAAGCTGGACGGTTCCAGGTCTAACAGTAGCAGACTCTTTTCACTGCCTGGAACACGCACTGTGTGCCAGCTGCCCACCACATTCTCCATGTCATCCACCTACAGGAACACACAGAGGCAGTAACACACCAACTCTGCATCCACGCATAAAGGTGAAGAGGCAGGCACTGGCTGTGTTTCTATTTATCTTTGTCTCCTCTTCTTGCTCTTTGTCCCTCTTTCTCTCTCTCTCATTTTCCCCATACCTGGTATGATGACAAAAGGCTGGCCTACACAGCAATGCTGTGAGTAAGAACTGTGCCGTTTTTTCCGGAGCCAGAGAGACAGCGCTGCCAACTCAATTCTAACAATAACCGTTTGCTCTTTATGAGCCAAGTGAGCTTATTATTGGAGAAAACACAACCTTTCAAAGAGGAAATGACCAACTCCTTACAATAACGCACTCACTCATTCCTGGCATGGCTCTCCCATTGGTGTTAGTGCGAGCTTTGAAAAAAGTCCGGCA
Organism: Megaleporinus macrocephalus; assembly: GCA_021613375.1. Lineage (NCBI taxonomy): Eukaryota > Metazoa > Chordata > Actinopteri > Characiformes > Anostomidae > Megaleporinus > Megaleporinus macrocephalus. The sequence goes on from CM038711.1 coordinate 15,927,656, forward strand.
AGGTGTGGTTATTTTATTTTATTTTGGTCTTTTTCAAAAGTAATATATAAATTAATTAAGGATGGGTAGGGCAAACAGGATTGCTGTTTTAATTACTGATTACGGGAAGGAAGGCAATTTTTTCCCCCACTACGCTCTCTTATTAAAAGCACACAAATAAATTACTCATGAGCAAAGTCAAACATTCATAAAAAAGGCAAAAGATTTATTGCTTTCACCTTGCGGTATTTAACAAAGTAAGCGTTGATTGGACTGCCCCAGTCTCGCCCTGGTCGCCATTCAAGATCATATGTGTTGGGTTTGTGAGTTTGGGGTGGGCTGGTGATGAGCGGTGCTTCGGGTGTGGGCTTGTCACTGCTCCTCTCAGTGGCCGGACCTGGTGCACTTTCCTCTCCCTCATCACTCTGGATTGGATGAACAGTGGGATGCACTTCCACAGCAATGACCGTTGAACTGGAGTGAGGTTCTGTCAAAATAAAAACACTTTTAAGACATCTTCAGAAGAATAAGAGAATTTCTAAGTGATTTCAGGGGCACTTTTATTATTCTCTATTACTATTACTACAACTATTACAGACTGTAGTCTATCTAATTCGCTGCATACGCAGCACTGCAGTATCACTGACATAACTGTAGTGTGTCAGTAGGAAATGCGCTGGCATTAGTTGATCAGACACAGCAAGTGTTTTTACACAACAGTGGAGAAGAATATACAGCTCTTTGTACATTTTACAAATGTTTATATATTTGCATCTGAAGCTGTATTAAAAATATAAAAAGTATTGGCTTCGCTAAACAATTTTCATTTGACAGTAATTTTAATGAACAACATTATTCTGATGGAAAAAAAAGACTATATAAAATTGTGTCAGAAGATGAATGTTACTGACCATATAAAATCATATTGAAATATGAATTTTATCATGGTGGTCAGGCCTTTGTGCACTGGCACTATTGTGCAATGACCATCATGTCCCTGTATTTAAAACACCCATCATAAAATGGTAAGTTAACAGCACTGCAGACAGGATGTCTGTGCATTTACTGCACTGTACCGAGAAAAGAGCTCACAAAACTCTCAGTCTTGGTATAGTGCGCAGAGTGCCACTGGCAGACCCATACTTAAAAAGTTTAATATTGGGTAGGAGCCATTTCAATCTATATAAAAAAAACACAGCAGTGGAGAAAGCCCAGGACACGCATGCCACTATATAATAAGGCTTTGTTTGTTGTATTTTTTTCATTACACAGTACAGCCAGAACGATCCACCTGAGAAATAATGAAAGCTGGAAATGTTATTATGTCTGACACTGACTTGGCAGCTAAATAATGGAATTTTTCAGAGTCTTCTGAACGACAGCAAGGTGTGAGTCTGTTGGTAAGCCCTTCTTGCTATGTGGCAGTATTTGAATGTATTTGAGTAAACAGCATTGTCCAAAAGTTTTAGTGTGAGGTGCAAAGCCGAGTTAGGTCACCATGCCTCTAGGTCCCTGAACTAACCTGGTTCTGGGTACATGCCACTGGTTTACTTTACAAAACAAACAGTCCCAGAGCTGGTAACAGCAGAGTGGAGGCTGGGCCTGCAGCCAGTGCGTTCACATTCCACCCCGCAACCATTAAAATACCAGAGAAAATCAGAGCCCTAAACCAGCTCTAAATGCTCACCCTCCATCCCTACACTGCTTCTGCTCTGGTTTTCTCTCTCCTTAATGCATTTGGACATGAAGCCATGGCACAATCACAGTGGATGAGGTAAATGTTGTTGGGAGTATTCTCTTTTCAGCATCTCTTTTTCTGACTCACATCTTGCCTCTCTCTCTGTTAACATAGGAATGCTGAGTACTCTATAAACATTACCACTGAGACACCTGGCTACAACAAGAAAGGAATAAGGAAAACGAAAGAGAGAGGCAGAGCATGTATTGGGGTAGGCAATACAATCAATCATTATCACAATAGTTTATTTACGTTTTGGTTGTTGTCCATATTTAAAGGATACACCCAGCCATGTGTTTCATTACAAAAATACATAATAGTGCTTGTAGGAGATATGACTACCTAGAATGTTGCTCTTACAATGAGGATATTGCAAACCCTGACACTACCCTAGTTCAAAAGCACAATAATAGTTCAATTGACACAATGTATTTGTTTACATTATTTACCACTCCTAGTGGGTACAGTGAACAGAAACTAAATGCGCTCACCCACAGTCAGAAACGCCTCAGCCTGTACAGATCCCAGCTCATTAGAGGCCTCACAGACGTACTTTCCAGCATGGGCTGCGGTCACAGCCTGGATGTAGAGGCTGCTGCTACCAGGACGGGACATGGTGAGGTGGGCTGGTGCATCTTCTGGGGGCATGGCTTTACCCCCTGGGCCCTGAAGCAAAAGGGCTGGGTGAGTGGCGATAGGACCTGCTGAGTTATACCAGCGGATCACAGGGAGAGGCTGACCACTGGCGTTACAAGACAGAGTGACAGGCTCTCCCTCTGCATACATGTCACTCTCCGGAGGGTACAGGATAACAGGCAGTGAAGTTTCACCTACAACACATAAAAGATCTAAATGGTAAATATCAGCTATTAAGAGTTGTAAGACTGAAGCAAAACCCTGGACCTTTAATCTGCTCTTCTCTGATAATGCATTTGTTAACATATGTTAAGAACATGATCCAACAAAATGAAAAAAAAAAAAAGTTAGTTTTACCACACAAACTACCATTGTAAACCAAAAAATGTGTTTAATAAAATGGTTAAACACAACAATAATATATGCTTTGAATAAGCTTGGATGCTTTCTGGGTGACAAAAAAACAGATCATATGGCATCCATATGATAATACAGTCCTTTGGTGCCATAAACCCTCTGTTGACAGAAAAATAAGTCAAATTCTCAGAATGGCTTGCTGGTGAGATGACTGTTACACTAAGCTTAAACTATAGCTGGGTGATACAACATTTACACATAGTTTTCAGCATGTTTAATTTCAGTTTTAGCACTATTGAGATAAAACAAGCATTACATAAATGATAACATTCTATTCCATAAGTCAGCTGTTTGTGTATTTGTGCTTAAGGGGTTAATTGCAATGCAAGGCATATACTGGTTTCAAAACAATGTAACATACTGCAATGTACTTTGAAATGAAGGTTGATTTAAAGGTAGGTTCAACTGCTGGGATTACCAGTCCAATGGGCCTGAAGTGTTTTTCTGTAACATGCACCTCCAATATTGGACTCAAATGCAGTTTAACATGAACACCCACGAATTTAAACTGACCTGCATTTTTAGCAGAATCATATAAATCTCCCCTGTTCTGAGAGTCGGGAAAAAACACCAGTGTGAGCCAACATTTGGAAACAGCCTCTGCTGTCTTTTTTTCTAATGTGAAGCATCCATATCTCTGCCTTTATCAATCATGCAGGGCAGCACTGAGGAACAGACCCAGAGGAGAACGGGGGAGGCTCCGCATGAACTTGTGCATATGGTGTTTGAGTGTGTGTGTGTCTGTGTGTGCTAATAAATAAAGGCCGGTTGTGTATGATGTTGACAGCTGGGTGGTCTGGTTTTCGTCATAACCTTGTGTAGTTACTCCTTACATTCCGCTGTTCAAGAGCTTATCCCCGACAGTGTGCACAAAGCTCACTCTCACGGCCCTGCTGCTGCCCGCCAAAACCTCTCCTGCTTCTGTAACCCTCCCCGAGTGTGGCTGCAGCCAAAACCTGTCCACATCCAATAACCCATCCTGACACTCCTACAGCCATGTAGCTAGCCAAAGGAATACTCTGATAGACTGGTTCCTTTACTTCTATAAAAGCTCACTAACTATACTGTGACATTTTAAAATATTATATATTATTAAATATTATATTCTCAAATACAACCCCGTTAATCTTCCACAGACCAAAAAACTATGTTTAAAACAATACTCAAACAGTTCAAGAGGAGGTTTTCAAAGATTTTAGATGACAATTGGCTGTCATATAAATTCTTATGATTAACAACTCTTTTTTTGTTAAATGTATGCACATTCCTAACAGATGCAAATGAATAAACAAACATTTATTATTGCAATAATTAACATACTGTAAATGCATTTTCTGCTTTTTTCCACATTTATATGCTTTTCCCCTAAATCAAATGATAAAAGCACTCCCTATTAACATTCATTTTGTTGCAACATAAGAATAAGTGCTATGCTAACAACTGTCTAGAATAACTGCATTTGTTCTTGCAAAAGTTTTTAACAACCAACCTTGGGGTGGTTGATACAGTTTGATACAGCACTTCTTGACACAAATAAAAATGGAAAGATCCTTACCTGATTGGACACCAAGTCTGGCAGCAGACTGTGCAGAACCAATCCTGTTGTCTAGCAGGCACTGGTACATGCCCTGGTCCTGAGCAGTGACTGAGGAAATACGTAATGAGTAGTCTGATATCTGGAAGTGAGATGAGGGCAAAACTGGGGAAGAGTTGAATAGCCAGGTGATTTTAGGGGCAGGGTTTCCTGAGACAGCACAGGTGAATCGTACAGATGAACCAGATGACACAGTCTGGTCAGTAAGACCTCTCAATACACTGGCTGACCCTGTGAGCAAGTGAGGAGAGGAGAGACAGGGAGCAGTGAGAGGCAGTAGTTATTACAATTACATAAAATTAAGCCTCAACTTTAAATTAACATTAAGCCAGTGAGCTTTCTGCTTGGGCCATCAAACAGATGTTTATCCTTAAAAACCTGTGCATAATGTATAAAATAACTATATTTGATCTGTCCTAACAATGACCTCTTTCATAAACACAAAATAAAAACTGGTTGCAAATTTGGATATTTCACTAAAAATATCTTAAAATATTGCTGAGCAACAACAATAAAAGAATGCAATTTTGGGCAGAGCATTGCATAACACAATCTTAGCCTTAGGCTATGGCGCACTACTGCAAACTAATTTAGTGTTTTAAGTGGTTAATCCTCTTTGCTTAAGTACAACATTTTTTTTTGTGCAGCTCTGTTTTAAAAATCACCTACCTCTATACATCACAAAAAAAAACAATGTTTGGCAGATGTTTGCCTGTGAGACTAAACTTGACTTCAGGTAAATAACCTAAACTCACCAAGCACATTCACAGTATAGTTGGTACTGATCACATCCCCATCTTCGTTTAGAACAGAGCAAGTGTAGTGTCCACTATCACTTAGCTGGACATCACTTAGCACTAAGTTACTGTGCTGCAGTCTCAATCTGGAAGCCAGCAGCAGCTCATGGCCATCCTTTGTCCATTTAGCAACAGGAGAGGGACTTCCTGATACTGCACATTCTAGAACCAGGGATGTAGACTGTTCCACTGTCAGGTTTACAGGGATAATTGGATATACTATCCCCACAGGGGAGGGACCATGTGAATCTGTGAAAGGAGAGGTGGTGAGTTAAATAATCCTCATCTTTTCTACATGTTTTTGGTAAATGAATTTGATTAAAAAAAACATGATTCTATCATAAAAGGCCACCATCAACCATCACTCTTAAATATGTCCTTGTCTTACCTTTCACTATTAGCTTGGTGCCGTAGGCCTCTATTCTGGCCTCTCGGGTAACGGGATTATATGCACCACACTTATACATGCCCTGATGCTCTGGGGAAACAGAGACTATCTGAAGGTTCCCAGAGGGAAGAATTAAATATTCATCTGAAAAAAAAAGACAGAGAAAGAAATGTAGATATTCCTTTCATTTTTTCTACATCTGTTTTTAAAGTAATTTTAAATTTGAAAAAGATATACAACTTTATTGCATACCTGTAGACTCCTCTAGCCATTTCCCCCGTATTCTGTAACGTGGTAAAGCTGGAGGGTTACTTGGGGGTAGCGGGCACTGAATAACAGCAGTGTCCCCTTCTTTTACTGCCAGTGACCGCCGGTGGGTCTCCCTAAAATACTTAATTTCTAGACATAGAACAAAATAGCTATGTAAGTTTACATCACAGCAACCTAATGCGGAACCCCAATTCTAAGAAAGTTGGGACACTGTGTGAAATGTAAAAACATGTAAATAAAAACAATAATTTGCAAATCTCATAGACCCATTCTATTCACAATAGGATAAACAACACATATTGGATATTGAAGGAAAGACGATTTACCATTTCATGGTAAATAATTATGAACTCAAAAGAGTTGGGGCAGGGCCATGCCTATCACTATATAGCATTGTATGTAGTACATGGTCAAAAATACAACTTTTACTACTGGACTTAGCACAAAAGCTTTCTGTCACTGAAGTGTTTAGACTGACTGTAACCCAAGGAAACATGTCCTTTGTGCCGAACAATAATAGACTGATAGAGTTTCCCTTCCGGCATCAGCCTGTGCTGCTGCACAGGAAGCCCATAGGCTCATTAAGGATACTGTTAAAGAGGTGCATGGAAAAGTGCCAAAAAAGTCACCTCTTCCTTCCTCATCAGCACTTAGTGAAGAGTGGCTATGACCAGTTATTATTGTACACCAGCTCAAGAAAAGAGCCTTCTGTTTCGCTCTCCTTGCTCTTTGAAGTGTATTTATGCGGTACCATTGTTCTCTGGGCTCTAGATGTATTTGGGTGCATGTAGTTATGTAATGACCATGTCAGCATATCATCACAGTTGAAACAAAACCCTGTGTCATAATGTTAACTTAATACAACAACATAAAATATATTTTTAACTTTAAATATGGATCCTTGTGTAAGTAATTTGTGTCATGTAAGTAAATAATGTGTATATTATCTGCACGAGTGAGGGAGTGTGTTAGGGTGTGAAATCTCAAACACATACCTGCGATGGACACTCGTGCCTGCCGGCTAGAAATGGTACCTTCGTCTGAGCTGGCCAAACATCGATAGGATCCTATGTGTTGAGGTTGGAGAGAGGACAGTGACAGGAATCCTGGATGGACCTGCACATCTGGCAGGGCCCCAGTCTGTAGGGGCTGACCCTGAAACAGCCAGGTGAGGTTGGCTGAAGCAGGACGCGCCACACAGTGCAATGTAACAGCTCCACCCCGCTTCTGAACCACAGATGCAGGTTGCGTTCGAAATGAGAGAGATAATACAACTGTTGGGAAAAGAGCGAGAAAAAAGAGAGGGGGAAAAGAGAACAGATATCAGCAATTATAAGATGGCTCATCATGCACTTTCTGTTTCATTGCTGTTATATCTCAGCACACTGTAACTTTAAAAGAAATGGAATAGTAAGAAATAAAACACAAGGAGCCATGCATTACAGTACTTTTATGATGATTAAGAATTGTCAGGCATGACAGGATGCACTGTACAAAATGGCCACACTATTAACAGGGTTTGTATAACATATGAAATACACAACCTCACTGGACATTTTCTCAGCTACACCTACTATGTCAGAATTGACGATGTTGTCTGATTTTGCATAATTTATCGTCACCCTCAACTACATGCATCAATGGCAAAGAACCACCATAAGAATACCATTGACCGTTTATCCTTTGCTTGGTGAACTGTTCCCAGCACATCAGTAATATCAAAACAGCTGCGGTAAGTGTGTGTTATGCAGGTAAGATTGTATTAGGAATGTGGGTTGGGTTGGTCACAGCAGCACTGGTAGGGTGTTTTGTGTACACTTCAAGCCCACCCTATTACACACACCAACTATATAAGTTAACTCTGTAGATGTGCAGTATTGCTAATCTCCCATGCACAGGATGTCAATCATCCTCTAGCTCTTCATTTGTGGTCAGTTTCTGAACACAGGGCCACTGTATATACAACATCCACACAACACAGTGCTGAAAATGTTACACCATCCAAACAATATCTGGTGGTCCTATATCCCTTTTTACTAATGGACATGGTAGAAGGGGCAGGTGAAAAGATGGGCTACAAATCCAAAGTGCACCTAAATGGTATGTGTACTAAATAAAATCCCAAAAGGGCCAAGTTCCTATCCTCTGAAGACCATTGTTTAAAAAATAATTTTACAACAGTAACAACAAACAATTAACCGTAGGGGGCAAATATGAATAGCACAATGTTTTTTGATGAATTGTTGTACTTGATATATGATTCTGGTATGTGTGCTTATAGAGCATGTGTTTATGTGATTAAGTGCAGTAACTACCCCAAGAGTTGATAAAAAGTCATTTACCACATTTTTAAGACCTAATGATTACCTATTGTTTCATCTCAAATCATAACAGTGCACTAGTTTTCCTACACGTTAACATAATTTTCCTTTTAAACAGGTTGGGTAAATTGATACCTTACACAAATGAAAGTGTTAAAGAAATGTGGTTGTTGTGCTGCACTGGTTGAACACGCATTGTGTAGATAAAGTCATGTCTGTGCAAGAAGCAGGCTGTATGGTATGGTATACATTTCAGGACATCCTCTGATGACAGTGTCAGGTTGTATTATGCTTTACTGCACTTACATTATATCATTTGTGCCAACGATAAAGCTTTAACTCTCATGCAAATAAGAAAGTGTCCACTTCAGTCTTGAAATTGCTTGATGAGAAAGTGTTGCTCTTACTTATATTGATTTTTTTTATTTATACTTTGTTGCTGTTATCCTTACTATTATGCATTTAAAATAATCATTGTGGAAAGCCCATATCAACCTTACACACAGTTTAACCACTTACTGTGGTTATTTCCACATTTTAATAAAATAAGAAAACTGTACTACTGCACAGGCCAAGTACTTGTGTATATATAACTTTACAACAAATTAAGCTAAAGTCAGGAGTCTGCAAAGTTTTTCTGTGCAGAAACAGTTTGTGTATGCGTAGAGCATGTATTTAAAGGTGTGCATGCTCACAAGGGCAGCTGAAGAGCAGGGTATGGCAGACACACAGCACTGTGGACAGAACCTTCAGGCCTCTCAGGCCTCCGTCGTCCATGATGCTGCTTCACCTCTGGCCTCTAACCAGGGGTCTCACACACACGCCACACCTACAAAAAACACAGACGAATAACAGTCATTAGTTGCCATGTGTCTGTTACTATTTTAGAAAATATAAGCGTTTCAAATGTTTGACACTGTATATTAGACAGGAAACCAAGTCTTTTACTGATACAGGGTTGTATTAAATGCTCAAAAATTAAACAAGACATTTTACAAAGGTTAAAGGCTGGGATTGTAATCTGCGCATTTCCTTCCAAAACATGGATTAAATTGTGGCTGCTAAATGAAACCTCTCTTTTCTTTCTTTGTAGCTTAGAATGCCTGGAACCATAACTGCCCACATTGCTAAAGCCTTAAATAAAGAAACTTTTTTTGTAAAAAACTTTCTAAAAAAGCTTTTAATGCTATCAACACCCAAACAGTGTTATGACTATGTCACTATTTATCTTTCATTTAGAACATGTTGAATAAGACCATGTATATATTTTTTAGTTTATACAACTTACATAAAATTTGATCTGATTAATTTCGGTGTCGATTAAAAAAAAAAACAGTTGTTGTTAATTGAGCATACTTTGGGATCAAACGGTATGATACTACACTTTGTACTTTGTATCCATAAACCTTAGAAACAACATTAGAAACACATACTAAATACATAGTGTAGGTCTAGCCAAACTGCTAAACAATCATAGTTAATAAACTTACTCTGGCTCTGCATGCATGCAGTCAAGGACTCTTCTCAGTCATACTCTGGCCTGAATTTGCACCTAAAGCTACGCTCTTTAATCCCCAACAACGCTCGCAATAATCTTCATGACACATCCTCTTATACACTCCTTGATCTCAGTTAGCTGTCCTAGATGAGAAATCTCTTTCTGCTGACCCCCACCCTGTTTCCCACTGCAAGTCTCCACATACACACACTAAAATTCCCTCTTACCTATCTGCCCCGCCCCCTTCGTCTCACTCTCACTCACTCTCTCAAACAACCTCTTTCTTTTCTGTCCATGTCACTCGCTCTTTCTGGACTTGCCACTGTCCACTCTTAATATCGCTCTCCTCTCACACTGTTTTGCTTCCTCACAGGTTCACTGTAGCCTGAAGAGCAGCCACGGGGCGCTCTCACACACACACTAACACACTCAAGGAGAAAGCAAAGACAGAGAACCCAAACTGAGACAAGAAAAGAAGTGAAGGAACGTAATTAGGAGCATTCCTCTTTCCTTTTGAACCCTCCCCCTCCCCTCCCCTCCAGCACAACCCCACTCTCTCAGGGCTGGGGTAATCCGCAGGCCCTTTGATCACCAGCTTCTGGTTTGTAACCGTGGCTTGGGTAGAGGGCAAGGGACAATAGCCTTCCAGCTGTGACATTCACACTATGGATGCCTTGGAGCTTCAGGGTCGGCCCCACACTGGCCTGACACCAGGCCGCTCGGCTGCGACAAATTAAAGAGATGACGTCTAGGTGGGATCACTAGAGCTGAACAAGTCTAGGATGAAATAAAGAACAGCAGCAGCAGGGCCTGACCCATAGCGACATTTTGTAAGTGATACCAATACTAATTTAAAGGAGCAAAAAAAATGACCCAATAGAATTATCTGTTAAAAACACACACAACCAGTTTTATATGGCAATAGCGTGCAATAGCGTGAGCTGAAATATATACCTGCACATTTTGTACACGGAAATGTTTCATTCGTAAGTGCAAATGTGAAACTCGCGAGCAAAGCGGTTTGATATTTTTCCTCGCGCACAAGGTAGAATACCATCGGCTGCTTTCTGCGCTCAACAGAAAGTTTTGCATTCAAGTTTTTACAGGGGGTGCTTTTGACAGCTTGTGGCTATTGGCTGATGGCATCTGATTTCATGACTGACTGCTCACTACGAAAAGCCTCTCAAACTACAACAAACATGGTGGACGAAGAGGAGCCGACAGGTGAGGTAGATTAAAACTGTGGTTTATCTCACTTGATTAATGATTTAATAGTCTTATCACTTCTTATGAGCGCATATTCACTCGTACATACAGATTCCTCATTTCTTCAGTGTTGCTGTGCCGATTTAAGTTATTTTGTGAAACTACTCTGCGAAATGGAAATAACGGAAACTATTAGTAAATGTAGTGACCGTACTTTGTTCTCAAATCGCACAAGAAAAAAACCTAAAAGGATGAAAAAAGGACAGTTTAAGCGTTTTTATGAAAATTGCGCATGCAGTAGAGGTGTGTGATATATATAGTCTACAATAATATCTAAATTGCCATGTTAACAATGCGCAAGTTGACGTTATTGAGTATACTACTGACTGGTAAAAAACAACTATCAAAGCACCTCAACTCCACGCATGCACTACTTCAGGCTTTAGTACAGGCTGCTGCGTGTGCGCATTGGGAGTGTCCATACTGTGTGCTAGCACAGGCTAAAGCTAGCATAGCTGCCTAAACAACAAAGCTGAAACTGAGTGAACACACTGCACCAGGGGAAGAAACTCAGACACCGCCAGCCTTGCAGTCTACCGCCTTAGATTTAACTCCTAGACGAGGAGACTCCTTCGCGAACTTTGTCAAAAGCGGCTGCTCAAAAGCTAACCTGCTCCATCATCTGCGAACAAAGCACCGCACAGAGTATGAGGAGTATGAAAAGCTTTGGGAGCCCGCTGTCCAAGACAAACCTAAATCAGCTAAGGTGTCTGGCAAAACTTCAGCAGAATCGTTCACTAAAAAAGCACCTTCGCCCGATGACCCTGATTAGAATCAGAATCAGAATCAGAAATACTTTATTGATCCCAGGGGGAAATTGCAGTTTTTACAGTAGCAGCCGGTTATATAGAAGAATATACACTCTACTAATAATTTACAACATACAAGAAATTTGTAGTATGTACACATATATAAGTCATATATTACAATAGAAGAATAAAATGTAAAGTGACTATAATATTAAGTCCAGATATACTGTATACTGTGTCTATAATATTAAGTCCAGATATACTGAATACATCAATAAGAGTTTAGAAGTAGGAAAGTTATTGCACATTTGAGTTGTTGCACACATAATTAAATTGTTGTTATACTGGTATCACTGTACATGTGAAAGGTGTCATACATTAAGGGAGGAGTTATAAAGTCTGATAGCCACTGGTAGGAATGACCTCCTGTGGCGTTCTGTAGTGCATTTTGGCTGAATGAGTCTTGCACTGAATGTGCTCTTGCGTCTCATCACTGTGTGATAAAGAGGGTGGGAGCCATTATCCATGATGGCCTGCAGCTTAGACATCATCCTCCTCTCAGACATTGCCGTCAGCGAGTCCAGCTCCACACCCACAACATCACTGGCTCTGCGGATCAGTTTATTAAGTCTGTTGGCGTCTGCCACCCTCAGCCTGCTGCCCCAGCATGCAACAGCGTATAGGGCGGCACTGGCCACCACAGACTCAAAAGTGGAATAAAGCGGAAGATAATGGATGGATGGATGAATGGATATTAATATTCTTTAAGAAGTGCAAGCTAGTACAATAAGACTTTTACAAACACATTTTTAAATAATGCTAAATATTCATTATTGTTAGACAAAATTACAGAAAATATCTAGATATCATTTTTTGTCAATATAGCACTGAGCTAGCCTGCAGTTCTTCTTTCTGTGCTCACAAGTGAAAAATTTACATGCATGAAAAGTTAAAATGTGCAGGTTTATATTTTTCACCACGTGTTTTGTGCACTTGAGTTTTGACACTAATAGTTTTAATTTAATAACACCAATAGTCTTATTGTTGACAGATTCAGAGGTTTTGGTCATGGCACCTTCAACATGTGTAAATCTGCTGCCACATGCATGTCCACTTTGGCCAAAGTAAAATGCATCAGCGAATATAACAGCTCTTCTTACATGTGCTACAATATATTGTGCTATTTTGTTTTCTATCAATTTCTTAAAGATGCCAAGATGTGCTACTTACATTCACTGAGAGCCCAATTAGGATCAAGAAGCAGCTAATATTGTTTTGTTTAAATCAGAAAAAAGGAAAAAAAATACAAACAGATATCATAAACTCCATAGCTTGAGCACACTTTAAGTACATTGCCTATTCTATTTAACCAAAGCAACTTAACTCATTAGTGCTTAATCAAAGACATTTCTACCAATGTGAACAAACCTGTAAAACCTTAACATCAACTGATTTTATCAGCTGATAGATTGGTATGGTAGTAGCGATATAGTAATAAAACCAATCCATGAACACACAGACAACTAAAGCCTTTTGATTGTAAAAAAGGTAAGTCAAAGTTAGAATCAATTTTGTTCTTCTATTATAGTAATTAATTCTGTTATAGAAACATTTGCCCAATATTATAATGTCTCAGCCCCCAAACAGGTCTAAAAATAAATTTATTTATTTAAAAATAATTTGTTCCAGGCAATAAACTTTACTGTGTAGGTTTTTCAGTATTACATTAAAAGTCCAAAACACCCTTCAAACACATACACACTGGCTGAAAGGGAAAAATAGGAAATAAAAAAAGCCTTTTGCTCATGCCCCCTCTCACTCAGGAGGTCAAAGGTCTCTAGGGAGCAGAGTGTCAATGGGTGTCTGTTGGCCCTGGGCCAGCCCCACAGGGTCAACCTACAAAAAACAGAAAAAGAAAACGAGTATACCGTGTACACTTCACTTAGTCCATCTCAAAACAAGGTCAGCTACATAGACACACATACAAATGTACTGCAAATACAGGTGGGCAATGAGTTATCAAAATCACAATAAACATGTCCCAAACTGGGCTGGGTATCAATTGAATACTGTTGATACTAATGTTAATACAGATACCTTGACATTAATATTGACATCTCAATCCTTTTTATTATAAAATAAAAGCAGGTGTGGCTAAAATCATATTTACTGCCTGCAAAAGATTATAGAATGCTTAAGAAGCACTGGCATTAATAATATGCTTTTACTGGATATAATTCAGAAAGTTTATCAGCAGTCTAAGTTTTAGTACAAATAGATATATTGGTTAATTAAAAATTGTCTTTAAACTGCCTAGAAATTCAGATAAGTAATACAGTCAATATAAGAAATTTCAATATCCAGCCCTAGTCACAATAATCATTTCTGCATGTATAATTGGGATCATCCATATTTTTACAACAATAAACAAGTGCATAATAATAATAATTAAAAAATATAATAATAATAATAATAATAATAATAATAATAATAACTGCTGATTGAATGTCAACTCATTGATTACCCACTCTAATCTTATTTTATTTATTATTTATAAATTATTTGACCAAGAATCACTGGTTTAAAGAAATAAAAATAGCAGACAAGAACAGCCAGAAATATTTTCCTGTATTTCAGAAAAGTAAACGATGAAGTAGCCACCCAATTGCAAACAGTGAAACTGTGACTCCATAAGAGCTGTATTATGGATTTGCCACCTTGTTGTGCCATTTACTACTGCATATAAATCATGAAATAAACAACCTGTTTATTTCTCAGACAAACGTCATTTAAAACCATGTGAGACAGATGAGGAGTGGTGTAGTAACTGTAACAAATGCATGTGTGTTTGAGCTGCTGTACTGCCTCTGTCCTGTGATACTGAGGGTAGTGTTTCTGTTTTGCCACGAGTCCTGACAAGTTCTCTGCATTGCCCCTATGTCATCAGTGGAAATTGTCTCCACCTTACTGCCAGAATAATCATATATAATTACGATAATAACAACAGGCTTGCATTAAAACAGTCAGCCAAAGCTGGCCAGCTTGGCACAACCATGTGTGTCTGGATGCTGTGAACACAGTGCATGCCCCTCTCTGGTGTCACTTGGGAGCTAGCTTGGGGCGGATGTAAAGGCAGCATCTCTGCACCTCTGGCTTATCTGTGCCAGGGATCTGGCGTGACGAGGAAACACAGAGGCATCATTCCTGCCTCTTATCTTGCTGCCTTTCTACTGACATCCGCCTGGAGGCAAGAGGGATCAGGGCAGGCTGACGCTGCAAAGGATATCTGGTGTCCATCATCAGAGTAAGGGGGAGAAAGAGAGAGAGAAAGAAAGAGAGAGAAAAAGGAATAGAGGCATGGATGCTGGTAGGAGAGACAGCAGCAAACAGGCAAAGTCTGGAGCCTGAGCATACAGGCGCCAAGTGAAAGGAGTGAGAGAGAGTGAGAGAGAGAGAGAGAGAGAGAGTGAGAGAGTGAGAGAGTGAGAGACAGAAAGAGAATGAGTTCTGGGGTGCTGATAAATGTCTATACATCTTAGATGGGAAGTTCCCATTGTCGGATGGTGATCTTTACCGTAAAGGCCACATCAAAAGAGGAGTGTAAAAAATGGCGAATGCGATTTTGTGCAAAATTCAAACCACTATGATTCTATTTTCACCACTGGACCTGATTGACATATAAAAGTATCACTATTCACTACTTTGAGGAGCTAAGACTACAGATATGAGGCTGTAAACATTTTTAGAATAAAAAATTAAACCAACACCCTGACCTGCGCTTTTGTCTAAGCACTGGGATCACTGGGAGCTAATGATGCCACGGTTATGTGCTGAATTTCTGCGTGAGGATGACAATCCCTTTCTGTCACCCCATGAAAATCTGGCCAACATTTAGATGGGAGGGAGTGGGTAGCAAACAACTAGTGGGTAAGTATTGGCAATTACAAGAAACAGGATAAAATCCCAACAATTTAAGTATATTACTAATTGTGGTGAAGTCATGGCAACTTGCTGATTGATGATCGTTGCATTTACTTATCCTTTACATCTCCAGTTTTCAATGGTTATCTGTCTTTTTGACAGTATTCCGTCTCTCACTGTGGGAACCAGGAAAGCTGTAATCAGCAGGACTGCACCAGGCCCATAACACTGTATTTTTTAGCAGGCTAAATTGCTGTTTTGCTCGTTACACTTGAGACTAGAGGATGGTTTAGAGAACTGATCCATGGTTAAATATTAAGAACTCAAAGGCCCAGTGTTTAAACCTCTGTCAAGGACAGATCTCTGGCCAGTGAAATGTCATTCCCTTTGACTTCTGGACACAGAAAAGGCTTTACTTTGCTTTTATGCTTATGTCTTAATATGTATTGACATATACAACTTAAACTGTAGCCTTTATAGAAAAGTGAGAGCTTTAAATGATTATAGGGCATGTCCAGAGAATAAGCAAGCAAGGCCAGAGGAAAAAAATTCCAGTCCTCTTAACTGAGATCCTGGAGAAGAAAGAACAAAGACAATATGTCCACGCTAATTATCATTTATGTTATATTATTTATATGGACTCATGTAGTTCCGCTTACCTTTACTTGACCACACTAACATACATAAAGGAAACTTTTTTTTCAATATTAAGTGCAATTCTTATCTTTAGACCAAAATGGAATGTCTACTACATACACATACCCCTAAAATATGTGCAGGTAGTTACTAAAGTAACATATATGAGGCCCTGAAAGACACTGTTGCAGCTAGATGGGCAAACTTTGGAGAAGTGCCAGGGTGACACCAGGGAAAAGTAAACATTCCAAAAGGGCCCTGGGGTTGTGTGGGGGGATGGCACCTGCACCACTCCAGAAAAGGGAGAGAAGATAAAAGGTACCCCTTGCCAAGGAAAGGGGACAGGGGCAAAGGTGGGGGGCAAATAGCAAGATTAAAAGTGTTTTAGGTAAGGATCACAATGCTTGATCACCTTGAAGGGCAACATACCTCACTGTTTGGTACAGAAAACCTCCATATCACAACCTTAAAGGGCCACAAAAGGTATGTTAATTACACACCAGCACAAATTTAATAGGAAACAATTAAAGAGAGAAAGACACAGAAAGGCAGAGCTAGAGTCAGTGAATGTCTTTGTGATTGTTTGATCTGACCTGTATGCTGAGGTTGACTCTTATGCTATACCCTGAACCTGTCTACACTCGCCTTCTGAGCCGCTGACAGAGGAGATCCTGCACACATGCATAAACACACACATACACATTCCTCTGGGAGGACAAGAAAAAGGGCAAAGTAGGAAAAGAGCAACCTAAAGGTAATTTAAAAAATCATTATAGCAAACACACTCAAAAACAGCAGGCATGTGCTAAGTGTGGAAGAATTGCTAATGCTGGGGAGTTGCTGAAGCAGTAGAAAAAGAGGAGACTCGTTGGGAGGTGACTACTTGCCAAACTTCAGCTCATTTCCCTGCTAATGCTTGACAGAGACAAACCGATACTGTGTGAACTGAGCTTGTAATCCTCCCAGCCTACCGATAGTACAACCTAGTGACTTAATGCGCAATCAGAGTGAGTAAGGAGAGAGAAAGAGAAAAAAAAGTGAGGGACAGACAGTGGGGCCCTACACCACAGCCGGCTTGAATGGGCCTGTAATTGGCTACTACTGGTTGAAGTTTGAGGAATCAATGCTGCCCCAGGCCATGCAGAGGAGACTAATGAATGGAAATGCTGGGCCTCGACTGAGCGGCCCTGCTCTGATTAAAAAGTGGAGGGAGACTTTATTAAAAAACAAAAGAAAAAGAGGCAAACAGACAGAGAGAGACATATCTAAGAAACAGCAAGAGAGAATGGGAGAGACAGAGGGTGATGTAAAAGTTTGCAGTGAGAGGGAACAGTGAGGATTCTATATTTGTTTGACTGAAGCCACTGAGCAAGCCGAGTGAAACGACAGCACTCACACCGAAACAACTTCTGCATAAGCACTGGGTGTGCATTTTGGGGGATCTGGTGCTGTTTTCCACATCATTCTTGTGGCAAAAATGCAGCACATAATGACTGCGAGATGAGGGTGACCTAGGACAAGCCGGTCACAGGGCAGGAGTAGGAGGTCAAAGAGAAAGGTGGGATTTTTAAAGAAGTGAAAACCAGAGGCCCCTGGAATGAGAGATGTCTAACAAGGTTCTGTTTACCTAAGACATTACACACATTGCCACCCTGAATGAGAAGATTCCCAGCTCTGACCCGTACTCCCCATGTACAGGTTTTTTTTCCCCATGTGCCAGGCCCCAAACCTGGGAGACGGCACTAATTCCCGCCCTGGGCTGCTTGGTCTTGGACAAAAACACTCGGCAGGGATCGCCTGGTGAGCCGGGGCAGAGAGGGAGGGGTTGAGCCTTAGTACAGTACAGAAGAACCCTCTTAATTGGGGTTTGTTCTGTGGTGTCTTGTTTGCCTGGGAAAGGGGACTTGGAGGTTGGGGGGGGGTGCTGAGAGAGAGAGTTGGGGGTGGAGAGGTAAGTGAGTTGTTTCCCAAGGTTTTCAACAACAGGGATTAAGAGCAGAGCCAAAACTCAATAGGGCTGTCTCGGACACTGGAAATGGATCTCAGGGTGCTGCCGTCTCACAAGGCCACAACCAGGGCTGCTGCGTGGCACGCAGGGAAAAAGGAACTACGCCCACTGCATTGTTGGGAGCCGCCGAGCTGCCCTTCCAGCTGAGTTCACAGCTCCCCTGGATCCCGGAGACCCGATAGGCGAAGAGGGGAGGTAATTTGGATGGAGAGCAGGAATGCAAGACAGATAGAGGTTGTGCAGGCCCTAGTGGGGGTACTGCTGAGAGACTAGGCTGACTGGCAGCTAGTGCCAAGTGCACCTGATTCATAGACCATGGATTAGGGAGGAACGAATGTGTGGGTGTATGCGTGTGTGTGTGTGTGTGTGTGTGTGTGTGTGTTACAGCTGCCAGGGCACTGCACAGCTCCTCAAGAGGAGGAGGCTGAGCACTCATATTCCACAGGCTAAGACTATGACAGAGGAGCTACAAAAAAAAGAAAAAAAAAAAAACACAAGAAAACACCCAAAGTAAAGTAACTAAGCCTAAGCCTTTACTCTGTCAATGTTCCACCATTTACCTGGCCAAAATGTCTCCATCATGACCTATTGTCGTGACCACTGGCTAAGCAACCACATTGATTAAAAGCTAAACCCTGCCTGCCTTACCATTCCATTCCTTGCAGTTCTCTCTTTAACTCTAGTTTAGAATCAGCTATCCCTGATCTCTCTGGATTCTATCACCTCGTCCATCGCCGTGGTAACCAGGCCGGACATACAACCACACAAGGGGATCTGCTTAGTCTCTGGCCGATAGGTCTCTGGCCCAGAACCAAAAGCACTCCCGAGGTAGAGACATATATTAAAAACTGCGAGCCAGACCACGTGAATAACAAAAACAAGATGACAGTGCATCTCCAAACAGATATTTGCCTGAAGTGAATGCAGTGAGAGGCTTGCGAACACTTAGGCATCTGTGAATTATCTTTGAGGGATAAAAAAAAAATCCGGCTGGATTACTTTCCTGTGTTACTATCCTAAACCAGAGACTGGTACAAATAGAATTTATGGTAGAATTCCTTTAGATAAAACTACTTGGTGACATGGTGTGGTTGCATTTACAGGATACCCATTGCAAAAAAAATTAGCTGTGCAAAACAAAAACAAATTATGTCAAAAAAAGGTTACAAATCGCTCTCCTATAGAAAACAGTGAAAAGCCACAAAACATAAAGCAATGTCCGCCTTGTGACATGCACAAGTATGAGGGCACTGAAATAAATGTGCAGTGTAAACACAGGCCATGGCCGCATCTATTTAGGCTGTCTAAATGTTTATCTGTCTTGTCTTGTAACTCTCTTGGAGTGCAAAAGTTGTGTTTTCGCCTCTCTGCCTAAGATCAGAAAAACAAATCGGATGGTGTGAGTTCAATAAACTAGCACATATGACTTTCTAGCCTTGGCTACAAATCAGACCATTAAAGTCTTCTCCACATTCTGAACTCAGCAATTCCTGTAGCAGAGCTGGAGGAGTGAGCTGGATCTGGATGGTGACGTATAGGTGTTTAAAAGCACCAAGACCAACGCTGCCTCATGACAACAGCAAAACAGTGCAATAATAAAGCTATTGTGCAGCAACTATGTGCTCCAGCCGCTGTTAGCGGAGAGCAACCCAGACCTTCCACAGTTTTTTAAAAACATTAGATGAGGAATCTTACAGAGACCTGTTTGAGAATCATAAATACTAAAAATATCCAACCTGTATACTAATCTCTTGGTTGTTTTTAACAGATGGGTCAACGGTGCAACAAAGAGGGGCGGTCTTCAGACTGGGCCCAGTAATTAATTCCTGTTATTCAAGGCCTTCTAAAGCAGTTTTTAAACGGCTCCATAAATTACAGTTTTCCTCTGGTGGTTCCTGCTGCAACATAGGGACCAAAATGGAACTCATAAGTACTTGTCATTCTGCGGCAATACCCCCACTGTCTCAAACTCTGATTCACCCGCTGTACTGCTCCACCAAACAAACAGGTTGTTTGTCAGGTCTGCCATATTGAGGGGGGCCAACCATGGCAGCTTCCCCCTTAATATAGTTCTCTGGAATCTCTTCAGAACAGCCAGAACATAGATGTTAAATAACCACCCTTGTTGAATGTTGGTGTGTTGGTGTTTTGGGCGATTGAAATAGAAAGTTGTTGTTTGACCTGGTCAATTTAAAATGGGGAACAGGCTGTGTGGAGCAATTGGTGGAAGTACAGGAAGCAGAGTTTTGAGGGCAGTGCTGGTGCACCCAGTGATAGCTGGAAAGTGTAAGGAGGGTCATGCTCAGGAAAAAGCCAAAGAAATGAATCTTGCAAACAGGAAGTTGCTAAGGACAGAGAAATTTCTCTGCTGATTTCCACAGAAGCGATCGGAACAGCCCCTTTTTTGTCCACGGGAGCTAATAGCAAGGATTCACAAGTTTAACCTCAAATCTTCCCCATGGGTAAGGATTATCTGCCCCAGATACTGGGAGAAATACAGCCTCATCAAAAAACAATTATCAGATAAATGGTTGTTTTTGGCGGCAGTGATTGACATCTATCATGCCATGTTGCAACTTCCTGAGGAACTGTATTTTGGTTTCTTTTTTCTTAATGAGGCCAAGTGCAATCAACCTAAGTGCTCTCATAAATGTGAGTCACACCCGCCAAGAATTACATGCACAAATATTTTTAGTGTACTCTTACTAAGTTCCCATAGCATGGACATAGCATGGGCATTTAAATAAACATTATTATTCTGACCATACCTGCTAAACCACAAAAATAATATACTTATTGAACTAGATTTTCTGACCTACACTTTTAAAAATTATCTTGTCTATTTTATATATATGAACTTGTTCTGTGACAATTTACCCTATGATCATTAGATGAAACAGATAGACAGATTTTAACAATAAACATTACCTAAATGATCTAAATTATGCACTAATTTTGGTTTTCATGAAAGCTAGACACATCTCAGACAATTCTATATATAGATACACAATAAAAATGGAAATCATGTCATATTAGAGTGTTTTACTGCCATTACTGAGCAAAACAACTACACCCTGGCCAGGACTGTCAAATATAAAAACATACACACAGGTCTGGGGTAATTGAAAGAGAAAATTGCAAGGTTAGGGTGAAATGCAATGTTCTTACTTTAGTCAGTAAAGTGACCTAAAATCAATCTTCTGAGCTGACCATACAGAGATTTAATACAGTCCAAAAAAGTTCAAAAATCTTTAGTGGCTGAACAATCTGGCAGACTGAAGCCACTGCCAAAATGATTTGAGTAAAGACATCCTGCAAAATAATCAAAAGTTTAATAAATCCTGATATAAAGTATTTTTTTTCTCTTTGGAATAGCATTATATATGCAGACACTGCTGCTAATGTTCTGTTTGTGTTCCGCCCTGTGATTACTATCTTCTTTACTTTTGTTTTACCCAGTTATTTTTACATTTTCTTTTAAAATAATCTGAAACATACAGTTCTGTTACTTGTTTCCAGCACCACATTAAGTGTATTTGTGACATGAAAAGTAGGTTAAGCAACTGGCCACCTATGGTAAATTGATAAATAAGTAAACAGAAAAGGAAATGAATGATTTATTTTTTTATGCCTAGAGTTTTATATGTCTAGAATTACATAATTACAACAACAACTGTAATAATGTGACATAAAGGAATTATAACCCTAGATTATGGGAGCTGACCATGCAACAGAAAGAAATTGTTTACAGGTAAGTGGGTCATGATGTGTTCCAACAAAGGACAACATCTCAAAGAATAGGTGTGATTGGCCATATACATTGTTAAAATCAAAGGTTCTTAAAACTAACAGCTCTTACATTGTTTTGGTTGTACAATTCCAGGAAAACCCGGTAACTGGTATAGACTCTTTACATTATATTGAGGTTCTCTCAATGTTATATAGCATATCACCAATGTTGTCAATACTACCAAGTACATGTTTCATTCATGAGAACTTTTAATTAGAATTGTTTAAACAGATTAGTGCAGGACAGTATGGGGAACACTAAAAAAATTGACACACTGTGTATGCCAGTATCTTTTATTTCAAATGCTGACCTTATAATAATTAAGACTTTTCATTTTGGTGTGCTTATTGTGCTCCAAAACAGCAAAATGTCATATTTCCCACCTCAAGTTTGCTCACACCTGCACATCTTATTTACCAGTTTCGATATTGATATTAATATTAATACCTTAAACAATTAACTTTTTTTCCTAATTAAAGCATTTTATTTAAGATGATCATATACAAGTAGGCTGTCATCCTCAAGCTACTCAAACACTCTACTAGCCCACAGGAAGAAATCACAGCTAAAGCATCAAACGAAACATTTCGAGGTTTATTTAAGGCCAGATCCGTTACAGGGCTTAATCAAATTCATCATTTCCCCTCCAATATCCAACCCAGCATTTTCTATTTATAGAAAGATTCCAATAAATGGTATACGCTCAGTGCACTCTCCACTTTAAATAGTAAAAAAAACCTTAGAAACCATTTGCTGTTTGCTGGGTAACAAAAAATCGCCTTTAATTCTCCTAGACTATAGCAGTGACACACTAACCCCACTGTGCACACATAGCTGCATAACATATGATGGAACATGTGAATTGTGTTGCAATCTTTTGCCCACAGCTGATCCTCCTGGAGTACGGCGAACGATGATCACAGCCCAACCCAAATAAACAGGCCAACCACACACGCATTTAGCAGTTCAAACTCACTTTCATCCAGCTCAGGCCAGAGACGAGGTTAGTGAACTGTGTAACATCTGTGTGGCAAAGAAGTATAAGCCACAGAGAAGTCCCAAAATATACCCTGACAGCGCCCTTTCACACCCTCTCTCTCTTCACCATCGCACACATCATTCCCATGTAATATGCATTAAAATTTTATCCCAGTCCAAACACAAAAATATCAAAACCATTCCCCATACACAGTGAGATGCTCCTCTAATTCTGTCAGATAAACCGGACTCTGCAGGTTGATGGGCATATTTTGCGGCCGTGCGTCAGAAGGAGCAGAAGGGCCACTCCACGAGCTTACGTTCAAATTGGCCACTTAAAATACCTCCTCTACCAGCCACATGTGTTTAGCATTAGCCAGAACGCTCTAATCGGCCAAACATTATTCTAGCTCACGTAATGGCACAGGCAGTGTTTGGAGCCAGCCTGTACGATAAGCGCTGGCATGCTAATGATTTATTAATGCCCGTACTTAGCTCAGAGACACTGATGGGCAATGCCTTTGAAATCGCAGGATGTAGCCCAGTCATCTGATAAGATGATTAATGAGATCATTCTCAGTTGGCTGTAAATCAATCAAACAGCATGAAGCTCCTTTTAGGCTGGGCTCATCCTGGCTAATCTTTCTCTCTCTAATATATGTATGTATATATATATATATATATATATATATATATATATATATATATATATATATATATACACACACACAAACGGCTACTAAGTCTAAAAAATCTAATGTCTAAAACAATCTAAATCTAACTACTGTAAGTGTACACTATACAATTTATACAGTGATGAATTTGTTATAAAAGAAATATGGCACAAAACATCACTCTTAGCACATTGTTAGCACTTAACAAACAGTTACCATTTCATTAAAAAGCGAGTATACTTGTATTTCAGGAATGCAGTATGTGAAAAGTCATTGTACTTATAGTTTACTAGTGGTGTATTCCGTCTCTTTAAAAAAATACATATATATTGTGATGTATGTGATATATGTATTGTGATGTGTCTTGATGCTGTTACCCATCCCTAATACATTGGTTGTTGCTGTTTACAGGCTCTCTGTCATCTGTCTTATGCTATGCTACATTCAGTTCTTCAATGTCCTAAAAGTACACTGGAAGAAATACAATAAAATGCACTAAGAAAAGCATATAGTACCATAATTTATCATGGTAACAATAACATCATCAGGCTTGCCACCTCTAATGAGTGGCTGACTGTGAATAGCTTGAAAGACACACTGCTGTCTCTTGCAGGATAAAACATAGCCTAAGCAACTGTTTGAAGCTGCGGTTGCTTTATTCTGTGGCGCCCATCTGCGTGTGTCTCACAGACTCACACTCTTTCGGTACGATCATTCACAATCTTGCTCCCCTGAATGGCAACTGTTCCACTTTCTAAGTGCAGCCCTTATGTCAGAAAAAAAGCTGCTAGGAAGCACCGCTGGGATAGGGGTGTCATTACTCTACAGTGGCAGAAACAAAACAAACAAAGGGCATTGAAGAGATGTGGGAGTTCAATAAAACAGTATCTATTTCAGCAGGTCCTGTAACTGGAAACTGACCAAAGCAAGAGAAATAGCAAAGTAAATAGCTTTTTCGGGTGAGGGGGTGCTGTTTAAAATGTTTTTAAATTTTTTTTTAAATTTTTGTCACAGCAGACTTTCTCCTGGGACAAACAATTTAAGTACTTTCTAACAAAAATAGTCAGTTTTTCCTCACAGAACCACTAAATAAAATCAGCTGTGGACTAAGAAGTGGCTTACTACACAGTGTACGCAGTATTCCTACATATCGATATATCCAATAACTCTGAATATGCGACACAATCAAAGCATTGCTTTCCAAAAACTATCTGCCATCTTGCTATGTGTTTTATATTTAAAGAAGAGAGCGGCAACCAAAGCAGTCAGCAGGTGAGCCAAACAAGTTGAATTCTTCCTTGTTTGTGCAAAAATGTACATATTTACTGCTTTATTTCAAGCCTACTGGTCTGCTGTGGCCCAGTCGATCCTTTCACTTACACTCAACAAGTGAAGCTGCATATTATAAAAGTGGGTCTTACATGTATAATGCATTTATAAGAACGTTTTAAATCGGAACTTATTGCAAGCTCCTATTGTAGGTGGTATCATGAATGGATCTCTGTGTACAGAAAACAAGAATGTTTTGTTGTGTGGCTGCAGTGTTGTCTTAACCACTCTGATCAGGCAAAAGCCACTCATATGCCACATACAGGCATCCATTTACATCTCTTTAGAAAAGCAGCCCTGGAGGAGAAATGTTATAGCATCCGTCACCTCTGACAAGCACAAACATAGTCTGTTTGCAAATATGCATACCCCACCTCTGAGCTAATAATGTAAATGATATTACCTATAGAACTTATTACCTATGACGTGAAACAGTAATGCTCACAAATGACTACTATTTCAAGTAGTCCATTCAAAAGGTCTGTCTCTGATTCTCATAAATGCTATAGTTATCTTGTCAGAGCCTCATTAGTGGTATTGTCTCAAGCGGGAGGAATCACAAATCTCATCAGTCTACAAGGCAGGTTAATAAATTAAATGGTCACTCTTTCTGTGTCTAAAGGCATAATAATGGGCAATATTTATAGGGAGATATTCATACTCACAGCAAGTATTATCTTACATATCGAAGCAACTGTAATAATAAATCTGCTTTTTTTAATGAAGTTGGTTTTTATTAATAGTTTTTTTTTCTGTTGAGTCAGACTATTCAGTTTCAGTAGTGTCCCAGTGATTAGGTCTGTAAAAAGCCAAATAATTTTAACCTTTCCCGCATTCAGTCCTTAATCACAGTTTTAATGGATAATATAACTAAGTGAGTAATTTAAACATCGCTGCAGGTTTAGTAGCTTATTGTACAGCTTTAGGCTGGTTGAGACCATCACCACTGAAAGTCAGCAAGCTTGCACATACACAATAAAGAGGTAACTTAAAAAGAATTAAGATAGAAGTGACGTTCTACTCTACTTTCATAAACTGGTGTTTGGTCCTTTTTATGAGGGTCTCAGTGTTCGGCCAGCAAGACAGCAGTGCCGTTTTTCAGAGAACAACTTATGTATTCGCGCTATGTTTTTATATTTCAGCTTCACTCCAAAAGGTGGTAGCGCCTTTTATGCCGCCGCCCCCCAAAAAAACCCAATCCACTAAGAGAATTAGGTAGAAAAAACTCATATTTACTTCGATCAAGTTTAACTTAATAAGAGACAGTACGCGAAAGAGTGTGTTGAACTTTAAAAAAAAACAGTCTTGTGCGTATAAGTAAAGCAGCCCCTCCACCATCCCCGGCTCGGAAGCAGAAGCAGGCCGAGTAACTCTTACCTTCTGACGATGGGAAAACGCGGAGCTCAGGCGGAGAAAGCTAGCAGCAAAAAGCATTCTTCTGGCAGAAAATCCGCACTGGGCCCTCCATTAGACACGGGCTCAGAGTGCAGGGCAGTAGGGAGCAGAAGAAAACACAGGACAGAGTGGTTTATCTACTCTCTATCCGTAGGTAGGTTCGTTTGTGAGAGCCGCGAGTGCAGCGGCTGAAGTACAAAGTCACCGAGACGAACGAAGCACGAGCCGCGGACTCCGGGCAAAGCTGCCAAGTGAGCACGACGCTAGGACTAAACTCGCTCTTTCTTTCTCTGCTCGCTCACTCTCGCACTACAACTTTCTTTTTTCCCGAGCACACACTCACTCACGCGCGCACACACACACATCCTCGACGCGAGTATCGAATTGCTGAGCAAATCGTGGCAGCGAGGCGCAGTCTGATGGTGGAAGCAGGAATGTTCCAAGCCCACAGCCCAACAGGGCAGTACTAGATGAATGGGGCTGCCTTACTGCCAGTGTGGTAACAACCTTTTGCCATCAAACTAAGTGATTATCAGCGAGCTCCCCGCCCCCTTACACCCCCATGCAAAGACATCATCCACCACAGGAGAGCCTGTACAATGTACAATGTTTCAGGAGCCTGTAGGTAGCACAGTGTTTTGGGGAAATATAGTTTTAAATTTCTCCAATAAACGTGGCATTATTCATAACATAGCACTGATCTTTCTTTTATGTTCCAACTCCTAAATACCTCGTTTGGTTCAATCAAATATTTTAGAAAACAAGAACAAATATGGTGCCAATAATTTAATAGTCTGACTAAGCATATCCTATTACACTGTAAGTAACACTTAAGTGGTGATCATTAAATAATCTATTATTTAAAAATATATATAAAAAATATTAAGTTGTTGTTAGTCAACAACAATCTTAAATCAAGTGACATGTGTTTTAGGTAACAGGTCTACATTTAAAATGTAAAAAATGTATACTTTCAAGTTCATTAAAAGGTGCCATTAAAAGGTGCCATGTAATAGAAAACTGTATTTACATTGGTATACTGTTTTCTCCTCCTTCAAATACAAATGCTGCATTTACAAAAGAGGACAGTACAACAAACTGATTCGAAAAAATACTAGAGTGTTATTTAACTTTCTTATGTCCTAACCTACACAACGATGCCCACAAAATATTCATATGCCAGCTCAGGTTCCAGCCCAGCAGGAAACAACAATAATGGACTATAATAATGGACTTGTGGAAATTGTGGACTATATGTGCAGAAATCTACCTTTTGAGGCTATGAAAGGAATGACAGCCCTTTTTTTATACTCTTCTTAAGGAATTCCTAGGGAACATAGTTGATTTGATTATTCTTGTTTAAATAATGCTGAAGTTATTTTCCTATTCCACAGCTTCTTAATTAAATGTTTCATTCCACCTTCCTACAACTTGCACAGGTACCGCAAAGTAACTGCAGCACCCTTTAAGTCGGCAAGGAAAATTTGCAAAACAAGCAATCTTCATCTCCCACATATTTAACAACATCCAAGACACCCTAAATTCAAAGATGTTAGTTTGCTCTCCACATTTCACTCCAGACTATTTCTCAAACCTTAAACAATATAAAGGCTTCACACAGCAAATGGATGTTTTTCCATGATGCGTCTAACAATCTTAAGTTTCATTTAATTGAAAAAGAAATGTTTAGTCCTGTTTAACTGGATTTAGAATAGCAGTACATCATAACTGTAATGTTACATAACATTTATTTAACATGTATTAAATTGTTTTATTTATGGATTTCTAAATGCATGTTTCGAATGTGGCACTACTAATGCCTTTTGTCTGTTCCAATATATCAAATTTAAGAAAATCAAATCAAAATACTCAGATCTGTTTCTGTCCATTCTTCCACTGTGAGAAAACAATCAAACATTTTTGATCTATAAGGATGTAGTTGTCAAGAGACCATTATCGAGAAAAGGAAACAGGAAGCAAGAAGCAAAATTGCAAACCAAACTAATAAACTGCTGGGATTTTCAGAGCAATGAACTGGCCACCCTAGTGTCCACACCTCATTTTTGTTGATTAACCTCAAAGATGAACTTCAGAGGTGTGGAGAAGTTATGCCTGCAGATTTATTTGAAAACCCCCCGAAAAGAATATAAGCTGTAATTAGGACACTAAATAATGAAAAATGTTTATTACATTTAGCTGTTAGGACTTCTCTGTCATTAGCTATATGTTAACAATTTTTTCACACTAACAAATAACACCTTAAACAGCAGACCCACGCATATTCTTTTCAAATTTTTGAATGCTAAGAAATTGAAGCATCAATGTCAAGTTGAATAATGTGAGTGTTCGAGTTATAGTGAATAATGATATAGTGTGGCAGGTGGTGTCCCAGCCTGCGTTCACTTATAATCCTCAGCTGTGAAGGAGTTTTCAGGAAGTAAGTGATATATTTGTGCATACCTCTGTTATTCATTGACAGGAAGGCTACAGAAAAAAGACAAGAGGCTTCCAATACAATGTTTCAAACAGCATGAAGGAATTTGCTCTAAATTAAAAACATTATCTGTTATATTCATATGGCATGCTCATTTTACTGCGGCACAAGCTGACACAGGGCAGTGTAAAATACTTAACGGATTGTGCTGGCGTATTCTACCCTCATTAATATTACTGAAATGAAGCCAGTCTTGAGTAACTAAATGGCCACAGGTCGTTTTTGGCCTCAGAATTGTTGGTTGGATGAACATCGTGTTATTTGGCTGGAACTATTTCCTCAGCAGTAGGGGTTTGTGTGTGTGTATGTTTGTGTGCATGTTTGCAAGACTTGGTGGGCTTGTTGGCCGCTGAGGCCTGTGTGAAATGGTCATCTGTTCTGCGAATGGCCATGTGTAAACAGGATAATCATCCCAGCACCTTTATTCATTGGCTGTGGTGACGCGCGGGCCATGCAGACTGAGACAGCAGGTGCTCCCTGCTAAATCCAGCATTTAGTTTCTTCAAGTACACTAGAAAATCCTGACGTTGATAGAAAAAAAACATTATAGAAATTACATGTCTAAAATACATGCTAAACTCCTCAAATATTTGTCTCATCATTATCTCAGGTAATTTTCAAAAGACATGATTGTGTATTTTCTGACATCAAATGTCAATCGATTATTAATACTAATGGACAAAATTACAAACAAAAATCTGGCTATCACTACTTTGGTTGTTGGCTATGTGATGTACTTTTGTGATGATCTGCATCTACTTTGCATGTACTTTACCTGTACTTTATGTATACCTAAAGTGTGACATGAAACATGGATATAATTCTGAGATGAGCGAGGGAGTGAAGTCATTGTAAAAAAGTGTACCCATCATACTTTATTTGTGCTTTTTGTATATATTGCATGTACTTAATGCTAAATGGACCAATAAAATGCTTCAAATCTTGAAGAAGGTAAAATGATTTTTTCAAGAATGCTTTAAGCCAAAAATATTTTCATGAAAGTGTCATAACAATGTCTGAGGCATTTTTTAATTATTTAAAGCAAATCAGCAAAGTCTATACTTGTGTTGTAGACATTGCAAACTGGGCTTTATGATTGTAAGGACACTCTAGTCAAATTTACAGTGCATTAAAATACACCCCATAAAAAAGCACAGTGGTCGTAATGACTCTCTATATCTCAATGACTGAATTCTGCAGAAAATGTGAACAATTTTTGGAATTCCCCTTCAACCACCTGTCTACCACAACCTTTCCCAAAAATAAACATTTAAAGATTGTCACTTTATTCTTAAAGCTACAAGACTCTTAAAATAAATTTCAGTGTCACTAGTGGAACTCCTATTTTACTCTGTCTGGTGCTAAAGCTATTGGGCTGCTTATTGTTTAGTTTGTGTGTGTGTATATAGTCAGTCTTTAACAGAGTGTTTATGAGTTGCACAGCAGGCCAGTGCACAGTAGTCACTGTCAACATA
Organism: Megaleporinus macrocephalus; assembly: GCA_021613375.1. NCBI lineage: Eukaryota > Metazoa > Chordata > Actinopteri > Characiformes > Anostomidae > Megaleporinus > Megaleporinus macrocephalus. The sequence continues at coordinate 15,958,009 of CM038711.1, forward strand.
TCCCATGATGCACAACAACCAAAAAGGTCATTTTGGATAGCAGGAGTGCCAACGCTACCCTGGACCACAGTGGGTTAGGCCTAGGGGTTAGAGGTCAAAGTACACTACTAAATCAAGCCTGGAGGGTGGAAAAATGGTTTAACCCTGCACAGGAATGTCTGTCTATCCAGAGCTGTTTTGTCAGTCTGTCTTGGAGACAAGAGACAAGTGCAACAATCTCAGCCTGCTTGTGTAGAACAGAAGAGTACACAAGCTTATATACTGTGTCTCATTAGCAGTCCAAGCTGAAAAGTCTTTATCACTTAAACATCAGTAATGGGCAGGGTTATTGGACACAGAAATCACCACAAATTCATCTAATAAAGATCAGTACTGTGTCCATACATTGCCCTTATTACAGATGCCATTCTTTTCAGGAGACTGACTTTTAGTTTCTCATTTCTATGAAAAAATAGAAATACATGAAACCTGCCGAGATTAAAATCTGACAAACACAAAGGCAGCAGGTGTTGAATGATAAAGGGACAAGAATGTTGTAGGGAAATCCAGGGGGTTTGTGCTGTTCAGTTACAGGGACATCAGGTCTCCTCAAAGAGAGTGGACTGCCACGTTTCAAGAGCCGGCACAAAGAGCAGAGTCGTTTGCAAATTACACATGAATAGTTGGTTGTATTTGCTGCTTCTCATGATTTAAGTAATCCCTAACACATTCATTGGTGTTAAGCTCTGGGTGGTCAATCCATTCAGCTTCACTGATTAATTCCAACTTTTGAATCTGTTTCCTCTTCTCGGTAATGGCTTTTTGACAACTGCACATTACTTTGGAAGGATGAACAAAAATATATGAAAATGGGCTGGGCTTTGCAGCTCAGTTTCTATATTTGTATGGTATGAACTGGGGAGTGAATAGTACCTTAATGATTTTTTGTGCCTTTATCAATGATTACATTTTACATCAAATTGTTATATGCAAAAAATTCTGTTTTTATGATACATTTGCTTTATCTCTGGATGTCATGTCAGAAAAAATAACATTTAACACCACTCCTTTAAAAACCTAGGCTTCTGAAATGCTTCCGCAATGTTCTTGACTTGGATGTATGGTTCTAAGACAATTATCATTAAAAGAATTCCACTCTATGTAAAAGGCTTCTTCATTTTAAGCAGCAAAAGGCAAATGCCAGTTTCAGATTTTAAATGATTATAAAGACATTTTGTGATGTTGGAGCTGTAGTAAATAGTGTGCTGAGAAGCTTCTCTCTCTTTGGTACAACATACGTAACCAATCTCCCTCCAGGAAAACCGTATATCTTTTGACTCAGACAGGTATGTGTGTGTGTGTGTGTGTGATTTGAGACTTCTACACCCCATCTGGTTTGTACATCACTGTGTCACATTATCCATCCTGGTCTCTCTGGGAATTTCATCAGTATGTAACATCTCTCTTATTCACACGTATCACTGCTCTCTCACTGTCTCTGGCGTTCTCTCTTACTCTCTCTCTCTCTTGCCTGTTTAGGACAACAATCAACATTTCTTTATATATACAACTGTGGACAAACACCAGACACAATTAGGGCATTTCTCTCATTTCTTCCTCTCTCTGTTCTCTTACTTTCTTTTCTCACTCTTATCATCTCCTGTTTCTCCCATTTTTGTTTCCCTTTTTTCTTTTCTTTTCTTTCTCTCCTCTGTACCTTTCTTTTTTCCTATCTTGCCGTGTGTTTTACTTTCTTTTCTCACACTTTCTCTCATTTTTTTTTCTTTTACACACAGTCACACAGTTTTACACTAGCTATCAAAATGCAGAAGTTGCTTCACAAGTGTTAACCTTTAATGTCACATGTAAATCAAGCTGTTATTTCATAATTTGGGTGACTTTGGGCTGTTTTAATACATATATGTAATAAGACTTTATTTCCAGGTTTGTATCTTACCCATCGGTCCTCAGTACACTGGCCAGTTCAGTGACACAGTGATTTTATGTTTTAACAGGACTACTAAATTGTAGTAAGTTTGTTTGTGATTGTGAGTCAACTAACAGTAAACAGTCAAACGTACTTCCCTGACAAAGTAAGATAATGACACACTGTCTTGTGAAGGGAAGATACACTATAAGAACACAATATTAGGACACCTACATGTTACAACTACAGGAGCCTTTTTTGACATCCTATATCCATAGCCATTAATAAGGAGTTGTTACAGCTTTCACTCTTCTGAGAAGCCTTTTTACAAGATATTGGAGTGTGTCTGTGGAAATCTTTGCCCATGTATCCAGATGGGCATTTATGAGGTCAGACAATGATGTTGGATGAGAGGGCTTGGCTTACAATCTCTGCTGTAGTTCATACTAAAGGTGTTTAGTATGAACCCAGACTGGTCCATCAGAATGCCAGATCAAGAAGCTAGTTCATAACTCCACAAACCACATTTCCCATCATGCAGCTGCTCAGCTATGGAAACCCATGCCATGATGTTTTTGTGCTAATGCTAATGCCCAAAGAGGTTTGCAACTACTTTTATGCACTGGAACAAATTTTATGTGCCTCAGAATTCGGCAAGCCCATTCTGTAACTTTGCTGTGGTTGCTAGTGGCTTACAATTTTTTAATTACCTTAATTACCACTTACAGTCAGGTGGAAAGTAATGAATTACATTTACTTATGTTACTGTAATTTAGTAGATTTATGAGTAATTTGATATTTTTAAGTAGTTTTTGAAATAGGTAATTTTACTTTTACTCAAGTACATTTTGACATTTTTGAGTAAAAAAATGAAATGCTGGGAAAAAACAAATGGTCTGAACTGAAAGAATATTGGCACGGGCACGGGCGCAGATGCTCGTGCGCAGAATTTACACTTGAGCCTACCATTGGAAGATATCAGGTGCCAAGAGAGACAAGCAAGAGATGGAGGGCATGGAGAAGGTGGAGTATTGCTAAGCAGACAAATTGAATTCCGGTGGAGGAGAGGAATCGAAAAGCTAAGGAAATCCTTGGCCATATCTCAGCCAGTTCTTTGTTTTCAAATGTAAACGAGGCAATAGTGTCCTCATGCAATGCAAAATGTGCCTGCTCCGCCGAATAGAGCTGTCAGCTTTTAAAACTTTCACATCAAACCTGCGAAAGCATGTGGTCTTAAGTAAAGTATTAAGGCATTTGCCTGTGTATTCCAAACATTATATTTATTGTTTGGTTAAAACTTTCCTCCATGTAAAATGTGCCTTCATGATATCAATTCGTTTGGCTGCCTAGCATCCATAGGCTACTGATAAAGTTTAAAACGAAGATGCTTAAAGGAATTGAATCACCTCACATTTACAAATTAGTTTTATCAGAACGACAGTCAGAAATAATACGAGTGTAGTATTTTTGATGTAATTTGTCTCATGAAAAAATAAAACCAGGGTTGTTAGCTGTAGCATAGACTAGAGCTTTGGCTGGACAGTAATAGCCCTTTAACAACTAGATTGGGAATGTAAGCTTTGCAGGCCTTTGAGAATGTTCATTAAATATGACATTAAAATGATAGAGGGATGCTATGATGGATTTAAATATGGAGAGGGGGGCTCTTCACTTCATATTGTAGCCTAGTGGCTAAACTTTAGAGGTCATAGAGAAGAGTGCATTAGGTAGGCCAGTCTACAGAAGCAAGTAGGCTAGTCTACACCAGGGGTCTCCAACAGGTAACTCGCCACCTGCTTAAAAAGGTGAAAGGTAAATAAATGTCATTATATACTCACAAAGGGTATTAATTTTATGCCACTTGTACTTAAAAGTGTTTTATGTTGTGTTCTAACCAAAGTTTGCACATTGTACTGCATGAAAGGTCCTAATTATTATGTGGACTAATAGTTTATGACTTGGACTTTTTTTTACATCAAATAATTGAAAGTAACTATGTAACTTTTACTCAAAGTAAATATTAAATTGAGTACTTTTTTACTTTTACTCAAGTAGATTTTTAGATGGGTACTTTTCTTGAGTAGAATTTAAGCAAAGTAAATGTACTTTTACTTAATTACAATTTTCCAGTACTTTTTCCACCTCTGCTCACAGTTGCTCGTGAAATAGCAGGGAAGAAATTTCACAAACTGGCGTGTTGCATGTGTGGCATCATATAACAGTATCGATTCATTTAGCTCATTAGAACAATACATTCTTTCACAAATGTTTCTAAAAGCTGTTTGATTTCGTACACCTGTGGTATTGGGACTGAATTAAACACCTGAATTTAGTATTTAACACCCAATATTTTACCCATTAGCTTCTTAGATAAGTAGCTTCGGTTCATCTGAAGCAGAAGACATGCAATAAACATGGTCATTGTGTGACTGATAAAAAAGAGGTAAAAACAGAGATGAAGCTAATACATACTAATGCCATGATACAATTTAGAATGTTGGTTGTTGAGACATATTCCCTCACTACATTGCACTTTGGCTTCTATCTTAACCACCGACACAGATATTGTAGTGTGAGGGGTGACCCTACAGATTTTTTAATACCAGGTGTAAATGAGCCCTCATTCAGATCAATGCTAATGCTACTTTGGTCTGTTTAAACTCATTTGCAAGCAATAGGTAACTAGACAGTTAGAATACACATTGCCTTTGCACACAATACCAAGCCACCCAGACAAGCAGACAGACACAGGGAGAAAGAGGGAGACATGCTAATGTTCTGTTTTAGGCATTTTAGTTCTAAAGATCTTGCTTGCTTACCTAATTACAGACATTTTATTTTCCTGCTATCACAATGTAATCAGTCATTTCTCCCCATGCCTAACAATAGTTGTTTTTTGTAGCTAATCAGATGGACACTAACAGTTTTCTTCCTTTTTACTAGATTCAATAATGCATATAATTATAAATCTTATCTTCTTTGTATTCTTTTTTTTGTTTAAGTGTCGACCAGAGGAGAATGGGTTTCCCTTGTTGAGCCTGGCTCCCCTGAAGATTTCCTCCTCTTGTTGTTCTTTTCAAAAATTGTATTTTCAAATCCCTGGATTTCTGATTTTTTTATATTATTTTCTTGTCAAATTATGGAGTATTATTTGAATTACATGATTAAAACTATGGTTTAATTGGAATATTAACACTTATACACTATACACTGTCATTCTATACACTACCAGGTTTGAATTGTTGTTGTAGTTTTTGTAGTCAAGTTTTTGACTATTTGTCACAGTTCTTCCGTGACCTCTGCTCAGTGAATCTTCCATGGCACTTGCTCATATCTTGCTCAGGTAAAACTTGTGGATTTCTTAAGACTTTTTGGCTACTTCTAGTTTTTGACTATTTTTCAGTGTTTTTCTGTGACCTCTTCTCAGTGAATCTTCAGGATATTTGTGCATTAGGATTTTTGTTTTGTGTTAGGACTTTGTGTTTTTTGTATTTTTGTTGAACTTAATGGACTCTTTTCTAGCAGCTTGCTGAATTTATAGTTTTTGTATGGATATCTGTCCTTTTTGCATGTTCCCTGTTGGAACATCTTTTGAGTTTCCTCAGTTTTTCCGGTTGACTGCTACTCTTTGTAAATAAAACGTGCCTAATGGATGCTCTTTCTGTGTCTAAGCTTCCTTCCTCACAGCTGTTTAGGATTTTTTTTGTAATTATTGTATTATTGTATTTTATTACATAAAGCAGGCAAGCTTATGAATTAAAAATAATAAGCAAATCCTGTTTGACATCACAGAAACAATTAGTAGGGCAGAAGAAAGCTGTAAATAAAAATGAAAAGGTTTTTATTATAGTTATTTTGAACCTGAAATGAGTAAGAAACTGTGTAACAGAGAATTGTTTTAATAAAATATTATATTTAGAATTCATCAGATTTTAAAAATTAAGATCAAATCTCAAAGCAAACAATTTGACAATGATTAATGTAAATGATAATTACAATTTTATACATTGTTTTATTAGCTCACTATTCACACAGAGCACTTGAAATGCTAAATGACAGCTATATTTATAGTTCACAATATTTACAGTTTTTTCCAATTGCTAACACACTAAAATGACATGCATAGCAGAATTATTTAAACTGACACACAGAGAGCAAAACTTCTTCTCAAGTCTCCAAAACTCTAAACTCGTTTTCTAGCTTTACACACATTTTGATATTTAAAATGGCTCTTTTTAAATACACTGAACACAGTTCTCTGCAAAACACACAACAATCTGACATAAAGTCACATGTTTGCCATCAAAACACTGCCATTCAAAATGACATAAAATATCATAAAAAAACCATTAAACATTAAATAGTCAGGACTCATCAGCAGGTCCAAAGTTTTACTGACTAGAATAAGTCTGCATTGTAGTGTATGTACTTATGAAATAATATTTTAATGGGCTAAATCCAGCATAATTTTTTGTACATGCCACATTTTATGTTTTATTTTACCCCAGTATGTTAAATGTAACAAAAAATGTAATTCTGCATTTTTAGTTCTTTTTTGGAGAATTTGTCATGAATGGTTCTCTGCTGAAATCAATAAAGCTGAAGTAGTTAAATAGGGTTGGTAGTTGTTACTCTGAACAGGATGAATAGATACAGAAAACGAGGTGGGGATTACAGCTTTTCTCTCACACACACACTTGTCAACTCTCACTCACGCCTATCTCAGGGCAGGGAGGGTGTCGTCATGGAAACAGGAATTGAGAGGAAAGCCTTTAAGATGGCCACCAGCTTGTGAATGAAGGGCATTCCTTAGCAATAGGGTGTCCTGCAGTGCGTCTGTGTGTATATGGACGGGGATGTGTGTGTGCGGTGGGGAGGGGTGGTGTTGAGGTCGAGTAAGTGTTTTCTTCTAAAGGAAGACTAAATAAATAGTAACTGCTGCTGTTTTAAGACATTTCTGTCAATTGGTACAGTATTCCATAAAAACAGCTGTTAAACAAACAGCCGTTTTCCTGTTAGGGTCCTGGCCCTAGCCTTACCACACTGCGCCTGAATACTAAGGTTTAGCCTAGGCTGCCTCTATCACAAGTACTGTCTTGATGAAAAGTTTGGCTAAAAATTCCAATTTACACAATGCTCAATTATTTCCATCCATCCACCCATCCAATATCTTTCGCCCAGGGTGGGGCTGGAGACAATCCCAGCATCATTGGGCTAAGGCGGGGTACACCATGGACAGGTTGGCAATCTATAGCATGGCCAACACACACTCACGCCTACAGGTAATTTAGATGTTCCAAAATTGGGTATGTAAACAATGGTATTATTTAATTTTGAGAGGGGGAAGACAAAAGGGATACCATTATAGTGTCCAGTTTTCTTTAGTACACTACAATACTTCTACCTTGGATAGAACGTTGTCTAATACAATTTGTTTGTATGTGTAAAGGAATCAAGTCATGAATGAAACTAATGGCTATGGTAAACATCAATAAAGGAGAAAAAAACTAAGATAAGTAAGCATAAATGGAGACTGTATAAACAAATGTGCTGTTTGCAATTTAAACATAATAACAAAGGGGGAGCAAGAACATTTAAATATAGCTTAGTGCTTCTATGGGAAGCAAGGATATCAATGTCTTCTGCATAGTAATTAATTACAGTCCGTAGTCTGACTCCAAAAAATCATGAACCAAATTGATTAATGACCAGATGTCATGCCGGTATCACTTTAACATATAAAATACTAGTTTAAAGAAACCAGCACTGCTGAAAGACCTATTCGCACAGTGCATGATTTTTTTTGACAAAAAATATAGATGCAATGTCTAATGTAGTGGTCCTTTTACACCTAGTGTGCACGTTTTTCTCTAAACATTTTAAAGTACTGCAACTAAATGGTGCAAAACACTGCATATATCCATCTACAAAAACACGCCAACATGGAGAAAGTTCCTCGCTTTATACAGGAGCTAAAGCTGACAGATTATACTGTAGGTATTTACATATATCAGCAGTCCCTGCTTCTGCTTGTTGCTTCTCTCATTGTAAAATAGCTGGTGAAATAATTGCAGGCATATACAGTTACTGTTACATTACTCACTGTCATTCTCCATACCTTCAGCTCTGCTCCTCCATATACATTAACACATTTATAGTTTGTGTGCTGCTTGTTGTCTGAGCTTGACAATGACAGTGGAGCTCTAATGTCAGGACAACCTTTACTGCTAATCTTAATTTGACATAGAATATTGACAACAGCCAATTATATTTTGTTGGTTTTAAGTTGCAAATAACCAAAATCCAACAATATCCAAATGTCTTTCTCCTGGAAGCTTTAGTTTTAGCTTTAGGAGTTTAGTTTAGTTTTAGTTTCTTTGCCTTTGCTATCTTCTTGAAGTTAGATATGTTCAGCAGGGTAATTGTGTTGTGATTAAGTGACTGATTAAGTTGTTGTTCTGAACGTTGTGGTGGTTGCTCCTTTGCAGCTTATTCACGACCAACTGAGCTGTCAGGGCAGCTGTGGTTTAGGTGGTGGAGGAGGTTGTCCACTAATCGCAGGATTAGTGGTTCAATCCCTGATTCCTCCTGTCCATGGCCCAAGTGCCCTTGAGCAAGGCACTCAACTGCTGCTACAACTGCTCAGTCTCCTGTGCTTCTATTTAATTTTGGGGCTTAATTGTTCCCGAAGGTTATGTCTTTGACTTCAACATCTATCATCATCTATCTAACCATGGAGCTTGACATTTTCATTTTGAACTAAAAATTTAAACATTTAAACAATTACTAAATTATTTTCATATTATTATCGTTAATAATAATAATAATAATTTAATATTATTATTATTAGTAGTAGTAGTAGTATTATAATAATACTAACACTAGTATTATTATTATTATGTGATACTAAGTGAGAGTAAGTCATTAATTTGACACATTTGAAGTAAGAATGTCAAGATACTATGTAAAAATGTTGACATGACTGCCTGATGTAGAGATGGACAAAAAATGGAGCCACTATTCACTATTCAAAAAGCTGACACCACTATAAAAATGTATTCTGTTGCTTTGTTCTGTTTTCAGATAACATAAAATTCATTTTTTTGCGTTGCATTTTACATTAACATCTTTTTTTGCAGTAAAGAGTAAAAATGAGTATGAACTGAAAACAAAGCAGAATTACAGAAAAGCATTGTTTATTTTGTGGGCCCTAATGCTGTGTTTTGGTTAGACTGGGACATGGCACACTGCTGCATACGGGCCGAGTAACAATAACATGCAGGTAGCGGAAATCAGACCAGGGGGATGCTCACAGATCTGGAATGCAATAACAGACTATGCGCACACACACATACACACACACACACACACACACACACACACACACACACACACACACACACACACACAAATACACACACAGACACAGACACACATACACCTGGCATTAGCAGCAAGGCCATCATCAATCATCCTAGCCTTCCTTTAGATGCTACAAGATTTTTGATCCAGTTCCATGGCAACAGCCAGCCAAAGCAACCAGATGATTTCAAATAGGCTACATGCTTGTCTACGTCAGAAATATTTGATGATAATCTCTGCTCACTCATTTAATAATTACAAGTAAAATATACTCTGACAAACTAAAAAGATTTAATTTATTATCCAGCATGTGTTCATCCAAGGTTCAAATGGAGTATAACCCTACATACTTATTTTCAACAAACAAACGCATTAACTCATAACAACTGCTAGACAAGCTTTTAAGAGTGTTGGTAATGATCCCATTCAATCTAATTAAGTTAAATGTGTTACCCAACATTGAGCTGAAGTAGGTTTTATGCATATGGGTTGAACTATATCATTGTAGTTAATTAAAACAAGTTTGAAACAACAGCAAATGTGTGACCATGCTAATGTTTGCTGCATCTTTAGTGTAGTATAGTGTAATACACCTGGGCTGTGACTGATCTTCTACAAATCACTTGTTTGGAATGAACCTTGTGATTATGTGATTAAGTAACAGACAGAGGAAGCGGAGGTAATGTAATATATATATATATATATATATATATATATATATATATATATATATATATATATATATATATATATATATATATAACAAATACTCCAACACATTTGCTGCTTGCATATATATGTTGGCGATAAAGATGATAACTAATGTCGGTTTGAGGTTTTAACACAGATTGATGATAAGAAGGTGTCTGAATTCATTTTATGACTAAATAGATATAAATAAAAGAGTAGGTATGTATTTCAGTCACAATACTAATCAGAACAATAGACACACAAAAACGCTTTCACTGCAGAGAATCATTTAGATCTCAGTCTCCAGCCACAACTTCCAAAGGTGTCAGCTCATTGAGTGTGTGTGTATTTCTTTCCAAATCCCATATCCTCACAAATACCATCCAGCTGTCTTTCATTTTATACACGTACCTTATGCTTTTTTACCTATATGATATCTCTAGATAATCAATATGAAGCCAGAGCAAAATCACACATGGATTAAGGGCAACTGAGTGTGTGTATGTTTGTGTGTATGGTAGGTATGCGGGATAGTACAGGGGAATACAGCAGTTTCAGCGAGAGTGTGTGCTTGTTTGTTTATAAGTGTGTATGTTTTGTCTGACTGTACACTCGTTTTCACGTTGTTTGGTATCTATTCAGGAGATGAGAAGAGCTTTGATGTGGAAGGTTTGCAGCTGGAGCCCTGCCGGAACCCTGCATGATGGATTGCTCTTCTCTTTGGGACAGCGGGATGAAATCTTGGGCAGATGTGAAAGAAGAGAGCTAGTTGCTGATGTCTTCATAATAATCTGCTTCTCACTGCCCTCTATCTCTCTATAATGGCCTTCCCCTCCCTTTCCTTCTGTATCTCTCTCTGTCTCTCTCCCACTTTCTCATGCCAGAGAGAGAGAGCATCTCTAGCCGTGAACAATCTGCTCCATCCCTCCAGGCCCCGGCCACAGTTCGGGCCCCCATTATCTGCGCCTGTTCTATAGGCATAAATTGCTGCTCCCTGGGGGCGGCCCCAGAGACAGCCAGCCGGAGAGAAGAGAGATGGAAGTGCCTGGTGCAGCTCCTGTTTCAAATTAGCTCTGCTGGACAAAAGTCACCACAAAAAAGCAGCCTTAAAAAGCTTTGTGAAGGTCCCTGTATTTGTATTTGGTTTATGTATTAAGTCCTCTGTCTCAGATAGCATTTTTCTTTTTTTTCAGATGAAACATGTGCATTAAAGGAATTTGGTCACAGAATTCATAACTATTTCTCATGCATTACACAATTGCATTATGCAACCATTAGGAATTTATGTGGTATGGTACGGTATCCACTGATCTATAGGCAGTTTTTGTGCTTGTAAGCAGAGATGATGTGTTTTGTGGACGGAGCATGACAGTTAACATGTCGGTATCAGGTGTAGTAAGACAGAAATCTGGATCATCCAGACAACGTCTCTGGGCAGAAGCTGTCAGTTGTTGTACACTAATAAGCTAACTTTTAGCAATGTGGCAAGAATTTCTGGCTCATATTTATTGTTAGGTCAATGGGCCACTTAAATGGCCGAAGTTACAGTGGCTGGACGTCTTTGTTTATCTTGTGGAAAAACCCAGCATCTATACAAAAAAAAACATTTCAAAAAGCATACACATCTCTTGGTCATGTCCAGGTACTTAAACACTTAGGTTTGTTGGATGTTGCTTATGTATTACAGACATAGCACTTTTTTGTATACTTTATTTAGTTTGCTTTTAAACATGACACAAACACAACAAGGGAAGAAAAAATAAAGAAATAAAGGTATAGAAATACAATAATTGCAAAAAAATACTAATATAACATACAATATAAAAAGTGTAATGAGCCTGATGTACAATCAACAAATATGGATACATGTGAAATTCAAAAAGTCAGTCCATCTGGTCAAAGGAATCTCTTTTAATTAGTCAAAGAAGGGCTGCCACACCTTATAAAACTTTTCCAATTTATTTCTCAAAAAGTATGTAGTCTTTTCTAAAGGTATGCACTGGTTAATTTCAGAGATCCACATTTAAAAAGGGATATTGGTCTCAAGTTTCTAGGTACAAGCAAGACAAATTTTAGCTGCTATCAAAAGAATTTCAGTGAGCCTAATAGCACAACCACTTTTCAAGTTAAAATTGGTGAGATTACCCAATAGGCAAACTTTTGGTTCTAATGAAAAAGAGACACCATGAATCTCAGATAATGTGTTGCAAATTCTCTGCCAGAAGTCATATACTTTAGGGCATAACTGCATACAATGTAGAAAAGTACCATCAGTAAGGCCACATACACATAACAAAGTGGGGAAACTTTTGAATTAAAATGATGCAGCTTAGTTGGAGTATAATAAGGTTGGTGTAAAAAATTTAATTGATTCACTCTGTATCTAGAGCTTATAGTAGAAGTAACACCATCTCTGCAAAGATCACCCCACCTATTTGGACCTATAGACAAACCCAGATGTTTTCCCCATTTAATTTTAGATCCATCTGGATTGTGTACTGACTTATTAGATAATAGGGATTTGTATACCTTTGAAATAATCCCAGTGAGTGGACTGTCTGAATAACATATAGATTCCAAAACTGACAAGGTTGGTAGGAGCCATTGAGCCCTTCCATTTACTCTGTTACTTTGTTATTAATCCCATATTCTTGTTTAAACTGGTCAAAGGACATAAAAACTCAATCTTTATAACAATGTTCCAAACTAATAATTCCTTTGCCAAACCAGTCTTTAGCAATTTTATTTTGTAAGTATATTGGAAATAGGTTGTTGCCCCGCAAGGGAGTTCTGGGAGACAGGAACCCCTTGTGCCCAAGAGAATCTTGAATCTTCCCCCAAGAATATATTAAGTGAATAATAAGAGGATTATCTGTTGCAAGTTTAACTGAATTTAGATTTCATTTGTACACCAGTCAGAGGAGGAATCATCCCCAAGAGCAGTTTCTTAGAGTCGCTATGTAAAATCTGAATTACAAATCTGGCCTGTGCTGCCCAATAATATTTTTTCAAAATCCGGAAGTCTCAACCCCCCTTGCTCAAAATCCAACATTAATTTATCTAGACTAGTTCTATGAGTTTTACCTCGCCATAAAAAAACGTGTTATCAATCTATTAACTGAAGAGAAAAACTGATTTTGGTATTCGTATAGGCAGAGATTGAAATAAAGGAATTTGGGCAGAATATTCATTTTAACTATGAATATATTAAGAAATCTTCTTACGTTGTTTGAAGACAAACGTTTAGGTATAAAGCCTGTCTAATCCTGATTGATTAACTGGGGAAGAAATTTCTCCAGTCTTTTAGATAGCATTTTAGTGACCAGCTTATAATCAGTATTGAGTATTGATATTGGTCAATAGGAAGCACAGTGGAGTGGATTCTTGCCCTTTTTATGAATAACTGATATGATTGCATTTGCCTAATTAAAAACCTCCAGGAGAAGTGGAAACAAAAGATCTTTTATAATCTTTATAAAATTCTATAGGAAATCAATCTTCTCCTGAAGATTTATTGGCTGGTAAAGACTGAATGGCTGCTTTTAATTCAAAAATGGAAAAGGGCTGGTCCAAGCCTCCTCGAGCCTGTTCATCCAAACTAGAAGTTCAACTGAAGAGAGAAATGTATTTATTTCGACCATATCATTAGTTGAGTGAGAGACGTATAGGTTTATATAATAGTTCTTAAAGACATTGTTAATATCAACAGGATTATAAGTCACTGCACCACCTACATCGATTGCACTGATCGTTCGGGAAGTCTGTGTCATATTTAACTGCCAGGCCAAGACATTGTGTGTTTTTTCCCCTCGTTCATAAAAAATGTTGTTTGGATCTAGCAATGTCTCGCTCAGCCTAGTATGTATTCAACGAATTATATTTCAGTTTATGTTGTAGCAACTCCTTGTAGAGTTCTTTTGTGGGAGTCTTTTGATGCAATTTTTCACATATAGTAATTTTAGATTCCAGCATGTTTAAGTATAAGCAGTATAGTATAAGCGATACACTGACCCCTAAGGTAAGCTTTTAAAGCTTCCCACAAGATAAAACTATTGGTAGAAGATGTCTTATTTGTTAAAATAAAGAAATTATTTTGATCCTTAAAAACACACAAAAATTTCTGTTTCTGAGATGGATGGGGTTCCCTTATCCGGGGCAGACAATGTCAATACTAAAGGGGAATGATCGCTTGATAATCTAGGCAGGTATTTAACCTCCAGCACTCTATGGAACCACTGATAAGACAAGAGAAAGTAATCAATACGGGAAAATGTACCGTGTGGATTAGAGTAGAAAGAGTATTCCCTTTCTATGGGGTGCTTCCTCCTCCATACCTCAAATAAACTAAGTTCTTTCATAAAGGCCAATGTATGTTTGGTTGCTTTGCATAGGGGGACTGGATTAACAGAGGATCTATCCAACAATGGGTCTAAACAAAAATTACCCCCCACCCCCCGACACCCCTATCAAAAGGGCACCTTGAGTTTGTGAGATCTGAAGAAAAACCTTGGTCATCTATATTTGGTACCCCCTGGATCTGCAAAAGAGCTTGAGACAACAAATGGGATATTTTTGTTAATCAAAATGGCAGTCTCTCTAAACTTAGTATTGTATGAGGAAGCATAAACTTGCCCTAACCTTTCTCTCTTCAATTTTGCATGTTCTCGTTTATTTAAATGCGTGTCCTATAAGAAAACGATATCTGCTTTCAATTTCTTAAGATACGAGTAAACACGTTTCCTTTTGAGAGGGTTATGGAGGCCCTTAACATTAAATGTTACAAGCTTAATCATGTAAAATAATAAAAAAAATTCCGCAACCAGGCCGACCAATTCTAAATCCAGCCTCAGGAATAAATACTTCACTAATACTTCAATAAATACTTCAATAAATACTCCAAAACGAGTCTGAGTAGATGGAGCAAACTAGATCTCCTTTACCTAAAGATTTATATGCAAAAATTCACTCAAAATAAAAATCTGAAAGGTTCATTAAAGTCTAGAAAATTAATGTTGGAACTGCTCCGCAGCCCACACGGTTAGGCATCACAGACAAATCTCAGCGCTTCTTCAGGTGAATCAAACTGACACATCGCTCCATTGTTGGAGAGAATTTTGAGTCTCGACGGGTAAACAAGGAAACAGGAGAAATTCTTCTGTTTTGCAGCCTTTAGAACTGGAACCATCTGTTTGCGTTATTTTACAAGATCCGTTCTCATATCGGGGTAGATGCTCACTCTTCCTTCGACAGTGAGGTCTCTCATTTCTCTAGCTCTTCTCAACACCTTGTCTCGGTCTTGGTAGTGTAGAAATCTGACCAGAACCGGTCTCGGAGGTTCACTCGCTGTCGGTCGAGGTCCTGAAGTACGATGCGCCCTCACTCAGCAAAAAACTTTACTGGGTCAGGGGTCTCCAGCCCCTCTTTCAAACCCACAATCCGAACATGGTTTCCCTTGCTGTAGTTTTCCAAATAGTCTATTTTCTGTTTAAGAGACTCGTTGTCATGCTGAAGCTGTTCTATGGTGCGTTCATGTTGTTTATCAGATCCTTTGTTAAGCCATCGTGATGCTCAGCTTCAGCCATTCTCCTCAAAACATCATTCACTGAAGAATGTAGACTCTCGATCGAAGCCCTAAGTTCTGATGAATTTGAGTCTATTTTTTGGGAAAGAGTGTTATTTTCCTTCACGAACTTCACGCAGTAAAATCACAGACAATGTAAACCACTAGTACTGCTGTTGCTATTGCTTGTTTCATGCTGCAATATGCAGTATCCCCTCTATAGGGTGATCATTACAGGTTAGGGTCGTGCTACAGCCAAGCCACCTGCTTTTTAAGGTCTTAAACTTTTGTGTATACATCTTTGACCATGATTTCCCATAAAAAATGTCATTTATTTTATTCTATTCTTTCACCCTACAGCACAACAAGATATTTACTGCCATTATTCTTATTATTTTCTGTCACTGGATCCTTAGTATTGCTGTGATTTCGCTCTTCATGTTTCTGTTGTTTTTCTGCCACAAACAGTGCATGCACAGCTGCCAGTGATGTAACTGTTACGTCCACTCCAAAGGATTTTATAGGCTAATAAATACAACCAAGCTAGCATTACCAGTCTTCAAGCTAAAAAAAAATTGCAATTCAAGAAACTTCTATAAAGGGGTGGTAGACATGTAGATATGTTTACAACAGATTGATTACAAGGTTACTTTTTTATTTCAGTGTTCTGCATTAGTTAAAACAATCCTATCCAACGCTAATCTACTGATTACCCTAAATGCTGTGAAAAGTGAAATAAGTTTATTCAAGTGTGACAACCTCTGTTGTCTTTTCGGCCTGTTATTATTTTAAAATAACAATTTTACATGCTTATTTTTGACTAATAATATTCCATGCCTGTTACTTTAAATGTTGTTGTCAAATCATCTCTTGCAGTTGAAGCTTTTCCAGGTTGGTGGAGAGGCAGCACATGGCTTGGGGTGTCTTGATTGTGGTATTGAAAGGCAGTTTATAGGCTTGTTACAGTGGAATAAAAGAGCTCTCCACAGAGGCATGTATTTCACAAGCCTCTTTCTCTCTCAGTCTAGCAGGCCACCCAGAGCGAAAGAGCTGTTTCTCTCCACTCTTTTGTCTTCTAATGTCCCTGTAAAACTACAGCTTACTTAGATCAGGTGACAGGTAAAATGCAACACCAGCTTTTAACAACACCAGCATAAGCAGGTTGAGGATAACGAGTCAAGGAAGTGTAGGTGGTTGCACATCTGTATGATTTATTTTTTATCAATAATCAGTGAGCTCATGGCACTTTTTACATCAGACATTAACAGATTAGTCAAAAAGATTGCAGAAATCCAAGTCCAGGCCAATAATGAATAAGTCAAGGGTGACAGTGGCAAGAGGACACAGTGGACTTGGCTAGATCAGTTATTGGCTAGATAAGACTTTTTGTAGCTGGGAAAGTGTAAGTGTGGCTGGTAAAGTGTAAGTACAAAATAGGTGAGAGAACTAAGGTTGAAAGTTCAGTGATTTGACTATCAAATGGAGTGGGAATATGAACATCAGCACAAATCGGTAGAAACACAGATAGCCTGAGGCTGAAGAAAGGACAGATTGATGGTACTGCCGAGTGCAGTCAGAGGGCATGTGTTATTTAGGAAGATCCGGGCCAATGGGCTAAACATGCCAGGTGAAAAGGGGAGTCATCACTCACACACAGGGCAGGGCATAACACAAACCACTGTAACTCATGTTTAACCTTGCACCATATTTGTACACGCAATGCAAACTGTTTAAAATGAGCATTAATAAGAATTTAAGTTTGAATCCCAGCTGTGTCATTTATGGCCATGTTTCCCTTTAGGCAGAGAGTTTCACTGAGATTTAAACAAAGTAATTCAGAGTTATTTAATTTAAAAGAAATGTACTGACTCAGATTTTGCCAGTGTGGTGGTATGAGCAAAGGGGTCTCTATGTCTATAATGCAATTTTAGCTATTTTGTTTACAGTCCAAAACTAAACGTGTCTTTTGACTTGCTATATGGAATGCTACATGTGAGGAAGTACATAAGTTGACTCTGGAAACTAGGCTACACGTAGTTATTAGCGCAAGCAAGTGATGAAACAGTCTAAACTTGTTTATTACCATTTTTAACGAGCTCATTTGAAACAGCATAATATTTGTAACAAAATTATCAGTAAATAAACAAAGTAAATCAAACACACATCACCAATAATGCAATCATTAAATTTAGACCCTTAATTTAAAACAAAAAAAGCTAATTAAATAAATGCAGTAAAAACTTCAGTCATTAAACGCAGACTCTGTGTTATTTTAAACGACAATCTGTAATCATTAAATGTAGATCTTGAATTGTTGCTGCTGTTCTGTTCGTACCGGTCAGATCTGGTCTGCACGGTTCTCTGGGTTGCGGTTCTCTAGCTGCGCGTGCTAGCTCTGTTGTTTGCTGGTACTCACTGTATTCAGCTGCGTGCAGTGTCGTATCAGATCAGTAGAGTTAAATATCTTTGTCTTGGTTCCTCAACGAGACACGCTGAATTTACACATTTTAAAAACGTCCTGGATGAGTCTGCGTCGCGTACGGTAAACACTGCCAGACGGACATGCTTACTTTCTGCGCATTTTTTTTCTGCGACGTCTCTGCTCTGTCGAAAAATAAAGGGTGTGTATTTCCACTTAGCGGTTCAGATAGGAATTGCAGGGAGAGGGTTCTTCTCTTCCTGGATGAAACGCTAGCTGGGAATACAGAAATTATGCTAATTTTTTTAACGCCATTGATCGGCTCTCGAGATCGGCTCTAAACTGGAGAAATATCGGCCGATCACCGATCGCATATTTTGATTAAAAATCGGCCGATACCGATACATAGCCGATCGATCCTTCCATCTCTAGTTTTAAGATAAACTTATCTTAAAACTATTGTCAAACAATGTTTCAGGCATCAGGGTATTGTAACAGTAACAATTTTCTGTAATAACTTCCTGTGAGACTTTTAGTGGCCTTACACTCTTCGGATATTTTGTTCATATTGCAAACTTTGTGAACAATTCTGACTCCTGCCATGATTTACTCACAGGTTGTACTGCCACGATTGGAGTTCATACGTTACAGTGATGGCTGTGGCAGTCCCAGGGGCTTATGGGAAGCAGTGTGTTGTCAGCAGCGTTAAAGACGATTGAGTAGGATGATGTTCACAGCTCGCCAGGTTCTGACCCAGGGCACAATCGATTTCCTGTGCTGGCACTTCAAGTTCAACAGCATGACTGTCCAAACAGACCCGTCAAGCGACCCTGCTACTCATTCCACAGCCATGAACTAAAGCAGTGGGCCATAAAAGCCCTCAGCTTCTCCCCACTGCCTACATCCAGGAGCATAGTGGCCTCATAAATAACCAGAGATGTACCACAACACTAACACTTAACCTTTGGGAAGCAGATCAGAAGCATGTGAAAGAAACTACAGTTCAACATTCCCTTGCTTGTCATGTTATCTAAATTTTAACCCTATCTTATCGAATGTGTCACTGAAAATACATTAATGTACCCAGACTTTGTTGGGCTACCTGCCTTTTCACATGGCTGCCCTAAAAATTCATAAGAATATGGTATCAGACATTCCACATTCCATGTTTTCTATCACTATATAGCAGTACTTGTCCCCCCTTTTTTTGCTGTAGTCCTCTACGCCGAATCTCTCTGTTCACCACCAGTGGGAATTTCTGTATAGAGAAGAAGAAACCGTGCTAAGCATATCTCAGGCACTTAACTATCTGATATGCTGTTTGTTGTTGCCCAGAGACTTACAATGAGGCTAAATAGATACATATGCTTTTTATGCTTTTATAATTTTCACAATTAGTGTCTGTCATCCACACAAACAAAATGTTTTACTTTCTCAGTCTCACTAACAAGCTAGCTAGCTACCTTGGCAAGTAATCTGAATAAAACCATATATGTTTATTATTATGTTAACTGACATGAACTGAGAGAAGCAAGTGAACTGTGGGTTTTCAGTGTATTCTCAGAGAAAGTTATGTTTGCCTTTTGGGGTGTGGCGAATAAGGTTTTGCAGAGGTCTTTTTTTAAATGAATAGGGCAGTGTGGCAAGTTACAAGTGGTAAAATAATACATGGTAAAACAAGCAAGATGTTACCCTTAATGTTGGATGCTTTGTTCTAGTTTCTAAATGAATGTGCATAATAATTTAGCATGCAATTCTGCTCACTAAGGGCATATCAGAACATTTTACCACAGAAAATAAATGGGGACCAATTGAACTTACAATTTTAGTTCAAGATAATTAATCCATCTGCTAAAACTGTTATGATAACAACAATTTACAGTTTAATCTTTTAATCATTTTATTTGACATTTGTGGTTTATATTCAGTGATAAACTACACAAAAATCTACACAGAACCATGTATAAACCATGTGTAAATCATGTATAAACAGAAGCATTAGTATAGTTATCAAGCTAACCATACTAAATGTATTGAATAGAAACTATAGTCTATAGCATTATTCAGTTAGCAATAGCCTACTAACTCCCTTGTGTCACCTTAGCTAATCTTTACAAAGTAATAATTCTAAAAATAGCAACCAGCATAAATAAATATTTAGCTTTGTAAGATCGGTTGTACATTAACATATAATTCAATTAAATAATTATATTTTCTTTGATTAATAGAAACAAAGTAATTTCCTAATATTATTCACAAACATAATTCATAAGAAATACTTTTAAGTTGAAATCTTGAACTCACAACATCCCAGACAAACTTCTATGTACTTTCCTGAACTTTTAACAAAAAGTGCTAATCTTTTGCTTTTAATCCTCTAGTCCAATAATCTCCAGTCTCCCTGGCCCCACTCCCACCACCTCTGACCCAGGCTATGATGAGCCAGTTGCACTGCCTCATTAGGAGTCGGGAGTTCACACCTCTCACCATGTTGAGCCCAGCTGTGTGTGTAACCCCCCACTCCATTTTCAGCCCTCGCCCATCCCATGCCCAGCCCACACTGGCCCGCCCTGGGTGTCAGGAAGAGACTGCAGGCGTCCCAGAGTGCACTGCATGGCCCAGGCCTCTGATCTCAGCCTGGTGGCCAGTAAATCAGCCAGGAGAGGTGACAGAGAGAAAGACCTCATTAAAAAAGGCAATAAAAGAAAAAGGAATGGAGGAGGGAGAGAGAGAGTATGGACTATTAACAACAGGAGAGGATTATTAATAGAATATGCACTTTAAACCTAATTATGATCTGACAATATATTGACCAAAATGTTTCATTTTCTTTTTTATCGTAAGTCCATCACAAAGTCCATATATGCAGATTGTATTGTGTTGTATTGCAAACACACTGTTTAGCCATTTCATTTTAAACTTTTGGAATTAATTTATATTTGCCCTGAGTCAATTGCAGCTGCAACAGCCTTTACTTTTCTGGGCTTTCCACAAATTTGGAATGGGCATTTGTAACCAGTCAGTCTAAAGAGAACTAGTGAGGGCAGGCATTTGGTAACTTGGGTTAAGATCAGTGCCCTGGGCAGGCCACTGAAGTTGCTCCTCAGCAAACCCATCTAACCATGCTGGAACATAAAAGGGCCTTCTCAAACAACAATAATAATAATAAAATAATAAATAATAAAATTGTCTTAAATGGTTTTGTATACTGTAAAACACTGGAACTAGGTAACTAGGAGTCCAAACCCAGAAAAATACCCAATACCATTATCCCTCTTCCGCCAAATTTTACTGTTGGCACTACCCACTGTGGTAGGTAATGTTCTCCTGGCATACCTCAAACCAATATTTGTACAATAGCTGGACAAATAATTAAGTTTGATTTATTCTCCCGACAACCTGCGCCACTGCTCCAGAGTCCAGTGGCAGCATGCATTACACTACTCCTGCCGATGCTCAGAATTTCACATAGTGACACATAGTTCATGTGGTGATGTTGCTTGGGGAGGCAGTTTAGAATTATGAGGATAGGTGCTTTAGCACTTGCCAGTTCTGCTCGGTGAGTTTGAGTTTTTGACTACCGCTTTTGCTTTTTAGCTGACTGGGCACAGAAATTTCATGAACTGACATGTGGTATCATGTGACACGTTTTAAGACAAAGTTTTGTAGTCAATTGTTTGTAGCTCTGTCCACATACCTTTCGGGAATATAATGGTACAACTTCTTATTTTATATATATATATATATATATATATATATATATATATATATATATATATATATATATATATATATATATATATATATATATATACACAATAAAACAAACACATCCTTATTGACATAATGCATACTTTAAAAGTAAAAGTAAGGGCAGCTGTCCAGCACCCACAGCTTTCTACACACAAAGAAGTCTTGCGTAAAATGCGTTTCTCTTGCAAGCAAGGATGTCACGCACACACACTATCAAATAAGCATGCTTATGGTTAATAGGTAAGCCCAGCAGCAGCAGCTGAAAAGCTAATACTAGGCTATGTAATTTTTGGCTGGGCTGGTGTGCATTATCTGGTGGTGTGGCAAGGTGTGTGAAAGGGCTCTTTTACACTCTTATCACCTTCGTTATTCACATGAAGGGATCAGCCCTGCTCTGTGCTCAACATTAAGACCACATTACATCACAGAGAGAAAGAAGGAATTAAACCAAATGTTGCCAAAGTCAAATGAATGGAGTGAGATGTTCAGGTGGCAGAAGTGTGACTATCCATATCTATTATTACACTGCTTAAGCCACTATTTTACCCACCTTATAGTTATTAGTCTGTACATTTGCAGCCACACTATTTTTGTTAAAAATCGCTGGTAAATTACTGCCTACTAGTTGTATCACTTTCACAGTAAGTTGCTGTATAATTACTGTATCATATTAACCATATATTACACATTTTATATTTATAGTGATAAACTGATCAGTTGTTTAGTGTTTGACATTGTAAAATCCTAACAACAATTTACAGTGCAGTTAAAGCAAATATGAATAGCTGAACACAAGCATTATGTAAAGCAACCCCAACAGTCCAGCCTTTTCTTCATACTAATGACATAAAAAAGGTAGAATTGTGAAAGATACAGTTTTTTAGCTCCAATCAGCAAAAGAGCTTTTTCACCTACTACATAGGTTGGTTGACCATTCCCTGCACAACATGAGAGAATTAAAACGAGATCTAAAATCATGAGCCTCACACCAAAACTATGAGAGATAGAAACGTGGCCAACTTGATGGAAAGAGTTTTAAAATCTGTTTTGACAAAATATCAGGCTATAGTCTCTTGGTTATAGTCTCTTGATTATATATATTATTGCAATAGTGCAGTCACCATCCTATTCCAACATGTCCACAATTCCACCATAAAAACAACAAATTAAGACTGAATCTCTTTTTTTTTTTAAGATGCACTGTAAAACAACTGGCTATTATTTGCATTACGAGTTTGATGCCCATGTTGAAAGCACATCTCTGGCTATATCTGCTGTAAAATCCAAATCTCCAGGCACAGCGCAACATCACTGCACCCACCAGGACCTTACTTTCAAAGCTCCCCCAGATATACATTTGACTTTAACTGAAGTTTCACAACTTAAAACTGGCAGGAAGCAACAGTCTCTAAGCAGTATTAGAGGATTGAAAAAATGAGACAGAGCTTGGGACTTGTTGACTGGCCTTTACCTATGCACATGGAGCAATACAGAGATCAAAATGATGACACAATCACAGCACTCGAAGCTTAATGAATTTTTCTTTCACTATTTGCTTGAGTTTGATTGTGGATCAGTCTGGGTAAGCACAGGCCTGTCTAGGTCTTCCAATGGCTATGCCCATGGTTGGCAATCCTATCAACAATAATGTTACTTTTCTATTAGTGACCAAAGTTTGTAATTCTTTCATACTATCTGTGCCTCTCTAACTAATGTTGATAAAAAATCATAGCTAAACTGAAACTCATAAATTGAAAACAGGTCTACCTCCTTCCTCTCCAGTCTCAAACGTCCACCCACAGCCCTCACGTTTAAGATCTTCATCTTACTCCTGCTTCCACTTCCTGTTCTTTCCAAGCAGCAGGGCTGCCGGTGGCGTCTTGCTGATTATCTCCCACAGTGCATGACCTATCGCTCCAATCTGTCCAGCTTTGACAGTGACAGCATAGAGAGGTTCAAATATAGGAAAGGATCAGATCTGTAAACAGAATTTTGTTAACATAAGATAATGCCATTATTTGTTCAGTTCAGTTAATATTGGCATGTGTAATCAATTTTCTAGTTTTTGGTACATGGTATATAAAACGTACAAGCAAAACATTTACTATGCATCTGTAATATTGGTTTCATTGCTGTCCTTATAATGATTTAAAGCTTCAATACTGGCGGTGATCTTATAATGGCAGATAAACAGTACTTTCATTATTGAGAGAGCTGAGAATATGAAGCTCCACAAATTTCAAGGAATAAGAAAGATCTGACCTTTTGTTACAAAGGCATGAACATGGTCAATGTCGCACATTTGCCCTGTGAGCTAGGTATAGTGCATCAACAAAAATGATCAATCACTACATTCTGCTTTTGTGTTTGATTTCTGTCTGCTGTGGCTATTTTGCTATTATCAATGCTTAAAAGAGAATTCTATCAATTTCTCAACATATCTGCATAAATCATTCATTCATAAAAGGGCCTCATTCATGCACCCATAGAATGTTTATAGTGGTGGTGATATGAAGCAATAGAACCACATTAATAATGCATAATTAATTGTGCATTTGAAACAATCATTTTTCTTTGTGGACTGTTTTTTCTTGATAATGACCTGCATGTGTGTGTATACTATTACTGCAAACCAGTGTTATGGGCATGACACAATGTGTTTATAAGAACTTCATGTAATTGTGTGAGTGTACTTTAAAAGGCCTCTTTGAGATATCTGGAGGGATTGGGTCATTTTGCTGTACTAAGCAATTACATAATTTATGACGAGCAATTTCATTTACATTTGATCAAAGTCAATCATAACTAGTTGTCTCCTCTTAGCAGAGGTGCTGTGAGTGAAAAATAGTGAATATCAAATTACATTATGCTTTTCCTTTCGCAAGCATTAAGGTTCCTGCATCTCTCAGACAAGGAAACACATTCGGTTAAAATCTGTTTTCATCCCTCTAATTATTGCCATGCTCATGACAGTGCCTTTTATTTGGCTATTTGGCTTATTTTGTCCTAAACTTCCTATCAGAAGATGTCTGGTTCCACAAGGAGAGCCTATAACATGTTATTGTACACATTTACAATGCTGACCTGAGGCTATCATAGACCCATTGATGTGGTGGGAGCGTTTTATGAGCTGTCTGTTTAAAAGCACACAGATTCACTACAACTTTATTTTCTTTATTCATACATTTTGGTTTTCATAGGGAGTAGAAAATCATTTTGGGTTGCAGAAGAGAGAGTCACAAATTTTGTGTAAAATGTTTTTCCATCTTGAAAACAAAATGGAAGGTTAGGAAAAGTGGAGGAGGAAAAAAGAGTGATGAAGACAGAGAGTGGAGTGGCAGTTGGATTAAGGGGGAGGGGGCTGTTTTTCTTCTACACGTCTACGCCGCAATGGGATGGATAGATAGTGACGGGATGGCAGTTGGTTTTCATTAGGTACGCAGCTCCTCAGCCCTATACAATACTTCACTTTCTCTCTCTCTATTCCTGTCTCTACCTCTCTCGCTCACTATGTCTACCCCCACTCTAATAAGTAGACTTTCCTTTTGAAGGAAAGGTACAAAATTATTCCTGAGAGTGGAAAAAAGACTGGAGGGTGCTGGAGAGTTCTCTCTCTCTCTCTCTCCTCTCAGTTGCATTTTTTTAATATCCTCTTCAGACTTGAAGTCTCCCCTTTGCCTTTTTTCCTCTAAATAATCCCTGTCATCTACCCTGTGGGGGCTTCTGTGGAATTTTACTTCAATATAGGGTCTGTACCTATACATGCCTGGCTGAAAATGTATGTTTCTGTGTTCAAACAAATCTGGGCCTCGAAGAGGTTACAGGGGAGGGGATAGCATGATTATGCAGGCTGGAATATGGAAACAGGGAGGAACTAGTGCTTTGTTTGTTGCCCTCTGCACATACCGATGCAAAATTGAACACCAATAAAATAAGGGCCAGATGTGCATTACTGGCTCGGACTTCAATTGGCGGCGACCCTGGGCGGGGGGGACTTGGTCATGTGCCGCCGGGAGGTGGATGGGCGCTCTGGGGCCTGTTATCTCTCAAACTGGCCGAGCTGCGTGGGTGCCAGGCCAGGCTCAATAAACACAACCAGACCATCTCTTTGTCCGTCCTTCACAATTGCTCTTTCTCTGACGATTTGCAAAGGTAGTCACGCTCTTTCATAACTACACTTACTCACAGCATCAGTATGCTTGTGTGTGTAAAGTATGATGCATCCTCCCATTTATTTATTTGCAGTCAGAATGTTAATTAGGGACAAATTTTACTCTTTCAGCATTAAAAACAGCTGAAAATTGCAAAAATCTCTGTATGCATCCGTTTTTTTAAACAAATCTGCAGTCTTTGAAGCTGTCTTAGCTTTTTTCATGGTTCAGTAGCAGCTTATTGACAGTTGTACATCGCTTTAGACCCATAGAGTTAAGCTGGATGGAGAGAAGCACCTGTGAAGAGTGGAACTTGATTTTCTTCTCTCTCTCAAAGATAAAGGCTTAATGTACAGTTTATCTGATGGTTACAACATGCTGGTGTATAAGGTTAGGCCTCTATATTTTAGCTTTATTTTTAAGATTTTTGATCAAAAATGTCCTGACCAACAAAAAAGAGAGGTAACCTCATTAGCACTAATGCACATGGCTCTAACATTTGA
Organism: Megaleporinus macrocephalus; assembly: GCA_021613375.1. NCBI lineage: Eukaryota > Metazoa > Chordata > Actinopteri > Characiformes > Anostomidae > Megaleporinus > Megaleporinus macrocephalus. The sequence goes on from CM038711.1 coordinate 15,984,353, forward strand.
AAGTGTTTTTTTTACTGAGCCTATTTTTTCCTGAAGTTAAGATTATAGTTAGGATTAAAGTTTAATTTCTTATTACATACTTCTTATTACATATACAAATAGATATTTTTATATCAGACTTTCTGTTAGTCTGGTAATATCAGTATTTGACCAGCAAAAAACACTGCAAACCAGCTGATCTCTTCTGTTTGTCAGCTAATGCTACAATACATATAGCATTAGTTCTGTTGAAGTTTTTAAATTCCATCACAAATATTTGAGTTTTTATAGGAAAAGCAGGACTATATGCTGAAATGTGGTTTTAGTGTAGCTATTAATTAATCTAAACTAGCTAAACTATCTCTGTTTATAAAAACCAAAACAAATCAATTTGTTTCTGTTTGTGTCCAATTGTCAGTAATAGTATTTTGCAATTTTGTTTTCCTAATAGGTAAATATCACAGTCTGAAGGATTCTAGTGGTTAAGGAGGAGTTCAGGGACTGCTTCCAAATGCATTTGATAGTTTCCTAATGGGATCTAAAGGTGCCATAAAGGAAACTAGTTTTCTGTATTAGTAGCCACTAAGTCAATTCCCATTGGAAAGCAAAAGCATTAGGTTTTTATCCTAATGGCTGTAATGTTTTTTTTTCCAGGAGTGAAGACTGCTCCTCAAAAACTCATATTGCTCATATTTCCTTTTCAAAATAGTTAGCAGGGAAGCTCAAATGTTATCTGCCTAAACATTATTTGCTAATTCAGTAGTTAAGCATGTTTATACTGATCTGCTTCTGCTATCTATCTATCTGCTTCTCTTCATCAACACTGTTAGGGAGCAGTTCAAGTTATATGATGTTATAACTGGTGAAGAAGGCCAAACCTTGAGTGTATTTCAAGGAGAAATCTTGGTCTTTAAAGAATTAGTAGTTGATCAGCCAAGATATGTTTGGAGTTGCAAATGTTGCTGTAAGGCTAATGTTGCTAACAAACACTAAAAATTAATAGCCCAAATGGTTTTCATAAAAATATAAATCAAAAGAAACTCACCATGAAGCTAAACACTGCAGGCAGTTGGCTCTGAAGTTACAAATTACTTTAGAAGTCAGGAGTAAGGAATCAGGTTCTGTGACATTGACAGTCATACATATATAGCAAGAATGGCTAAAAATGCATTGACTAGTATGAAGAACATAATTAAGACCTGGATGTGCTTTCACAGTGTTAAGCAGCTTGAGAGGGATGTTTTGAAAACATATTTTGACAAAAACAAATTGAGCTATTTGAGTAGGTACTGAACTTTTAGTGATTATTATGGAGTATGGACAAAATGACAGCATTCATTAGCCTCATCAAGAGCATAATGCCTAATTCCTGCTCTAACTTGGACATGCTTTAACCCACTCTTGCTACTTGCCTCATGCTAATAAACTGCAACATGTGGAAGGAGTTTGACAAAGAACACAAAAAAAGGATTCTAGGTGAAAGCTAAATGATGCTACATTCCTTCAAAAGACTTCAGCTGGCTATAAACAGATAAATGAAATACAGGGATAAATGAGAGAGCCAACCATTGTAAATATTATTAAACACAATAGCTGGATATACATAGATGAACAGACTCCAGTCATTGAGAACAGGCTTGATGAAAGGAAAGACACTCTTGAGATACAGACAGCACATGGATTATGATTTCTGCTGCCTAACAGGCATATTTCAGACTCGTCCAGGCCAAGAAACACTTTTCACACAAATGAAAGTCAAACATCAATCAATAAAGCAATATAGATGCCTAAACACCACCCATCAAATGTGGAGAAAGGACATGGTCAAACTATTTCTTTAGCATTCTCATATGACATCACTGTACAAAATCCATGTTTATTACATATAGGGCCTATTCTTGCTATTCGATTATGTTATTAAGAACAGCCCTCAGTCATTTTGCTGAGCAAGCTGTGCTCTGATGGCTCTTATCTCATCAAAATTGCTGCAGGGCAACCCTGTAAGTGGGTGAAGACTATGTAAAATAGACCAGAATGACCATGAATACGATAAAAAAGCTGTGGACACAGCTAGATTTTTAGATAAAGAATATCTGGAAGAAGCTAAAACATCTTGACAGCAGTGTAGACTATTATAAAGCAAAAGAATGAAGCACCATAAATCGATAACCTATTTCTTTAATCTATGCTTGGCCCCACCTATAAAACTACATACTTACATAATTACATATCTGTGACCTCCAGAGAAACATTTTGACCCGCTGCTGTCTTCAGGAGGAGTAGGGTCAGACCCCGGGGCTCTATTTGCCAGCGTGAGTACGACTTCCATCTGTTTCTAAACAACAACACAACATAGTGCTGCCAAATTAGCTGTAATTTATATAGACTGCTCATTGAAGAGTCCCTGCTGGCATTCCAAATCTCTGCAATTTCTGAAGTCATGGTGTGTGTTTTCTATGCTATTTTTAATTTATTATGTGCAGTTGGTGAGTTGGAAGTTGTAGTAATAGCAAGAGCTTCATTTTGAGAGGGGAAGCAAAGAGACATTAACAACAATCACTGTCTTAGGAAAACTGCCATCATCTTTTTTCATTCCCTCTGGATTAATCTGATATACCCTGATACACCATGATGTTGTCATTTATGTGAGGTGTATTGTTAAAGTTTTAATTCCATCCATAATTCAAGTTGCCTAATGTATTGAGAATTATTCCTGTTAAATAAAAAAGGTTGCTATGTAGAAATGTATGTATTTTGATTGAAAAAAGTCTATAGAACTTGCCCTACTTTTAAGACGGCAATTGCTCTCCCCTACCTTACACACCCTGCAGCCACTAGTATTAGTAACAATAGTAGTAACCATCAAACATGCAATAAATATTTAGTCATTGCAAGTTAAAAGAGAAGGCAACTGTGTAAAAATGCAACTTGTGCAAGTGCTAAATAAGATAGTAGCCTAACAGCTAATTTCACTACCTTTTATTTGTAGCAGCATTACATTTGAACCATTTGAACCAATTGAATTCAAAGCAACAAAATTAAATTTTCACTGCAAGAAAAAGAAGGTGAAGAAGAAAATGGTAGTCTTGGGCTTGGCTAGCATGGGAACGGTTTAAAAAGTGATCTTCAGTGATTAACAGAGATAAGCTATCTATTCCTCCCTTCAAGAGGCCCTGTGTTCTCTATTAGATGGGAGTCTTTAATCACACGTCATATAATGCTTTCCATATTCTGCTTGCAACATTCATCAGCTATCTCTCTGTCTTTCACAGCAGCCTCTTCTTAGCAAACTAGCCAGCAACTCCTCTGCATCTGTCCAGTGTCAGACTTATCATAGCCTTTGCCTCCAAGCCCAAAGTCAACACCGCAGCCAGTAAAGGGGGAGTAAGTGAAAGCAAAAAAGAACAACGTTTGCTGTGCTGCAACATATTGGGGAAAAAAATGACCACTGTGTACATATACATGGGTGCATGAGTTCAGGCGATAGTTTTATCAGATATATCATACTAAACCCTGGCTACAGCAGTGCACTGTGTTTTGTATCAACAGTCCCAGTCAAGTTGTCAAAGACTTGGAATATTTTAAGCTTTGGCCATCTGCATTACCAATGGAAGCATGTTTGTTCTCACTATGGTTCTGGAAGCTCCCTTTCTATTTCTCTTACTCAATATTATAATCTAAAGCCTTGTGCTGGCGCCACTGGATCAAGAATGTGGTTTCTCCAGCCAAAAATATGTTGCAATCATGTTGTTAAGGTTTGTCATGCAAGGCATTGAAAATTTACCTCCAACAGCTGAACATTTAACATGAGTGCTATTTGTGTAAAAAGTCTGTCCGAGAACTGGCTAGTCACCAATAATTTATATGCACTCAAATTTATGTTCTATATCTGATTTAAAATGGTCAGGTTAGTCTATATATGTTTTCTATTACAAACCATTGTTGCACTCTTTGTATCTTTTAATTGTTTGTTTTTGCAGTTTATCTGTTTGTGTGCAAGACAGATAGAAGGGGTGAGGGAGAGTGAGTCCATCCAGCAATGTGTGAGAGTGTGAAGTTGAAATGGTTTGGAACCCCTGCTGCAGCCGGAACATCTGCCTGCTCACTGGAACCAATCAGAGCTGAGAGTGCAGGTCCGTGACGAATCAGGCTGCTCGGTGATCTTTTCATGGAATCCTGGGGTGGAGCTGGAACAAAGGCAGCCCCCCACTCCCCGCTTGCCCCACCCCCCTCCTCCCCCTCTCTCCACACACCCATCCGGCTTTGATATCTTAGACCCCCGCAAGGGGAAATCACCTCCCCCTCACTCCATACCAATAATCCCACGGATCATGACAGAAAAATGATGGGACTTACCATCCCAGCTCAGCAGATGACACAAAATGAAAGGCTGTCTGTTTTGCTTGTCTAGGACATCCCAAACCCTGGCAAAGTCTTTGATTTGGCTCTCTGATTGGATAACTGGAAGGCAGCTTATGGTTTGGGTGCATTCCATGTTGGCAATAGGAAAAGCCATTGTGATAAAGGGCTGACCCTATCAGCACCACCATCAGTGCACTGACAGATCGTCTTCTGTCGACCCCAAAGCTTTCGTCCTGCTGCTAAGCTTAAAACTGACAATGATGGAGTTTAACTGAAACGAAGCAACAGTTCTCCCTCTGGGCATAGCTGGAAAATGATAGATCAGTGATTCACTGTGAGAATGCAGGAGAAACAAAGTGTCGAGACATGAGACAAAGACTTCCTTTTCATTTAATCCTAAAAGGGGAAAATAGAAAGAAGTAAGCAACAGACTCTAAGTGACTTATAAAATATCTTGGCAATATGTCTTATATTACTTTCTAGGTAATTAGAATCCTTGCACTTGCAGATGATAAAGTTTTATGAACAATCATAAAACAATCTTTCTATTATTGTGTAATTATTAGATTTATTTATCGCATATTTTTAAGACATTTTTCATACAATTGCAAGCAAAAAACTGCATTCCAACATATTTGAGATGAGATAGAACAGTGCTACTGATCCAGAACTACTTATCCAACTTCAGTACCTCACCTCACTAATGCTCTTGTGGCTGAGTGAGATAAATTCTTGCAGCAATGTTTCAACATCTAATGTAAAGCCTTCATTTTTGTTCAATTAACGCAGCAGTCATCAATCATGTTCTTGCTCATGATTATAGAAAAAATACATAATTTTGCAGCTGGATGAAAAATGTCTTATAAGCGGAGCATTAAAGTGACGGAAGCTAGATGAGCTAAAGCTAAAGCTAACACTGGAGCTACTTTGTGCAATGTTATGATAAGAAGGTTACTGCCTTTTGTCAAACTTTAATGGGACTACACAAAGATCAACAATGTCAAATGAAGACATCAAAGGACGTAGTCATTTTTCAATATCATATTATATGGCGCTAAGTAAATGCAGCAACTTAGAAAAAGTTTTGGTTACCTTACAGCACACTCTTAGTAGTTCTAACTTTTAGCTAAAAAACAAAAAAGTTGTTAATATATATAACAAACCACTATTGTTTCCAGAAAAAGCACTTAGATGGTGTTAAGACCGCTGAGAGTTCAATTATAATTTTGCAAACGCTCAATTGGGATAGAACTGTGGATTCTAAACCATTAAGCAAAAAATGTCTTTAATGTTTTTTTTACATTAATATATTATTTTAGCATTGTTTTACATTATGACAATATTATTATTACATTATTATCATAACCTTTAGTTATATAAAACCTTTCCATTGTTTAATGAAGCCACACATTCTGAACTTTAACGATAAACAGAAATTACTTACAAAAGGACAATATAGGTACAACATTCAAACGCTAGAGAAACACAGATTACATTGTGAAAACAAGTTTATCTTTGAGAGATATTAAGTGGAGTAAGAGAGGGGTGCATCTTGAAAAACTTAAGGAGAGTATTTCATAATTTGGAAGCAACTACAGTAAATGATCCACCCATAGACCACTGAAGTCGTGCTGTGAAGCCATTTTCATCACATAGAACTCACCCGAACACTGTTTAGCATGCCTTCCTTTTATGTAGCTAAGTGACGTCAATTTGGTGAGCAGTAGCATTAGCCAGTGCTTAATTTGTAATGGAACACTAAAGGTGGGGAGATCCAGCAAGTGGCAGTGAGGGAAAAGTTCCTGGACCGCATAGGCACAATAGTGCTTCAATTGTCAATCTAACATAGAAGCATTCTATACAATAAAATAATCTTAGCTTTAATGAATGCAGTAAGGAGCTGCAACCATAAAATCTCAGAGATGCCACTGGACGAATAGCTTTTGGTGTCCTACAAAAAAAGGTGGTGGATCCACATAAATAAGTTCTGGAACACAGATACCTGAAATATGAGAGGTGCCGGATCTTGTTCCGGCAAGATCCAGCACAAATTAAGCACTGGCATTAGCTTACATTTAGCATTTAGTATTACATTAGTGTTAGTATTATGACTCCTTAACAACTTCCCTAACGATCTTATAATTCGGATATTGTAATATTCGGTGGAAAAATTTTAACAAAACAAAACATTCAGGACATTTTTATTTACCTAAGGAAGGTGTTCTTTTTAAACCCTATTCATTCTTGCCATAATAAAAATCTAACTTAGACCCAGATTTCTAAATATAGGCATGAAACAGACTACAGAGTAAACACTTGGAACATGAAGAAGCTTCAATTTTATTATGTTGAGGTACAGGATCAGACATGTAGAAGTCCGATCGACCAGGTAATGTAAATGTAAAGTGCATGTAACATAAAGTGTAACATAATATATGTAAACAAAGATTCTAAAAGATGGGGGTAAGAATCCCTGCAAGCTGCATTTTGTATGTACTCTGGCCTATTATGAGCTTTGACTTGGTGGCTAGGTGAAAGAACCTTACAGTAGCCTTAACTTCAGTGTCACAAATGCATAAACAAGTGTTTCTACATCTACTACACTAAGGGGTGGCCAGACACAAACAATATTACGAAGGTATTCATGCCAAGGACAAAGGAACTAGATATCAGCACGCTGGTGCTGATTATGAGCAACTTAGTTTTGCTAGCATTTACTTAAGTTCATGGTCATCCATAAAGTTATGTCATAAATACAGCGGATGGTGGTGTATTAGTGTATTGGGAGGACAACAGTGAAAACGTATGCCATGATGGTGTATTACATGGCCAAAACACACTGTAAATTGAATATACATGTAATTTATACTTCACGAAACTATATAACTACTATTGACTGGCATAGCAAATTGAAAGCAATTATTTCAAACTAAGAAGCTGCAGTAAGAAGATACTGCAATATACCATCAAGACCAGGAACCCTCCCTTCCCCAGCGTCAGTATCCAGCAGGCAGACGGGCAACAGGCAGAAGACTCTCCTGTTTAAGACTCTGTAATGACATGCTTCCCTATGACATCTAAGAAGCTGCCTGCCAGGCAAAGACACCCAGTGCTCGGCCTGCAGTGGAGAAATTCTCTAGGTAATTATGGGATGGAATAGCAGAGAGACTGACATGCTGAGAAAGGTGTTGAGGGAGTAGAGATGAAACAGAGGGCACATCTAAGAATGTGGCATTATGCCTGATGACAAAATGCATGCCCAGGTAGGGCTTATGTGCTGAGAAACACAGTGTGTTAGGCTCCTGTTACACACTGCTGTAACATGTAATTCTGGCCACTTTTACTCCTAGCCTGACAAGCCTGAAACTTCTGTCTGTTGTTCTTTTTTGTTTGTTCTGTATTTGTGTCTAGCATTGAGCTTATGTGTTCAAAGACAGAAGAAGAGGGTTATCAGGGCTTAGAAAAGTAGCTTAGAAATGTTATCCATTTTGAAAAAAAAATTAATACATCATCTAGACAAAATTTCTAACACCCACAAACACACACTTGCAGTTATCTAAGTAATCAAAACACCTTACAGGGAAAACCCTTTGAAAAGTTGATGTAGTGCATTTCACTAAAGGTATAATGAAGGTATAAAAGGTTTAAAGTGATTTAGGATAAAGATTTACCAAAAATGCTGTCATTAGCCTTGTGTAAGCCAAACTGACAGAACATACACACCACATTAATGTTTGGTGCTAATTTTAAATCAACAAGTTATCATATTACATTGAGACACACATGACCATTGTATATATTATAAATGCACCAGTTCTATATTTATTTTTGGACAGTAAATGGTTTATTAGGGTGAGCTGTTTACAAAGGAGCACAACAAGCTAAAACCTCAAGCTAACAACGTTACCTAAGTCTTTGACCGATTCTGGAAATAATTGTATATTAAATAAAGATGGAACAGCTGTGGCAAGAATGAGCCTTTAAGAGCAATATATATTGACTAACCTTTACAGTTCCAGAACTCCTTTCCAACTTTCACTGACTATTTTCCAAGGGTTAACTTTTTTTTTCAGAGAAATCGCTATTATTCAGAAAGATATAAGAAGTAGGAGCAGCATTGGCTTGCTTGTTTAGGACCTCTGCCTAGATGGAAAAAAATCCCCTATATCCTGTGTCTAGGATTTTCCTTCTTATTTTCACACTGAGCCACTCTGCAGGTATACTTGATTTGCATCATGGGTATGCTATTGCTAGCTAGCACCATGTTTTTTTTATTTACCTATTTACTTTTGATGTCTGGCAAGAAATGCAGTAGGGATTCCCAATGTATGATGTGTTTGCTTGTTGCATACTGGCACCGATCTTTGTTTTTTTTTTATTCGTTTAAGAATTGCAACTCTCCTTATAAACTCTACTCATATGGAAAATCTGCTAGATGTTCAAACACCAATTCATTTTATCTCAAAGATATCTGAAGATGCTTTATCACTCCGAGGAACACAGTTCCCACTAACACCGGAAGGTTACACACTCTAGCCGATGATGATTTTCTCTCAGTGTATTTTTAATGGTCGGCCATATTGCTGCAGCTCTTAAAACATCTTTTTCAGCGCTGTTTTAAAATGCCAGCTAGCTATTATATGGGACCATTGAAAAAGGGTACATTAACAAGCATTCATAGGCCACCTCTGGACACCTCACCCTGCTGACAGACCCAGCTCCAATCTTGGCCTGTCTGGGCAAACAGGTGCCTAATGGGGCCCAAGTCCGCACCATTGCATTCTTCATTAGTGTTCCGTTTCTCTTATTATCCAGCACGCCCCCACTTTCATCCACTGGACCTTGTCAGCTCCAATTTAGCTAATTGGTGTTTCTAGTGAAGAGGCACTGACCCACCACCCTTTAACCCCTTTTCTCCCTCTCCAAATGCCCCTGCACTGGCCCCCTGTAGCCCCACACTGGCTCCACATGCAGGCCTCAGCAGATCCAATCTTTTTGTAAAGAGACAGGGCGCTGCTAACTCCTGTCTCTTTTATTTATTCATCCACACTGACTCCATCTCTCTTGGATGAACTTGGGCTTTCAAGCCAGGCCAGTATGATAGAAAAACATGTACTATACAACATAAAACACGACACATATTGATAATGCTGTAAGAAAATCTCGTACCTAAAATGTGAACTTTAAAGATAAAGAACATCCGTTAGAGTAAAAAAAATTAAAATTTTTATTGGTCATACATCACAAAGCTCTTAAACCATGTAAAGGGCAGCTGATGTTTTGAAGTCAGGTATGCGTTTTTCTAATGGCATCAATAATATTCTTGTGCTATTTACTTGTGTATATTGTGTGCCTACACAAATAATATAAAACCATTAATGTCAAAGGTAGGTGCTTATATATGTAGTTTTTTAGCATTGTCAAAGGCAATATGATACATTATTAAACTCACAATGTTAATGCATTTTATACCAAGTAAAGCCATCTGTAGTAGTGCCAGGCAGAAGCCTAGCTGTGCAGGACACCTTTCATGAATAACCTATAGATAAATTGACAAGCAAAAAACAAAAAGCACCAGCAAAGTGGACATTTAAAGAGAGGCTCTGTTATAATAAGTATTTATAAGCTATACGTATATACAGTATAATGTAAAAATGTGTTCACCCTATAGAAAAAATGTGATTATTGTTACTGATAAGTTTTTAATCATTTAATCATTTAGCTTGCTCACTACAGGCTAGGAACTTTAGGTTAGTGGCAATGGCCTTTAAAAATGTCCCATAAAATTCATTTGGGAGAGCAATGAATTCATGTTAACACTGGAGGAGGGGAAGCAGCTATATATGTTTTTCTCGGGTGAGCAAGTCAGAGACACAAGGAGTGTGAGAGGTCAAGGAGAGAGATTGAAGCCAAGATTCTTTATCTCTGCAAGAGAAAAAAGAAGAAAGCAGTGGGGATGGTAAAGAGAGAGAGGGAAAATAAGGAAGGCACAGTGGCTGGTGGGTAATTTATAGCACAGAAAGGCTTGTAGGGTGAAAAACATTATTTTAGCGGCCCCCACATCTTAATAGAAGCCAGATGTGCTGGGATTAACAAAGACCATTCCCCCTCTCTCTCTCTTTCACTCTCTCTCTCGTGCTCTTTCCCTCTCTGCCTTTCTCTGTCTTTTCCTACTTCCTTCCCAATTTCTGTCTCTCTCTTCATTTTTCTCTCATTCATTCTCAAGGTCCTTGTTTCTCTACTAGCTTATAAAGTACTGTCTTAGTAGGCACAGACACCATCATGTGCATCAACCTCTGTGTGATGTAGGTCATTAAAGTATCAGGATAAAGGGGTAGTTTTTGTATCAGTGTTTAAAAATTAGCACATGATAGGTCATATTCTTCGATCAGACTATAAACCTGAGCTCAGCTTTCCGACAAGAATCTCTATCCTTGTTGCTGATCAAACGGAGCTAGGCAAGCCTGCTGATGTCATCAACCTCCTTTCCAGGGCTGCTGGCGACAGTTGCTAAGGTATATTTTTGCATGGCAACAAAATAAGGTAAAGTAATGCAGCACTCCGTCCAAGGCAAAGCCATTTTATGAGATGATGTCATTATGTTAATAAAATATAAAGCGTGTTGTGTGCCATTCATAATCCATAAACTATTTTTTTTAGGAGAGGCTTGTTTTAAATACGGACATTTTATGAAATTGGTGTCGGTGTACAGCATTTATGAGTTTTTGTGCTGTACACCAGTCAGATTTACAGAGCATCATTAACACTTGACTCATTTCATTTTAAAGCATGACACATCCGCTCCATTAATGTTGAAATATAGACTAATATTCAGAGTACCAGCAGACAGTCCCAACTGTAAACTTATCGCTTTAACCACACTAAGTCACTTTACAAAGTTAGCAATGCACAGTAACCGACTACATGTGGATAACAGAATACAATGGGCAACTAAATCAGAAGCACCAAAAGTTGTTTCCAAAATTTCCACACAGTATAGTAATAAATACAGGAAAATACAGTCTTGTGGGATCAGGTCTAGTCAGACGCATCCTGCGTCCAACAGTCAAAAACTGTCCAGCGTGAAATTAGCTCGGCAAACTAACAACTTAATTAAGGTAAACTGAGTTAAAGTTATTCAAGATCTTGTTAAAGATGTGGGAGCTGAAGTTGCCTTACTATTCACAAGCTTGCAAGCTGCACATTTTAAATGGTGCTGCAGTTACATTCAGGCACCCACTGTTGCATTTAAACTGGAACGGAATATTCAATTAGAAGCGGGTAAATAAGAAGACAACTTTAGCCCTGTTTAAAGATTTGTTTTTTGGAAGGATATGAAGGTGCCAACATCAGCCTGGAAAAGTACTTTTCTGCACAGTCTGCCATTGTTATTTTACTATTGCTGTGTTGTGATGTTATGCTGGTCTAGAGCATGTGGAGCTTTCAATTAGAAGGAGGAGACAACAGTGTTTAATGTTCACGTTATGTCACTTCTATGTACTGTGGGTTAAATACAGGTAAGAGAGTAGATTAATTAGGGTTTGAACAAACTTGGTGAACGCATAGTGAATAGCTAGAGTTTTGGCAGCAAATTTGTAGTTTTACTAGCTTACTTTCCCTGTGTTATCAGGCAAGCATGAACTAAAGGCAGATTTTACAGTGTTTGTTCTAAATTTCACCAATACAACAATCTATTTGCATATATTAAAGGCAAATAAGTAAAAGGAGTCTTCCAAAATTTTATACAATAGAGCATACAGCATATTGGGACATCTAACAGGCATACAAGAGCTGGTAGACCACAAAGACTGAACTTTGTTGAGGTGTTTACAAGAAGCATGGGAAAATGTCCCAGCAGATTCCTTTCGGAAAAAAACAGTAATGAATCTCTAAAAGAATAGAATGTAAAAAAAAGACAAACTGCTAGCAAATACCGCCCTTGGACTACATCAGTCTGTAACAAAAAAAAGAGTCTCTATTTCCAAAGTCAACATATTATGTGATTTGGATCATAAATGCTTTTCTTTCTTCCCTCCACACTTACATCAGCATGTGGGAATAGGAAAGCATGATAATGTTGTAATCTGGACTTGGACTTGGGTTGTGTGTTCAGGTGAAAGGCAAGGATGGTTTGTGGTGGGGAAGTGAAGGAAACTGCAATGGATTTGCATAGAAGACAGGAAAGCACTAGAAGTGGAATGAGTTTGAGTTTGTTTATTCCTGGAGTTTGTGTTTGTTTACCTATGGCATAAGATCATTTGGAAGTAGGGGCGAGAAAGTGTGTGTAGTGTGTAGTGTCGTGTGTGTCGGCAACAGCCTGAGTTTTGGCTGTCTCAGTGGCGGCTGAAAGACGAGCTCTCTGATCTTTCTCTGGCTCTTCTGCTGCCCAGCTGTCTCTCTCTCTCTTTGCTGGCACCCTACTCCACTCCTGACTGGCTCCAGCCCGCATCTCCTCTCTGCTGGAGACCATGCATGGCAATTTAGCATGAGAGAGAGAGAATAAGAGAGAGAGGGCAAGAAAGATAGAAAATCTTGGAAAAGCGCAAGATCACAAAATCTGTTATCTGTTATGCTCTCTGCGTTTCATCGTGTTACACACCGCCCTTATCTTTCAGTTGGGCTGACATCATAGGGTGTTTTGGCAATGGCAACATTTCTCCAGTAATTTCACATCAAGCTCAAATTCCATACTCAATTCAAACCTTACCATGAGAGATTACAAAAGAAAGAAAAAGAGAGAGACAAGAGAAAAACAGAGAAAGAGAGGGGGAGAGTGAGAGAGAAAAATAACTTCTCAACCTCTCCCTTGCTGTGTATGAATGTTTGGCCCATCACCCTGGCAGATGAGGGGCTGAACTCTGACCCTGCATCTTGACTTGTCTCAAGTGTCCAGACCTTATGGAGTCTTATTGTATGCATATGAAAGGGTTTCAAGTATGCAGTTCTCCCACTCTTTCTTCCTCTTACAATGAACGCATGAACTCCAATCTTACCCTTCTCATTAAGGTAATCTGGCCACAAAACAAATCTGTCTCTGATCTGATCTAACAGATTAAAGGATACATTCACATTAACAGGATGAGTCACAAATCCAATTTCTGGCCTTAATTTTTTCAGTGCTGTGTAGGCATTTATTCAAAGATCTATATGTTCAGATCTGAACAACATATAAATGTAACTAACATAATTATGACAGTGGAATCAAAGAAATGTTATTTACAATATATGGGACCAATTTTTTGAGCAAAATGTCACTATTTGCATTCTAGACCAAGGTTCATCATTGGTTTAGCTGATTTCTCAGTCATGCCACAAATTCGATAGAGCCCTGTGATTAGACAGTGTTGGACATTCATCACTAATTAGGAGTACAAAAAAGCATAGAATGACATTACATGCATAAAATGTCCTAATTTAATTAATACATTGATTGATTATGAAAAAAACTGGTAGAAAAGATACTAAGGTAGTAAGTGAAAGGCCGGTATGGTTGGCTGTAGAGGCAGTCAGTTAAACGCAGAGGCCAGCTTTGGGCTGGGACTAGGCCTGGCTACAGTGGGCCTGAAGTCCTTGAGGCAGTTGTAGTCTCTGGCCGCAGGCCTGGAGCTGGCTGCTCTGGCAAACTCCACTCCAACACAGCTTGGCTGCCCAACACCACACAATGTCACACTAGGGAAAGAGAGAGGGAGAGTACATGACCACCCCAAATCAAAAACTTTCCATCCATCTTACTCTCAGTGAGCCAACGGGAGCAGCAGCATCAAAGTAGCAATTGTAGCTGTTATAGAAACTGTCCAGATTTAATAGTAATACTAATTATCTTAACTATTTCACTTTATGGTCTCTGGTCATTCCCATGCTTTGATACTACTACTGAGAGATTTCAATCTGGGAAACACTGTCAGCGTTAATGTGGCAAATTAATAAAACCGTTAGTTTTCAAACCTATGTGCATGACTTTGCCTGTAAGATTTACTACAGCCATGCTTAATCATTACTATAGTGTCAAGTTCAACAGGGCTCCAAATAACAAACAAAAATCTGAAGGACAGAAAGAAGTGCTACATACAGTTCATGCCCTGTCTAAATGAAGCAAAACAACTTGACAAGGTTGGGTAGCATGTACTTAGGATAATAGGTATGCTAGCTAAGCTAGCTTGTCAACTTATCTGAACTTAAGAAAGGCACAAATCACATTGCTTTACATTTAAATTTAATTTAAATGTATGGTAGATTAGTAATTATGCTAGCTAACTATACAAACTACAGACTTATCAGTCGTTACAAACACAGCATAAATTGCTTCAGTTCTGCTTTTTAAAAAAAGTAATTTTCTGTAATGAAATACTTCCTATTTGAAGCCAAGTCATACCTGACAGACCAAAGCATCAAACATCTGGGTATGATAACATCTATTACTATTTTGAAATTACTATTAAATACTGCTGAATCCTATAAGATTACTTAAATGGAAGAAGATGTCTAAAGTAAGTAGATGTGTTGTTTATGGCACATAGGCTGCTCCCCCATGTGGCACCACCAATCCAGAGTCACAAAATGTGTGTGTGGTTGTGTGTGTGTGTGTGTGTCAGGAAATAGACTGCATTGCCTCGAGGGAAAAATAATGGCATTCCAGAGAAACTGGCACAGTTGCTGAACAGAGAAACACTAAGAAGACCAAGAGAAGAGAAAAAAACTGTGTCTGTGACATTTGGTCTATGGCTTTCACTCACACACACACTCTCACACATACACATACACACAGAGCGACTGCTACAGATAGCCCAGTTAGCCTCAAAGTGCTAGCGGAGGAAAGAAAAAAAGAGTGGGTTTCAAAGCAAAGCCATTATGTGACCGAAAGTGAGTAAAAGGAAAGTATGAAACCATATAATTAGACTGCGCGCACTGCCAGAGGGCTTGAGCATAAGGTTAATTTGTCAGACTTGAACGTTAACAGTCCCACAATGCCTTGATGTAAGCCTCTTCTAGATGTAGACAGCAGTATGATACAATGTGTATGTTGGAGCTCCTCTTTTCTTCACCTCTGTCAACAGAAGCATCACTGTTCACCCTGAACCCTGAGGCAGTGAGAGGCTGACAAAGAAAGAAACAGAGAGAGAGAGAGATGGTGCATAACTGCCTCTATATTGTTTGGGGTTCAAGAAATTCAATACTGGCTTTCAAGACATTAAAGTCTGGCAAGATGACAAGAACAATACACACAGACACACAGACACACACACAGACACACACACACACACACACACACACAAACATTAAGCTATGTAAGAACAGATTCTATTTTCTGTGATGTGATTCTGTGACCCTTAACAAAATCTAATGAAAAATGTAAAATCATGAAATTAAATGAGAGGTTTGAAGCAAAAGTGTTTATAGTAAGGATACTTAGTGGCATGGATTTCTTCATACGGTGCTTATAGGAATCAGGGGTCACTTCTTCTAAAATGTTATGTACTGTTTAAATGTCAGAGACCGGCCAGCATTTGATTAATTTCCAGTGAAAGTAAATAATAAATAAAAATAATGTTTTTTAATAAAAATAAATGAAATACATTTTTAGTATACATTATGTCTAACCTTTTCCTTTTTTGCTTCCATTACTTGCAGGAGACTTGCAGTGTTTCAAAGAAATCATCAGAGATGTTTTTGCACATCTCCCAATTTCAGTCATAGAGGTTGCATGTTCCACTTCTTAAGATCTAAGTCTTAACTCATACAGAACTCATACAGTTTGCATTGGCTCTGGAAAGTTCTGAAACCACCAGCATCTTGTTTGATTTGATTTTGTCTACAACCTTTTTTCAGTAAGGTTTTTCTTTCAGTTTATTGGCTGCTATAAAAACTTTCAAACGTTCAAAAATTTTCAATCTTCTGAGTTTTAAATAAGGAGAAAAACATTTAAAAAACTTTAATGTATTTAAGACAATTAAGGTAGGGTGACTTCTGTTAGTTAATGTATAATTAAATGTTCACACATTCTAAGAAGTAACTGGTATTTTTAAATGTTGTAAAAAGAAACGGAGGAGTCGTAATCTCTGTTTTTTCTAACATGGTGATCGCAGCAGTGCATGGAGTGTCCTTCCAGGCTTGCTAGACATGCAAAAATACAGAAAGCAAGTGAGAGACAGAGGCAAAGAGAGGGAGAGAGAAAAAGAGAGAGAGAACAGGCGCCCATGTTGAGATCTCTCAGAATAACTCAAAACAGGAAGCTTGCAGGAAGAAACATCAGATGGAGGAAAACACAAACAGAGAGATGGGGCACAGGCAATTACACTCTGACAAAGAGAGATGGATTAAGTTTCACACTGATGTGTGCTTTTAAACATCACCCGGTTGAACACGGCAACCCTGCAGGCAAGAGTAAACAGTAAGTAGTATTTATCCAACATAGTATGGCTAGAGAAAAGCATAAAAGCAATGATTTGGTAAAAAATGCAGTTCATATTTATTCTTTTTTAGTTTTTAGCACTGTGTATACAATAATTTAAAGTTAACACTATAAGGCAATAAGTTACACAGATCCGTTCCATAAATACATGCCCAAACTTCTTTTAACCTGCTCAAGTTGCAACTTAAATGAGGTTGTGTTTACTAATCAATGTGGTTGTGGAGACAGTATAACTGCGCTATAAAAATGAACTAAATTTCACCATGCAGCTGAGGCCAGACATTTTAAACCACAGCTGCTGTGCAGAAACTCCTCCTGGCATGCACATACATCGGACAGGAATATAGACACTCCATATTCCATTTAGTTTTGTAGTATATCATTTTTTTTCAAAACTGAAGATGTATATTTGTGAATGGAAATAATAGAAATTCTGAATATAATCTAATCTCCTAGCTCCAGCGCTTGATAAAGGAAGCAAAATTTGGACATCATAAATGTGTCATGACTGAATTAATCTGCAATACTGTGTAAATTTGTTTATTTTCCTGAACTAATCTTTGAAAGGAGCAATTTGCAAGATGGCACAACCAGTACTCAAAAGTAATGGCCAATAGTTCTGGTGTCCATTCCTATTGTAGGAAACAAGGGGGGCCACAGTCCCTCTCCCTCAAAGTAAGCATTAATAATTGTTTACATACCAATCTGGAAGACAAGTTGAAGACAATAGTTCAGCATCAAACTTCATCCTTTTACTTATCAGAGTCTCCAGTGGTGAAAAGCACCAATGGCAACTTTTGCTTCTATCACTTCTTTTGTTTGCTGCCAAATGTGATTTCTTGCTGAGGAAGGGCGGCAGTGGTCACAAGACATAGCCAGTTGGATAGCCAGTTAACTGCTAACTTTGTAGATACAGGGGGTGAAATAAGTATTGAACATGTCACCATTTTCTAAGTAAACATATTTCTAAAGGTGTTATTGACAGGCAATTCTCAACAGATGTTGGTAACAACCCATCCAATCCACACAAGAAAGCAAACCATAGATATAAATTATGTGTAATAATAAGAAAAGTATTGAACATGCTGAAATTTATTACATACTTTAGACAAAAGACATTGTTGGGGATGTCAGCCTTAAGATGCCTCCTGTATGGAGAAACTAGCAGTATGCATTGCACAGGTGTGATTTTGGCCTATTCTTCCACACAAACACTCTTCAAATCCTGAAGGTTCTGTGGGCTTCTTCTGTGAACTCTGAGCTTTAGTTCCTTCCATAGATTCTCAAAGGTATTCTGGTCAGGCGATTGGCTGGGCCATCCTAGCAGCTTTATTTTCTTTCTCTGAAACCAATTGAGAGTTTCCTTGGCTGTGTGTTTGGGATCATTGTCTTGCTGAAATATCCACCCTTGTTTCATCTTAATCATCCCGATAGACGGCAGCAGATTTTTTTTTATCAAGAAAGACTAGGTGCATTTGTCCATTCATCCTACCTTTAATTATGTGAAGCGTGCCAGTGCCATATGCTAAAAACCTGCCCCATACCATGATGTTCCCACCTCCAAACATCCCTGTTGGCATGGTCTTTTTGGGGTGATATGCAGTGAATTTTGACCTCCAACATGGTGTGTATTATGACACCCAAAGACTTCAATTTTGGACAACTCCTGATAATTCTTTTCACTTCTCAGTCTGGAATCTTGCGTGAAGCATCTGGTTGTGGCCGGTTTATATGATGAAATAATGTGAAATTATGTTCATTCCACTTCTGGATTATAGCCCCAACAGTGCTCACTGGAACCTTCAGTAGTTTAGAAATTCTTCTGTAACCAGTGCCATCAGTATGTTTTCATGAGATGTTTCTTGTGTGGCACCTCGGTAATGAGACACCTTTTTATAGGGCATCAGTTGAACCAGCTAATATAAATTTGTACTTACATTAAAGTGGCAGGATTGCTTTCTAATTACAGATAGATTTCAGCTGGTGTCATGACTTTCTATGGCTTTTTGCACCTCTCTTTCTTCATGTGTTCAATACGTCTAGTGTCATTTCTCATACATAACTTAATTTATGGACATCTGTAGTTTAATTTGTTCGCATGTGTGGATTGGATATCTGGTGATACCTTAAGAAATTACTTAGTTTACAAAAGAAAAGAAAATTGGTGATGCGTTCAATACTTATTTCACCCAGTGTATATCTGCAACATGATGTAGATATTGACATACTGTCAAAAAAGTTATATTGAAAAGATATTGACAAACTTCTTTACTTTACTTTGATTATTTTAGTTAATGTTGCATTGTTTCCAACTATAAATCTTCTTTCACCTTTAAAAGAAGCAATGGGAAAAGAAACATTAAAAACAGTAGAATAGGACTGGAGAGGAGAACAAATGCAAGTCTTTAAAAAATTCAAGTTATTTTAGTGTCTGTCTATAGAATTTTCCCTACAGCTACCACACAGATATACACACAATACATACATTACACATATGGAACAGAAAACTTAAATATAAAAGTCCTTTTCTTTCTCTATATCCACAACAGCACAAATATCATTCCATGTGAAACACTGTTGTAATACCTCTCAATCATGACCTTTGGCAGGACAGAAACCCCCTGCTAACAACTTATATTTGGAATAGATTAATTGACATCAGTTGCAAAGTAGTGCACAGGGGAACACAGCAGAGGATATGAGAGAACAACAGAAAAGAAAATATGAGAGGAAAAAAATAAGGACAAAAGAAGAAAGGAGAAGAGAAGAGATCAGAAAAAACAAAAAGAGAAGAGAAAAAAGAAACAGAGGAGAAACAAAGGTAGAGATAAACAAGGAAAGACAAAAGAAAATAAGACAGGGTTCAAGAGTAGAAAAGAAAGACAATAAAACAAGTGTAAAAAAATAGAAAATGAGAAATGAGGACAAAACGAAGAGAAGTAGATAACAGAAAAGAACAGGAGAGATGATAAGAAGAGAAGAAATGAGAGGAGAAGGAAGAAAATGACATGAAAAAAGAGGAGACAAGTGGAGAGAAGAAGAAAGCATTATGAAGAGAGGAGATCAGTTGACAAGAAGGGGAAAAATAGAAGCAACGGGCAGAGGAAAACAAAAGAGAATATAATCAAAGGTAGAGAAAAGATGAGAAAAAAATTATATGGAGGACAGAAGAGAAGAAAAGAAGAGTAAAATATGACAAAATAGGAGAGTCCAAGTAAGAAGAAAAGAAAAGAGAAGAAAAAAGGTAATAAAAAAGAGGAGCATTGATGTAAGAGAAAAGAAGAAAAGAGGAGCTGAAAAGAATAAAGGAGAAAGAAAAAATCAGAGAAGAGACAACTATGAAATTAGAGCTTCATGTTTTTCAGTAAACTGTCAGGTGATCCAGTCACAGGTTCGATCTTCAGGTGTGTACAAAATAAAGAGCCAGGGAAGACATGGGGGTGGAAGGGTCATTTACCCTGGGGCCAGGTCACGGTCTCTGACTCTTGACCTCACTCTGAAAGAAGGGAATTCAGAGGGGAGAGTGCAAGTCTGAACAAGTGTGTGTATAGGGGGAGAACAGAAAGAAGTAAATGAAGAAAGATTTTTGTTGATGACACTTTTAACAGAACAAATCAATCTGCGGTCGCACAATGTATAACTCAACAAAAGTGTATGCATTCATTTGCAGTGTCATTCATCACATTAGCTCAACATAAATTTCTTTGCCTGAGAATGACTGCAGAGGTTTGTTCATCATGACTGTTCCTCAATATCTTCTTTAATCTCCATTAAAGGGCACAAATGGCCTCTGACCCTTTTCACATCTGTCTTGTCTCCATGTGCTTCCACATGTGCAGATGCCATGGTCTGTTTCTGTGGGCATGTGACCCTCCACCAGGTGGCAGCACTGTTAATACTACATATGGAAAATTCGAAGAGATTTTAAGGTCTTTTCAAAATACTGCATAAATGAGCTGCAGCATCCTATTTACATGTTTTTGTTTGTTTGTTTGTTTATACTGTTTGAAGGGACACTGATCTGAACTCACACCAGTCTGCCGCATAACCTTTGGCAAGCACAGCAGGAAATGCTTGAATACAGCTTTCTCATAAAGCATGCTGATCGTCTATATGCTTTTCACATCCACACAACTCAGAGCAGAAACACAGATATCCTCCTTAAAAAGAAATGAGTTATTAGACATGAACTTTTTAAAACTGACCAGAGGGTCCAACCTCCTTTCCAAGTACCATGAATAACAAGCGACAGTAAGCCACTTCCCTTCTCCACCCCTCTGTCTGTCTGTCTCTCTCTCTCTCACACACACACACACACACACCAGATGTTAAATGCTAGAAAGGGAGAGTTTTCGTTCTGGAGTATCTGGCAGTGGTCCAGCCAGCAGCCACTCAAGAAAAATATTACATAAATATTGTTTGTCTTATAATGTGTTAAAATAAACCATTTTCATATGGAAAATGCAGACAACCTCCTAATGATAATAATCATCTTGCCGGTTGACTGCAAGAGAAAAAGAGAGGTCTCCCACCCCATTTTTTCTTTCACACAGACATTACAGATTCTTGTAGGCCAATATAATACCGCAGGTAAAAGGGCAAAAGACCCTAAAGAGGTATTCCACTGTTTTTTTTATTTTATTATTTTTGCAATAATCATTTGTTGAGATGTAAACAATGTTCTACAGATTAGTTTTAATTGATGATACAGAGAAACGGACACAGGCAAAATAGTCCACAGTGGTGGGGGCAGGAACCTGAGGCCTGAAGAGTTTAATGCTTGCAAAAGCTAGGACATTTCACACTTGTTTGATCACACACGAATGATTATTTGATCTCACCCACATTTAGTTCACAATTTCTCATGTTTGTCCTCAGATGCTCGTTACAATTTAAATGTCATTACTTTTCCTTTATTTATTTATTTACTTATTTATTTATTTAGATTTAGGGCAAGCTTCGAAGGCTTCAGTGTTTGGCTAGTGTTTTTCGGATAAGAAAAAACAGGTATACTGATCTCCTTGCTCTATTGAATCAGTGAATCAGATGTACTGTAATGTGGCTTGTTCTACTTTATTCACATCTATAAATATTCAGTAATACCTTGCTAATCTTTGTTTCTCACCATTACCCTAAAACACTCCCCTTTCTCATTTGCACACATACTTACTAACCTTAACCCTTATTCACTTGCAGTTCAGCAGGCGCACACATATTCTCTCAGTGACTGCAGTCTCTGTAAAAGATTACACTTTTCCCCCCTGTCCAATTAAGCAAGCTAACAAGCTTAGCCGCTCTATGAAAGGCAGATTTACCACTACTCTGCTGCACTTGTAATTATAGGCAGAGTACGGTGAAACAATTCACTGCTTAAAACTGCTTGCTGCTCAGTCACGGTTCATCTCTCTCTCTCTTTCCATTTAACTTCAAGCCTAGACCAAAAGAGCTAAAGAGAACAAGCTAGAGGGAAAAAAGTGAGAGAGAGTGGGTTCTCTTCATGAAGGAAGGAAAGGCTGAGAACAAGTCTCAGGGAGAAAGGAGGCCATTGTAGGGGGCTGGCCTGCAGACAAGCTGCCCATTGAGCTTCACCCAGCCGTGTACAATGGCTAAACTAACATCATTGACATTTGGAGCTGCCCAGGCTTTAGAGCATGAGGGCAGGGGGCGGGGAGGTTGGCAGGAGAAAGAGTGTTAGAATAGACCTTCTGGAGGCTTCAACTATTGATCAAATATTCATCTACAAACAGACCAGCGAACAGTGACATCTGCCCTGGCACAGCCTTTCAGAGAAGAGAAGAGAAGAGAAGAGAAGAGAAGAGAAGAGAAGAGAAGAGAAGAGAAGAGAAGAGAAGAGAAGAGAAGGGCAAGAAACAAAGGCCATCCAGACACAGTGGAGGATGGTAGCCATTTGAACTGGTGACAGTCAGCCACCCATTGGATAGCAATCCCCACAGGCTCAGCATGTATGATACTGCAACTTACAGGCCAACACAGCCAGTCAGGACCAGCCATGTCACAATGATGAATAGGCAGTAAGATCAAAGCAGAGACTCAGTCACACAGTGTTTTGAGTGGTTCGTTGTTTTCTCTCTTTTCAAATCTATATATAACCCAATATTACATTAAATTAATGTATTATTCTACCCAATATCTTGTATGAAAACAGTAAGTATCTTATAAGCCTACTCGATCTATATTTATCACAATCAATGCAATAAAAACCACATACCTGACCTTTGCTTTTTCATGATTGACTGGTTTAAAACTCTTCCAGCAAACAGTGACAAACTAGACTATAAGTATCCGAATATCCCTTATACTTAGTGAAATTAGCTACTTTAAGAGGCACTCATAAGTGCCAGCAAAAGAGGGCACAAGTCCCAATCTCCCAAAGCTCCAGAAAAGTAAAACAGCATAGAACAGTCTGAACAGCAGGGATTGCAAGGTCACTACTTTGATAAAAAACTGTACTGTTTCCCACATGCATATGTTTCATGGGTTCTTTTCATATCGTGCAGGGTAGCCAGTTTTGTAGTTTTCCTGATAAATCTAGTTTAAAAATAAAGGTGTGGTTGAATTTTAAATATTTGTGAGATCCAGATCCAATAATCCAGCATCAATACCTGACCTCACATATGCTCACAGTAATGTTCCAACATGAACATAACATAAACATAAAGCCTTACCAGTAAAGTAGAGGTCATTACTGCAGCAAAGTAGTAATTAAAGGGTACTGCTATGCAAAATTTCAGTGTCTATAATTTCATTTTTGGGGTTTACTAGCCTTGCATGTTTCATCAACCCCTCAAAAATCTATTGTATGCCAAAACCTTACCTCACAACATGACATCAAATGATAAACATGTAAAATGACAGTTGTTTGAAAAGATGTTTGTGCCAGTGTTTGTTACTCAGAAATGTGTTCACTGTAGATGATGTCTTAACTTATACATAGAAAATCAACAAAATACATATTTGACCAGAGATGCTTTTTTTGCATGTCCTGCTGGGATATTTATTTCCTTTCTCTTGACATCACAAGAATACAAAGTATGAAGGCATTACAAAAAGTATTTGATACATTTAAACAGAAGAATATGTAAAAATTATTTAACAATTTTGTTAACTACTGCAATAACAAAATAAAGATTTTGCATTCTATTTTAATTGCTTAACTGCATTTAACTTTAAATGTATGTTATGCCACAAGAAATACTGTTCAGAACTTTTTTTTGAAATATGCAGTTAGTCAGTGTTACAACACTTACATTATGTGCAATACCGATACGATTTACCATGATAATGATAGCATACCACCAAATCATTCACCCTCACGCACACACACAGGCAACTATGGTGTTCTGAGTGAGCTTCTGGGGGAGAGAGCCAAGGGCAGCAGTAGCAGCAGCACTGGCCTGATGACGTGCAGGAATCGAAGGGAAGGCTTACATAATCACCCTTGTTTGTTTAAACAAGACTGGCTCAGTGCTGCACAGTAAACAAGTCAGGGACCACCGAGCCTGCCTTCACTTTTCTGGCAGTCTGCACACACTGACACAACACACAGAAGCAAATGTACTGCAACCCTGCTGCATGACACCAGCTCAGTTTTTCTATACCTTACTCTAAGGCCATTGCTTTTGTTTTTTTGAGTTTTGGTGCATGTGCATGAGTGGCGGTGGGTCAGGGGGTTGAGAGAGTACTTGAGCTCTTAACAGAAATAACAGCTGCTTAGGGCAACAAACGGAGAACTTGATATATGCAAGCAGTAAGTGAGAGGGAGACAGAGATAGAGAGAAAGGAGGACAGAGAGTGAGAGAGAGAGAGATACTTCGACACATGAGACAGGTTGCCTAAAAGAGGAGCTGCTGTTTTGATCAGGGGCACCAAATACACATGCACACACCTGGCTAAGGCCATGTTGAAATCACAGCCCTCAGAGATATACATAATCTCTGGCTTTGAAGTTCGATCACATGTCAAAGATCCAATAGGAATGACAGCACTGTTAATTTCTACTCAAGGGCAAAGAGAGTAGATAATTGTTCATTCATCCACAGCAGAGACAAATAACATGTATTAATATTTAAATCTAAATTAATATATTGTATTTTTATTTAAATCTAGAAAAATCCAGAACAATATAAACACATGTATATTTATCTATAAACATAGATACATATAAAAAATCCGTTTTACCAAAATATCAATATCAAGTAGTGTATCTGTAGTTTTTTCATAATTATAACTTTCTGTGATGTAGGACTTTCTTCTGACTTCTGAGCAACTGTTGAGTAATTTAGTAAAAAAATCCCTTTTTTTTAAACAGACATACACAAGTGCACATCATTTAAACTATGCATGTAATCTCTATGTTAATACAATACACAACATGAATCTGTGGTACATTTGTATTACAATACAAAACTGTTGTTGTGATATACTGTATCCCATGGAACTGATAGGACCAAGTGAAATCGATGCATTACGTTTTCCCATAAAATTTAAAGAGTACGGAATAAATCCCAGACACACAACTGCAACAGGAATCGGTGGACACTTAACGAATGCAACAAGCGCCCAGTGGCCATCCCAGACTGCCTTGCTGCAGGACAGCTGTGGTGTACTGTTAATGCTGGCAGGTTCAGGGTGATTACAACTCTCTTAAGATAGCCAGCCACACGCAGGTCTCTGTCAGACAAAGAACAGCCTGTACACCCTGGACCTTCACTTGTCTCCAAAGCCTATACACACACTACTGGAACTAATATCACATTTATCTAAGCCATAGTCCATCCTCGTTCACCTCTGCTGTCCTCTGAGGCCATGCCCACCTCAATCGCAGAGAGTGTAGACTGTGCTGCATGTCAACAAAAACAATGAATCTTGAAATTTATTGATTTAATGTTTCAACCTAGTTTGAAACATCTCAGACCACCTCTTGAAGTGGTTTGAGCAATAGAACTGGACATTAACATTTATTTTTATTTAGATACTGATCCTAATACTCAAAACATATGAAGTGACCATGGGTAAACAAGGTCAATGTAAATATCCCATGCTAACAGTTCACTATTAACTTATACTCACTAGGGCCATTTTTGCAAAGTTTGCAATTCCTTTAAAACACTAGGAAGTGTGTTATTCTTATTATGTACAAACAAGAATAAATGGCATACTTTTTTGTAATATATGCAATATCAAATCAATCTCACTGACAAAATTAATAGACCAAATTTTCTAAACTTTAGCCTAAAGGTACTCATATAACTTGTAATGCATGACCACAAAATATATTCCAAGAAATTTTAAATGCCATCATTTTCATATGAAAAAATAGATTACAACAGCATAGTTTTGTCTTCCAGTGTACTGTTGGAATTATCTGTGTAGATGTAATACATTTCACTAATGAGAAAATGATGTACATATTTGAATAATGTAAATTCAACCTTTTTCTATGTACAGTGATGCATATCACTATTTTAAGTAAAACTTTTATTTAAACATGGTTTTACCACCTAAAATATTTACCACCTTTGCAGTCCATATATATAACCTAAGCTCCAAAAAAAGCATGTTTTGATTTGACTGTTGTTGCGAAAACCCGCATATAGCCACTTTTTCAACCTACAACATTTTAGCCCCTGCTGAAGTTACAAGTGCTTCAATACTATCTTTTGAATTATATAGACAGCTTATCACAATAGATATTACTTACGTATAATAGTCTTGAAGACAGTAACAAAATGTCAAGAGGTCAATTGTCAGAAATTAAAAAGAAGATGAAAAATGGCCAAGTAAAATTATTTTATGACCGTTATTGCAATAAATAAAAACACACTATTGTCATATCTCAAACTCACAGTGAAAAAGAGATGCATGAAAAGAAAATATGGGCACTTTTAATGTACAACATGGTACAAAATTTAAACTTGAGTGTATTAGATTATGTGCTTGTAACAGCTATTAACAATAAAAGTGTAAAACTGTAAAGTAACAATACTTTTTGTAATGCAACTTCGGTGAATGCATTACATTCCAGTAAACAAAATGCTAGAGTGGAATTTCTCAGGTCCAGTCTCAAAGTGCTTTAGGCGAAGGCTTTTTATTGAAGACGGTCGCAGTGGACACTACTGATAATGCTAAATGGCTTCAATAACAGACATCCACACATCTCTACTTGACTGTAGGCACTAACTACCTGACCCACCAATCCAACAGCACAGAATACAAGCCCAAACATAACTCATAAACATCCTAATAATGTCCATAAGAGCAATTATTCATAAATCATAAAGTTCATAAAGTTTCTCTTACTGCACTGCCCAAGAGCCTGTCTACATTTCCACCATCCCACAGCCTCACGTTAGCCAGTAATGGGACGCTACAATATATTACCAGGTTTCACTCAGGAGCAGCTACTGTAATATTACTGCATAGCTTTTGGTCTAAAACAAGCTTACATTAGCCTTATATATGCAGTTAATATATTGTGTTCTGTGATGAAATCGCACTGTAAGCTGGCCAAGCTTTATGCCAACAATATGGAACCACAACAATCCTGCATCAATATCGACATAACATCACTGTCCAAAGAAAAACATGTATCTCAACATTACAACAGCAACGACAGCTGCTGTTTACATTGTGTAAAACGTTCATGACAAATGGACCAATATAACTGCTCCAAAATAGATACAAACATCTATTTATCTAAAATAAAACATGCATACAAATTTGTTATCAGTGGAAAAAGAACAAGAAATAGTCATAACCAAAGTAGCAAACTGACCAGCGACCAGTACAAAGGGAATAAACCAAGAGACAAAACCAGGAACTAAGCAAAGATCATACACAGATAACCAAACAGGGAACAACAGAAAACACTCAGTATCCAACAAGAGAATTGACAAAACACAGATGGCAAAATACAGATACAAACAAAGGATTATATATAATAAAATGAACAAAAGGTGTGGATGATTAGAATTCAGGAGTTGACAAAGGGGGAAGGTGGATTAGATGAAACAGGGCATGTGATGCAAATGTCATAAGTGGGTGCATTGTGGGAATCGTTGTTTGTGGCTGAAAGAAGAGGCCGTTTAGTCAATTTCCTTTTCTCATTAACAGCTTCTTGACAGCTGCTAATCTTTTCAGACCTACAGGATTGAGTTGTCTGTTTAAAGTGGAAGAATGGACAGAAACATTCATATCTCTCAAAGATGAAAGCTTTAAGTACTGTTTATCTGATGATTGTTAGAAGTCCCATTTTCTATAAAACTCCAGTGCTTTTATCACTTTTTTTCCTTTGACATTCCCCTTCCTTATTCATGTGAAAAAATGAATAACTGCAGTTCTAAACAGAGGTTAAATAAATGAAAGGTAGTGTTTGACCATAGCACAATACTGCATAACAATGGTAAAATAAATATTATTCAGTTTATTTATAATTTTAGAATACAAGAAACAGTACAGCTAAAAACACAAACAACAATCTGTTATCTAAAGTTGACAGCTACTATATTATTATTACTGTGTAGTGTTTGGCATTACAGCCT
This sequence comes from Megaleporinus macrocephalus, assembly GCA_021613375.1. NCBI lineage: Eukaryota > Metazoa > Chordata > Actinopteri > Characiformes > Anostomidae > Megaleporinus > Megaleporinus macrocephalus. The sequence continues at coordinate 16,012,664 of CM038711.1, forward strand.
AAAAAGTGGCATTCTGTTTAATGGTAGTGCATTACAGATCATCTGTGTGGGTGTGTGCACAAGTGTGTAAGAAAGATGAGTAAAACATATCTGTCCTTCACTTGCTTGACTCTCTGCTCTTCTGCATCTGCCAGAGTCATTTGGACGTAGGAAACAGTGCATGACTGGTTGTGAAGGCCAAAAGCCGCGACAGAAAACCGCCGGCTCCATGCGGCTCATTTTGCAAAATGAAAAAAAGAGTAAATATGGTGAGTCGCTTGGTCACCTCTGTGGTACAATGATGTATTTGTCATGCTGGGTGGGCATGAACAGTCTTCTGTTAACCTGCATCTATGCATGCTAAAAAAACAGTACTGAAAAAGAGAGAAATGGCATTCAAATTTAGGCCACTATGTCTCTGGTATGCAAGAAAGATGTAGTAACATGCAGCTTGGCAAAGATATGCATGTATTTTACATTAGTATTGCTAACCCTTAAACCAAACAAATTCATCTACAAATGCATAATGCTAGAAACAGAATGTAGTTTCCCTTAAAATATGTCTTACAGCGATCACTGCCAACAGCGATTATAGTTCAACATGAATCTGAATGGCCTGGCTCGCTTCGGAAAATGCCATTTTTCATTTTATCAAGCTGGACTTTTGGGAAAGTGTCAACGTAAAACCAGGCAGGAGCGCACATATCAGAATCCATCAACAAAAATTTATATTTCACAAACGCATCCAAAAAAGCACAGGATTCCTGGAAGCCATCAGCATAAAACCTAGGGCAGTATTACTGGATCCCTAAGTTATCTGACTTTAAAGTTTCCCAAAAGTTTTGTTGTGCAAGTGCACTTGCCTAGGGATGTTCTAGAGTTGCATTATTCATCATTTAAAGATGGGTGTGGTATTTTTTTATTTATCTTACAATTCTATCCTTATGAATAAACATACAATATGTTGCCTGATGCACAGATAAGAGCCTAGCATTAACATTATTAACACTCAGAGGTAAAAACAATTCAATACAAACACACAGCTCAGAGACGTCTGCGTATTTACATTATTTCTATGTATTTCTGATGGTAGGAGTTATTCTGTGAGAAACATTGTCACTTCAGTCTTTTAGGAAGTTCTAAATACATCTATGAATAAGTTTTCAGTTTTTACAAAAAAATGCTTTTAAAAGCTTGTAGGCTGTGGATTTTTTAGAATATTTTACAACTACCATTAAAAGTAAAGGAAGTAAGGAAGAAAATCTTATGTTTTAACATGCCTGTATTCTAATTGAAATATACATGGAATAAATAAAAGTATACTTTTTCTCTTTATAATTAACTTTTTACTATCTTAATCCGTACTTTAGTATACTTTGAAAAAGTATACTTCATTAGGCACGTGGTAATATGGTAGTGGTTATATACTTCCTAAAAATATATATTTGGTACATGTGCCATTTTTATGATAAAACAATTCCACAAGACATCATTTTTGACAATGTACAGTACAAAAAAGTTCATGTGTCTGCCCCTGGACTGCTGACCTGTGCACACTGTAAAAAATATCTTTTGATTTTTCACTTAAAAAAAACAAATAACACTTTTTTATTTAAAAAGTATAACTTCATTTATCATCTTGTTTAAAGCAACTTAGCTAATTATAAAAGCTAATACATTTTGTTTTAACAAAAGAGAAGAAAAGTTAAGCAACTACAAAACATAAAAATATATCAAACTCACTTTAAAATAAAAAAAATGCATATATGTGAAAGTTAATAAAAGCCATTGCAATGAGTAGCCAGCTCTTTGGGAACGCCATTACATACACATAACATATATTTTCTTAAGTAATATTCTAAGTTACTTTTATGCACCAAAAATCAGAATAATCAATCTTAATAGCTATGATAGGTATAATATGTCAGACAAATAATAAGGTTATGGTTTATTTATTTTTATAACGCATTTTACAATTAAGTTGTCACAATGGTATTCACCCATCCCTGCTGCAGCTTGGTCAGTTACCATCTTCAGTGTTGCTTTGACCTATTTAGATAGAAACTACTGGGAGAAATAGAAATATGGGGAGCTGTGGGGAAATGTAGTGATCATACTTTGTTCTCTGTTTCACCACCACTTACAAAATGTCATTTCAGAGATTTAGGAGGCTGTTTGATTGTTAGTAAGTTTTTTGTGAATTTTTTTTGCTACAGCAGCAGTGAAACACAAATATCCGCTGAATATATATCAGCCCAACTAACCGAGCTGCAGAAGGAACGAGTGAATATGTGCTGATAAGAAGTGAAAGGACTATTAAATCATTATTGAAAGTGAGATAAACCAAAGTTTTATCTATCCATCTTTCCTGTTGGCTCCTCTGACCATGTTTGCTGTAGGTTGAGAGGTGTATCAAAGTGAGCAGTCAGTCACAAAAACCAGGTGCCATCAGCCAATAGCGTTCGGCCCATGTCCCGCCCCCAAACTGTCAAAACCACCCCCTCTGAAAACTTGAGTGCAAAAATTCCTCTTTCTGTGCTCATGAGTTTCACATTTACGCTCACGAGTAATCATGCTCCCGAATAATCATGCTCCCGAAAATAATCCTGTTCAACTACAAAGATTATGCTGCAGTAAATAGCTTAGTCTCATCTACAGCGAGGAAGAGTTTAAAGCCTGTTGTGGTGCTGTGGGCATACTCCATTTATTAAGGTTTTTTATTTGTTTGTTTGTAATTTGTCTGTTTGTTTGCGCCCCACTCAATTGTTTTAGCACCAGCCCCCACTGCACATAATGATTAACAAATGTGAATAAAGCTCTCTCCCTCTGTTCATCTCTCCTAGATATTCCACAGTCCACTGTGAATTTTACTGAAAAATTAAAGGATTTAGGAACCACAGCATCTCAGCCACAAAGTGTTCTAGTAGTGCAAAAAAGTGCCAAACACTAATCAGTACATGTAGAGCTACTGCAGAGTTACACATGCTGTTAGAGCTGCAAAGACCTGGTCCATATATTAATGCTTATGGGTTTAGAATGTGATGTCATTAAAATTCCTGTAGGTGTAATGTGTACTAATACTTCCATATAGTGCAGTGTTTCTCAACCTTGGCCTTCCATAGTGATTTCAATTGACTTCAGAAACAATTTAACAGGTCAAACTAACAGTTGTGAACTAATAGTTTGACTAGTGAATGAGCAGGACCTGTAAGTGTACCTAATAAACTTGCAATTCAGTTTAAAAGAATTGGATGTGGTTAATTAAATGGCCCATATCATGGAAAATCTGGGTTGGGCTTTTTCAAATTAATTTCAATGTAGTAGGTAAATATATTAAAAAAAGGTATAGAAACAGAAGTTCACTGTTGTATGATTTGTCTTTCAAAAAATCAATTTTAAAATTGTTGGTTTACATGTTTTTATTAGATTATCCTTGAGCTCACAAGAATCATGACTGTATACTTGAAATCGTTCTATAAAGCTTCTGAAGCTCAAAGAGAAGTGAGGGAATAAAAGCTTAGAGATTTGATGCAAAGTTTAAAACTTATACATACATATTGTTGCTTTCTTCATTTGTCATAATTTCTTTGGTACTTTTTCAACTAGTTGATGAATTTAGTATTGTACTGATCTGATTTGTTATTGCTGTTTAACTATTAACTTTACAATTTAAAACACTTTTAAAAGATGTTAAGATGGCTATGAAAGTCTCCCTCTCAAGGTAAATATATGTTAATAAATCCAATAGGGCTACTAGCACAATTTACTGAAGAGGTGTTTTCTTTATTGTTTTTGACCATGTCGAATAGTCACTAATATTGAGAGAAAGAGAGAGAGAAGGGCCTCTTCCTCTTCCTTTCACAGGAATAACGCACACCTGACCACAATTACATACACAAAGCCTTTCTGTAACCTTTGACCTCCACCCTTCAGCCCAGAGCTGAAAGCCTTGAGTGTGTCACATTTAATCAGAGACATACATACAAGAACGCACACACTAGTTCAGAGCAATAGGAATACAACCCAGTTAAAACCCCTTTAGCCCCTCATCCCTTCCCAGCCCAGTTTAGTCCCTGCAGACTCTGCTATACCTCTCTTTCCAACTGTATAATACAACTGTCTTTTTATTCACTGGCAGTGAATAATCTTGAAAACGCAAATCACAGTCTTTGCTTTCTATTTCAGAGCTTTGGGCTTGGGAAGATCAGAGAAAGGGAGGTGAGAGAAGGAAAGTTCTTTGATTCTACAGGGTCTTTAGGGGAAAGGAGAGCAGGTCTTTAACCCACAGCTCCACACCTCCACACCTCACCTTTTCTTTTTTACTCATTAACACAGAAGTTCTGCCTACTGGAAAATCTGGCCCAGTTCTGCAGGAATATAAATGCATGCATTGCATTTGTTTTGTTTTTTTCAGCTGAATTGCACTCAGACATTCTTTCTCATACATAAGACTTCTGCCGTAGTACGCAGGTACCTTTTTAGACACATAGAAGGGCTCTGGTAGTGTAGTATGGACAATTGAGAAATGTATCAAATGTAGCTAGCAGACATGCTTATTATCATGAACATACAGTTTTTTTAAGCAACAGTAATTGAATATCCCAAAGAGAAAACTACACTATTAAACTGTTATGAATAAGTCACACATTAGCAACCATAAGATTAAATCACTCAGCATTCACAATGCATGTACTAATGAATGAAAGTGTAGGTAATATAGGCTTTTTTAATGCCTGAATTTATCAGAAATCCAAGTGTTAGTTAGGCACAGTGTTTTGGAATATTGTGTCTATCCAAGTTACTTTTTTTGTAACTCCATGCTGTCATCATCTTATTTTGCTTTTTGGGCGGCTGTATTTACCTCTGTCTTTATCAGTGTCACAGCCTTTCCCAACTCCTTCCCTCAAGCAGGTGCTGCAAAACTCTGTACCTTAACACTAAAAGTAGTTTCTCTTGTGAAGCCCTGCCATTGTAGACACACAGCCTTGCAGAATAAGAGTCCATATAAAAGAAGGCATAACAAATTAACCAAACAGCCTCAAATCAATATGAACACCTTCTAATTTTTACACAAACAGAACTGAACATATGTGGCTAATGCCACAATATCAACAAAATGTTCCACAGCACAACTTTGGTTCAGAAAAGCCAAAAAAACATACTTAGCAATAGTAATTTTGCTATACTATGTGGAAATACAGTTTCATTCTAAAATCTTGTTTCCATTACAAAAAAAATTATCATTCTGAAAAAAACAATGTATTATTGGAAACACATTTGTAATTTTCTAATGGTGATATATACTTTCATAGTAATAGTGTTGTACTACTCGAGACTGGACTTAAATTAGCGGCCTTTGTCTCGCCTCAATTGGTTGGTAGTTTTAGTGAAGGTGGACTCGCGTTCGATGCCTCCACCTGAAGTCCTTATTACTGAATATCAACAAAATCTGAAAAACAGAATGAAACAGTTTCTCTCTACAGAATATGATTCCATCTGTAGTATTCTCTCTGTGTGCAGCTCCTCGCATTGCAACGCACAGACACCGGCTGGGTTGGTACAGTGCATGCCGGTTAGTGTTTTTATCTGACTTAAGTCGACGCCACCAGCACTTCATGATGACATACATGATCAAAATCCTGCGCCTGGCCTTGGTGGTCAGCGAGCGCAGCCGGACACAGTTGAGGTAGGAGATTATAAAAGAGCCAGTCGGACAAGTTGGACAGTAACCATCTGCAGCCTACGTGAATAATGGCAGATCTCGTAGTATTTGCGCTCTTTACAGCTGATGACATAGACGCAACAGAAAAATAGTAGAAAGAAAAAAAAATGGTAGAAAGGGTACAAATAACAATTGATCCAAATGCAATAGTGATGTAGTGCTTTTAAAGACAGCTACAAATCATAAGAGCAGTTCAGAACGCTTTAGGAAAAAAGAGTAAAAATCTATTGCACTATGGCATCTATAGATATGGAATGCTAATTATGAAAATGAACTGTCATGTTACTAGATATGATAGTGTTAGTGTAAATATAGGGTCTTTAAAGAGGATATATATATTTTTAAATGAAAAGGGTAAAACGTGATAAGTGTCCGCAGAGCCTCTAACCAATAAAGATGAACCTCTGTCGTCATCAAGTTGTGTCTCTCAGCTCACGCAGTTAAAGTAGAGCAACTGCAGCGATTAGGCATGTTCGACTTCACAGGCCACTGCGCAGCCCGATAGCCACCTTGCTCGGTAAGGTGCATGCTAGTTTGTTTTTTTGTCCTGCATCGGCGCTTCGCAATGACATACTACGTTAAAATCTTGCAAGTGCGAGGCAGCTTCTCACACAGTCGCTGCAGTTGCTCTCCACTAACTGCGCAAGCAGAGAGACGGCTTCACAGACACCTCTGACGTTTGAGTATAAATGAGCCTTAAATCCAAGGGCGTAGGAGCAGGTTTGACATTAGCCTCTTAGTTAGTCGGCAGAGCAGCGGAGGTAATTGCTGACTGTCCAGAGCCGAGACCAGGCAGCAGACAAACAGGCTAAACCGACCGTCTGCTCGCTGCCTTGAGACGTCACCTAGGTACAACTATATTGAGACTGTTTCACTGTTTCCCCGAATTAAACACAAGCTTAGAAAATCTCAATCAGTTTGTTTAAATAACTTAGTTAATATAAGAATATTAGATCCAGTGTCTAGCTGCAGTGTTTCTGAATTAAGGTTTGGTTTATTTAATATAAGATCACTGAACTCTAAGGCTGTCATTGTAAATGATACAATAACCTACCATAAAATTGATGTGTTATGTCTCGTAGAAACATGGATTAAACCTGAGGAATATTTGGCATTAAATGAAGCCACCCCCATAGGCTATAAGTATGTACACAGCCCCAGACTGTCCGGTAAAGGAGGGGGTATATGTGTCATTCATAAAAATTCATTAGACATAAGTCAGAAACACAATCTCACTTTAAATTCTTTTGAAATTCTTCTCATAAACATCACCAATCCGAGCACTAATAGAAGTGTACTCACCCTAGTCAGCATTTATAGACCACCAGGACCTTATTCTAAGTTCTTAAAAGAATTCAGTGACTTTGTTGCAGATCTAGCAGTGAGCACTGAGAAAGTAATAATCGCAGGAGATTTTAATATTCACTTTGAAAACTCAGCAGATCCATTAAAAAAGGCTTTCTCATCTATCTTAGACTCTGTAGGCCTCACTTAGAATGTAATAGGGCCTACACATTCCTGTAATCACACACTCGACAACTCTGTTCTCATCTACATAAGAACAACATATATGAAAAATTCCAATCTGGTTTTAGGCCACACCACAGCACAGAGACAGCTTTAGTTAAGATAACAAATGATCTTCTTCTTGCCTCTGATCAGGGCCACGTATCTCTACTGGTGTTACTTGATCTAAGTGCAGCTTTTGGCACTATAGATCACACTATTCTCTTGGACAGGCTAGAAAATATAGTTGGAATCACAGGAACAGCGTTATCCTGGTTCACATCTTACCTTAGTGATCGCTTTCAGTTTGTAAAGATAAATAATGTATCGTCTAACACTACAAAAGTGAAATATGGAGTTCCACAAGGTTCTGTTTTAGGTCCTCTGTTATTTACACTATATATGCTACCATTAGGCTCAGTTATAAATAGACATGGAATTAGTTTTCACTGTTATGCCGATGATACACAACTGTACATATCAGCCAAACCAGATGATAAATCCAGATTAAATAAGATAGAAGATTGTGTAAGAGATATTAGACTTTGGATGCTGCAGAACTTCCTTCTTTTGAACCCAGATAAAACGGAAGTTCTCCTCCTCGGCCCAAAGGCTGCTCGGACTAAATGTTCAGATTTAATGTTAAATCTTGCTGACTTCTCTGTAGTTCCTGGTTCAGTAGCCAAAAATCTTGGTGTAACAATTGACTCAGATCTGACATTTAATCAACACATAGGTAATATTACAAGAACAGCGTTTCTTCACCTACGAAACATTTCAAAGTTAAGAAATGTGTTATCTGTGTCTGATGTTGAAAAGTTGATACATGCCTTTATAACCTCAAGGCTAGATTATTGCAATGCATTATTGTCAGGATGCTCCAGCAGGAACCTGAATAAACTCCAGTTAGTTCAGAACTCTGCAGCTAGAGTACTAACTAAAACCAGGAAATTCAATCACATCAGTCCAGTTTTATCAGCGCTACACTGGCTTCCTGTTAAATTCCGTATCGACTATAAAATTCTATTACTGACGTATAAAGCCCTGCACGGTCTCGCACCGGAGTACCTGCAAGATCTAATTTCCTATTATGAACCGCCACGTTCACTCAGATCACAGGATGCTGGTTTTCTAATAGTTCCTAAAATTCAGAAGACTACAATGGGGGGAAGAGCTTTTTCCTACAAAGCCCCAAAATTGTGGAATAATCTCCCAGTTAATGTTCGGGACTCTGACACAGTCTCAATATTTAAGTCTAGACTGAAAACATACTTGTTTAGTGTAGCTTTTGGTTATTAATCTTCTCTTTTAGATAAAGGCAGGAGATCTGGGGGTTCTTGGACACAGAGGTTTATGGTAAACTGAGATGTTGGTGCTGTTGTTCCACCACTTCACGCGATCACACAGGTTTGTTAATGGTGGAGTGGGGGGACCCCAGTGTCTCAGGGTACTCTCATGTCCATGTTACCTTCTGGTTCTCTCCTTTTAGTTTAGGCTGTTATAGTTAGATCTGCCGGAGTCTCCAACCACACTCTAAAATTCTGAAAATTCATATTCTCTACAGTCTTACTCCCGAGCCCAACTAACTCTCTTTCTTTACTCTTCCTGAGGAAATGACTGTCCTCCCATCTGTTGAAGGCTGTTGAAGGACTGATCATCAGGCCATCACCCCACCATCACCAGCCAGCTCACCTGTCCATTTACTGCTACACCCTCAGTTACATCACTGTGCCATCCAGATGCACCAGCACTGAGATAGGATGGGACTGTTTCAGCTCACGCCCACTTAACATAAAGACTCAGTCAGAGACTGCCTCAGCCAGAGACTGCCTCAGTCATACACTGCCTCTACCTGTGCAGCTTCTAAAGCTTTGCTATCCAGATTTCAAACAGAGGCTCCTTTCTTTGGTATTTAGTTCAAACTGTAAATACTGTTTGACCAGAGGAGGATGGGTCTCCCCTTGTGAGTCTGATTCCTCCCAAGGTTTCTTCCTCCAGTTGAGGGAGTTTTTCCTTGCCACTGTTGCCTCTGGCTTGCTCACTGGGGGATATATGTTATAACTGTCTGTTTTCAAAACTCTGTAAAGCTGCTTTGAGACAACATCGTTGTAAAAAGCGCTATATAAATAAAATTTGACTTGACTTGACTTGACATTGGGGGGGACACATTTGCTCATATGAATCAAAGCCCACCCTATCCCCTAAATATGCTGATGTATTTTCGTTTGCTGATGTATAAGCCTTAACAAAGTTAAAGACCACCTAACAAGTCTGTTGCTAACAACAAACACAGTGCGTGAATTGCGACGGCTGCCAAAACGCGCTTTTAAAAAAATGTTAAAACGTTTTTAAACAGTTTCAGTTTTTTCTGTGGTTTAATTTTTGGGTGGGACAAATCTACCTTTTTCTGATATTGGGTGGGACACTTGCACTTGTGACCAGGGCCTCAGCTGTCTGCAAAAGGGCTTTGAACTTATGAAACATCTAACTGAACTTTGCACAATCATTGGTGAATGAAGAAGTATTAGAGATGCTGGTCAGATGTCAGGACAAGATAAGGGGGTGACCAACCACAATAATAAGAGAGGTGGTACAGTACACTACCATATAAGGGACAATACAACTCCAAACCCATAAGAATTATCTCGTATCTCATCAAACAATCTGCCTTTGTCATCCATCCCCAAGGAGCACAGGTCTGCATAAAAGCTTGGATTTCAGAAGATCAAGTCAGAGTTTGCACTCAACTGTATGGTTTTCTGTATGGTACTGAGTGACTCTCATTTCCACCACAGAACTTGCCGACAAGGATGGGATGGTTTGTGTCCAAAAGTCCTCCTGCAGGGGAAACGAGGACGCTCGTGAATAAGAATTCACCCTCTAAACTTCGAGGCCAGCACCTCAGAGAGACAGAGGCTTTCCCCATGGGAAGTCACAGACCACAACCATCCAACTAACATAATTCCCTACCCGTGGTATCTGCAGGGTATCACCTGTGTGCATGGGTGCCTGAGTGATAAAGGGCTTTGTAGTAGACCAACTTATATGACGATATTAGTAGTAATTGTTTACCTTAATATCTGGGAAAAACTAGTGAAATGCCACATTTTAAATTATCAGTCAAATTTGTACGCCACATGGGAGTGACTGGTCACTTTTCAGAACCACTAAATTGTGACAGTTAAAGCATCAATTTCTGATGTCTGATTGCATCCAGTCAATCTACTGGGACTGTATCTAACACAGAAAAACCCTAAGGTTTAGTACAGTAAGAAATTGAGAGTGTTCCGCACGACCTTGTCTCTAACAGCTCATACGAAACGAGAGGTCCATTTGGCCTTAACTGACTGCCCAGTGAAAGGCGCAGCCCTAATTCTGGTGTATATAACATGTGCAGCCGCACAAGGCGGAGCTGCTGAGGCAGATATCTAAGGAATTATGGGCTAAGGGAAAACATGATGTGGGTCTAATTAAAGGGGCAGAACTAATTCAGATAACACCAAAAACAGATTTTCGACCGAACAGGCATCAATATCCTTTGAAGCGGGAAGCTATTGATGGCATCACCCCAATATTTCAGTTATTATAGGCAGCAGGGGTCATAGTTCCATGTCCAGAATCACCAGTACGGATCTCAATTTTTCCTGTAAAGAAACCAGGCTCCAAGAAGTAGAAATTTGTGAAGGACCTGCAGGCACTGAATGCTGCAGCAGTACGAAGGGCACCAAATGTACCAAACCCCCACACCATTTTAACCAGAAGCAGATGCCGTGTTTGTGGAAATGAAAAAGGCATTACAACCAACCCCAGCATTGGGCTTTCCCATTCCTGAAAAGCCTTTCATCCAGACAGTGGATGAGAAAAATGGTTTAATTCTCATGTAAGAGCGACACGGTAGCAGCAGGGCTGATTTGTGTATCAGAGCCGTAGCGACAGCGGAGTGCACTGTAACTGCCTCAGGGAACTGCTGCCATGTTTGGGTCCACATGCAGTACACTCAAATTTTGAATGAACAGAAAACATCACATCTTTCTGCACAACATTAGTTAAAATATAAATATCACAGTTAAGCGGTATACTGCTTTAAACCCCACGCCTCACTCCTCCCCATTGTGTTGCACTCAATAACCAACTTTGTTCTCCTAGGGAAGACCTGGAGAACGATCTGCTGGACAATCCTGACCTTATCCTTTATGTTGATGGTTCCGCATCCAGAAATCCTAACACGGGCAAGAACCATACACTGTGGTAACAGATCATGACCCAGTAGTATCTGGCGCATTGCCAAGCAAAGCCCTGATTAAAGCAGCAAACAGCTACAGCTGAAAAAAATGCCTCATCAAAGATGGGATATGGTGTAGTACTAAAGGCAAACCACTGTTAACCAAGAAGTATGTTTCCATATTTTTCTAAAATTACACACGGTAGGATCATGTGTGTAAAGGGGCGATGTTGGATCAAATAAGGAAACACTGGTTCAGGAAAGGTTTCTTAAATAACTCACAAAGTTTGTAACAGGTGCATAATATGCACCACCCAAAACATGGGCAGAGGTCTCATTGAATCAACCTCCAGGGAAGGTAAACAATACTCCCCACAGCAAAACAGGCCAAAGTACTGTTGAAGGACATAATTCCTATGTGGGGTATCCCAAAGAGAATCTCAAGTGACAAGGGCACATTTGCCAGTGTAGCAATTAAGTAAAATGGTGCCTACTTAGGGATAGACATGCGCCAACATTGTGCATATCATCCGGCTAGTGCTGGAGTGTAAGAGAGAGAGAAGAGAGAGAAAATTCCACAATCAAAAACAAATTGAGTAAGGTTTGTGCAGAAACAGGTCTTCCATGGACAAAGGCACGGCCTTTGGTCATCATGCAGATGAGAATGAGAGAAAGGCCAAAACACCTGCTGAGTCCATTTGAGATTCTGTTCGGGAGACCACCGAATGCAGGTACAGGTGAAACAGCTAAAGCACACCCTGATAGATGTCAGGACAAGATAAGAGGGTAAGAGAGGTGGTACGGTACACTACCATATAGGGGAGAATTCAACTCCACACCCATATAAACCAGCTCTTATCTCATTAAACAAACTACCTTAGTCATCTAGCCCCAAGTAGCACAGGTCTGCATAAAAGCATGGATTTCAGAAGCTCAAGTCAGAGTTCGCTCTCAATTGTATAGTTTTCTGTATGGTACTGAGTGACTCTGATTAAAGCTGCTTGCACATCTCTAAGTTAACCTTATCTAGCTAGATATCTAGCTCAGTTAGCTCAGCTGAATCGTAGTAATACACCTTCTGCAGCTAGCTGTATGATTGCTACTGAACAGAATAACTGAACTAAAAAAAGCATGCTCTGATGCCATAGAATAATCAGGTTATTTTGATATTTAGAACAGAATTTAGAACAGAACTCGAATTAGCCACATGTGTTTTTGTACACAGCAGAATTTGACCTCCGCATTTAACCCATCCGTGCAGTGAAACACCAACATATACACTAGGGGGCAGTGAGCACACATGCCCAGAGCGGTGTAGGTGATATCCTGCATATGCTAACTGCATTTCATTGGCTTTGTACCTGTACTCTGCACAATGACAATAAAGTTGAAACTAATCTAATCTAATTTAATCTAATGTCCTACATTAGCTCATCAGGGGTAATTACAGTAAAACACAGCATGTGCAGTATGGCTGCTTTAGCAGTATGTGTGGGTTTTTTTTTTTTAATTAAAAATCTCTATACTTATCCTTTCTCAAAATAAATTAAGAGGGGATATAAAACTGGATTGTTGTGTTCTTTCCAGTGAAAAAAATAGCAAATACTGTGTACACCAACTGCTCACATTACAAACCCTTGACATGTGGTATATGTTCAGACTAAATTGAACAGGTTAGATATATTTAGGTATGTATTTACTATTACTGACAAGTGACAACTTGGTAAACTGGTGGGTTTGAAAGCTTACTTTTCAAGGACCCCTGAGCAAACAGCATTGAACAATATTTAATCATTTCTGTTTTTTTACACATGAAGCCCTGAGTTTTCAGCACTCTTTTCAACTACAGCTATATACTTATAAGTCTTATTGTAAAAAATATTCGTATGTATAAAATAATTAATGTCAATACATGTACAACTGACTACAAACAAATTTGTACATTGTTATGAAAATAAATATCTTAATCACACTGTTGGTCTTGGACTCAACTGTTAAGTTTGTCTTGACTCAGATCTACCAGTCTTGACTACAACACTACTACTGGATTGCATCACTACACACAGGTAGTCAGGGAAAATAATATTAACCTTTTATTAACCACCACCACATTTAACTTGGAATATATGCCATGGTACAACATGGTACATTATGATCTCTGTTTAACATTGACTTCAGTTGCCATTTTTTAGTCATATGGATTACAGGGTTTATGAATTTTATTCTTTATTTTGTTTTGTGTTTTTCAAGCTGCTAATATTTGTTTCTCCCAGTTGTGAAGCCTGAAGCATTCTCCTCTGCACATGGTGCTGTTTTGTCAGAATAATTTGGTGGGAATTTTCATGAGCTGTAAAAGGCCACAGCTGGGGTACAGGTGGAGAATGGAAGGGAGGGAGAGATGGATGAGAAGAGAGAGAGATTGGAGCGAGGGGAGATTGGAACACTGCACTCCGGGGGAGCAACAGTGAGAAAAGAATGACAAAGAACAGCATCTACTGCAGGACAAAGGTAGAGACATTAAGAGAAATTAATGTGAAAGGGAGAGAGAGGGAGTGAGAGAGTGAGTAACAGCTCATTCTTTTTTGGGGTTTATTCTGTTCTGTCGTGTCAGCACTTGGCCTGCTTTACTGTTGCCTACAGCTCTTGTAAAAGCTAGCATTTTGTTTAACACCAATACTGTGATGCACAGTCAAGCATCTATCAGCATGTTTCTCAGTCTACTACTAAAATCCTTAAATGCCCAAAACATGCAATGTAAATGAAAAATTTTAGTCAACTGGACTCCATATAAAAAAAAGACAAAATATAAGCTTCAGATTTTGTTGTAAATTTACTATTAGAGGTTCAGTTAACTTGAATAAATTTTAAAGGGGACTGAAATTTCTATAGTCCTGTAATTTTAAATAGGACCTACTATGCTTAATTTTAATATTCATAATTTTATTTTTGGGGTTGACAAGAACAGATTTACATGCTTTTCACTTCATAAATACAAACATTTTCATACACTGTATTTTGTATTCCAACTCTGAATCTATGTTACTCTGTTAGATCTTCTATGTCTTTAAGCCTCCTCCAATGAGTCTACTGTGCACTGATCTGTCAACTTTCTTAAAGTTCTTAAAATACTGTATCAGTTGAAAGTCTGGTGGAACAGGTTGATGATCTTCACCAACTTGACTGGAGTAGGTGGTAAGTTTTATTGTTTACTAGTTTACTGTGTGTGTGAGGGCATAACAAGCTTGCCGGTAGGCAGGCAATAAGGATTGTGTCATGAGATGATGTTACCTTGTAACAGGGAAAAGGAAAACACCAAACAGGTGTTTTATGTAGCTAGGAATGGTGGTTTCTGTGGAAAACTAATAAAACATTTGTTTATTCAATATGTATTTGAGTCTGATAAAACCATTTAAATTGTTAGTTACCACACCAAAATATTTTGGGTTAAACAGCCTAAACAGTTTTTATAGTCCCTTTATCACATCCAAGGGCAATTAAATGTATTACTGCTTTTCAGAGCAATCACACCAACATTCATTTAGAAGAGTCCTGCCAGACAGTTACTTCAAAAGTCTAGTCATGTATCTGGCACCGGAGTTTTTTTGTGTGTGTCCAGTTATTTCCTACTTAGTGTTTGAGCATAAAGTTGTTTTCAGATACTACCCACATTTCTAACTTTTGGCCCTTCCCTCCACCCGCCCCCACTCCTAGGCCTCAGGAAAAAGGAGGGGAAGTGAAAAAAATTAAAAGAAAAGAGAAAGAAAGAAAAAAAAAGACACGCTGAGTGGCAATTACCTCAACTCTTGGCAGGGATTCTAATTAAAACCAAACTTGTTTCCTTCAGTGAACAAACATGACAGGCACTGGACTGCACCGCGTGGAGCAGAGCAGAGGAGGCTTTCTTTAGCCCTGCCAAAGTATAAAGTGAGTACAGGTGCATCATGGAATGCCAAAAAGGGAGGGGGGCATGTGCAAAATGACCTTTCTCTTTTAGTCACTCTCTTGCTCTTTCTCTTGGTTACAAACTCTTGCTTTTTCTCTTATTGTTGCTAGTTGTTTTTCCTTTTCTTGCACTTTTTCTTGAACTCTTTTTTTAGCACAATAACAGTGACTTTTGTGATTCAATGAATTTCATCAATCATGTGTACCATCTTAGCAAATTAGAGTTAACATAAGGATTATCATAAGCATTGAAGTGGTCTCATTCACTTTGAGTTTTAGTTGAACTGTGACTTTTGTTATAGAATCCATTTCATTATGAAGTGAAAGCTACATAACATTTAAGGCAGAGTTAAACATTAGTTTTAGCACCATAAGGTTTTACACAAAATTTTAGCACCATAAGGTTTCACATGAAAGATTTAACAAACTAATAAAGCAAGCAAGCGAGTTAGTACAGCAAAGACTATCAACATGTGCACGTTCTGCAAGAGAAAGAAATGGGGCAAAAGCTACTGATAATGTGGTTTGTCTGAGATGAGGGGGTCATGGTAAGCTGGACCAGATGTGGCATCCATGGGCCTGGAGGATCCAGCCACACTTGACAGAGCAGGTCAATTTCCTCTCTCAATACAGACATCCCACTGCCTCGCATGACAAGGCCAAGCTCCCTGCTCACATCCATGATCCCCTGGAATGCATATATACTGCGCAAACACACGCACACACGCAGAACAAATCTCTATGGATACATAACCACAGAAGTACAGACAGAAAGCCCCTAGTAGCCCATGGTTTACAACATTATGGCTAAGCTCTGCAATCTGCTGGGACTTAAGCCTCCAGCCCCTTCTCTTCTGCTCTGATTCTTTGAACAAGCTAAGAAAGAGTGAGAGAATTAACAAGCCAGACATCATCTGGGTCAAGAATAACCTGAGGTTATCCTCACACCTGGATGAAGGAACACCTGGAGAACATGGCCACCATGGCCTCAGTCATGGATTGTGTATTATTATCGGCTAAGAGAACAGTTCAGAAAACATGCTGCATCATGCACAGTCTAACATGAGCCTGCTTTCAGTTTTAGCTGACCACCATACGGGTCAAGGTGAGCAAAGAAAATCTACCAAATCAACCATTTTCACAACACATAGTACCACATTTAGATGTCTCAACATACTCTCTTATTAAGTTCTGAGGTTAGGTTTTTAGTGTCTCTTGAAATATATTTAACAATATTTAATGTTATCGAACATTAATGTTAAATATTATTACATGGATAAGCTATAAGACATTCAAACAAAATCTTAAACGGCAAGGGCCCATAGTTATATACCTTACAAATTAGTTTCACTGTACTTATAGCATATAATTAATTGAAAATATTGAATATTATTTAGCATCTTTCTAAGTATAAGATGTGAACAAAGTTATCCAGAATAGTTTAATGCAAATGTATGCATTATAGAGACACATCTCCGATTTGTAGTGAACTCAAATGTAGCTTTTTGTATGAACTACCTAAAACCCACCAGTTGATGTATGTATGTCTTTAAACATGCATTTAAATGTTAATGATGGTAATAATGATAAATCTGAATAAATACATTTTGTTGTTTACATTTTGTATTTATTGTTTCTTAAAAAATTGATTAATTATGTTTAATGGCAAACGCTTGTCTTATGAATCAATGTCTCAAAACATCAAGCAGTGTATTTAAGAACACAGAATAGCTTTAAAGGAGCTTTACAAAAAGTATCAAATGTATTTCTACCATCGCTGTCGTTTATAATTTTGACTTATTCTCTAAAAGGCTTTATTGTGAAGTAAAAAGAAGAATGGGTGGAATTTCACTTTAAAATTCATAAGATGATACAGCATATTTTTCAGTTCTACATATTACTGTGGCCAAACACAGACTGCAATTAATCTAACGCCTGATGTAAACTGTATAATAGCAGGATTATCAGTGTACTATCAAGGTACTTCCAAGTAAAAAAGAATTGAGACATCAGGAGGTTTTTCAGCACCCAGGGAATTGATGTACAATGAAAACCTGCTTGCTGCTCAATATCACCAGCCTTTCCACTAAAAAATGATGTGCTTATGTGTCCTGATTAGATGTGTCTTCTCTGCTGGTAAGGTAGGCTTGAGTTTCCCAATTTACTTTTGACTTAAACTGCTTGCTACAAGGTTGTTTTGCTGGTTCTAGAACTAATTGCTAGTACTAGCTTCAGGTGTGGTTTCAGGTTAGCTCAAGGTGTGAACTACTGGGAGTGGCCTTCTAGCCACTAGGCAGATATATTGAGGGGGTGTCCGCTACGTCTGTAGCGGTCTACAGCGACTTAAGAAACTAGACAGATCACTTTTCCTGTTCCATTTAAAATCAACACAGAGGCGATCTCCTTCAAACTTCAAAGTATCTTTTTCTCTCATTCTACTACTTTACTCTCAAGTTACTACACTGCTGCACGTTAAACATGTGTTTTCCAGTACCTGTTCTCTCAACCCACAGAACCAGACGAGCCCGTCGTCACCACAAGAAGCGCAATGCAAGGAATCTCATCCATCCCTCAAGGTCGTCACATTCTCAGACCAGGGTGATGGGTGGACTCTGGAATTGCCAATCTGCGGTTCGGAAGACTGACTTCATCTCGGCCTTAGCATCTCACCATTCACTGCACTTCCTGGCTTTGGCTGAGACCTGGATCAGCCCTGAGAACTCTGCGAGTCCAGCAGCCCTATCCTCTGCCTTTAACTTCTCTCACTCTCCGAGACTGACTGGCAGGGGTGGTGGCACAGGTTTGCTTTTGTCTAGGAAGTGGAACTTCACTCCACTTTCATTCTCCCATCTCTCTATCTCTTCCTTTGAATTTCATGCTGTAACTGTATCTTTCCCCACTAAACTGCATATCATTGTCATTTATCGCCCTCCTTCTCCTCTAGGTAACTTCATAGATGAGCTGGATGTTCTTCTGAGGCTCTTCCCCATTGATGGAACCCCGCTCATTCTCCTTGGTGACTTTAATCTTCCATCAAACAAGCTGCAGTCATCAGGTCTCGAACCGCTGCTGTCATCCTTCGACCTTGCACTCAACCAGACCCCTCCAACGCACAGAGCAGGCAACGTCCTAGACCTGATTTTCAGCAGACCTGTCCCAGCGCTGGATATGACAGTAACCCCCATACACTGCTCAGATCATCACTTCCTATCTTTCACACTCTCCCTCACTGCTCTCGCTGTCAATGCCTCTTCTTCAGGCTCGTCCTTCACTCGACGCAACCTGCACTCCATTTCTCACTCGTCTCTCGCTTCAACTGTCCTTACTACCCTTCCACATCCTGATTCTTTTCTTTCTCTCTCTTTGGATACAGCCACAGATACATTGTTTTCTTCACTCTCATCTGCAGTTAACCTTCTGTGTCCTCTGTCCTCCAGGCCAGCTAGATCCTCTCCACCTGCCCCGTGGCTGACTGAAGTCCTACGCAGCAACCGGAGAGAGCTAAGGAAGGCAGAGAGGAAGTGGAGGAAGTCCCAGCTTGACTCTGACCTACACTCCTACCAAGCTCTCCTCTACAAGTTCTCAACGGAGGTTACTGCTGCCAAGTCATCCTTCTACAAGGAGAAACTGGAAGCATCATCATCTGATTCACGCAAGCGCTTTAATATTTTCTCCTCTCTTCTCAAACCCCCCTCTCCCCCACCACCCCCTTTCCTTACCCCAGAGGATTTTGTCACCTTCTTTGAGGAGAAGGTTAACAAAATCCGCCAGTCGTTTTCCTCTTGCTCCACTTCCCTCACCAATACTCATTCTCTTGCCAATAATTCCTTAACATGCTTCTCTCCTCTTTCCACAGACAAGGTCCTACAGCTACTTAAATCCAGCAACCCGACCACCTGCCCACTGGATCCCATTCCATCCACACTCTTCCAGACAGTCTCCATGGATCTACTGCCCTTCATCACATTCATCATAAACAGCTCCTTGTCATCAGGACGGGTCCCAGCCGCATTCAAGACTGCCAGAGTGGTTCCAATTCTGAAGAAGCCCACACTGGACAGCTCAGACGTCTGCAACTACCGGCCGGTATCACTCCTTTCTTTTCTATCAAAAAGTCTTGAGCGTGCTGTTTATAACCAACTGTCTCCCTTTCTCACCCAGAACCTGCTCCAGGACCCCAACCAGTCTGGCTTCAAACCAGCGCACTCAACAGAAACAGCCCTCATAGCAGTGACTGAGAAGCTCCAGACTGCAAGATCATCCAAACTGTCATCGGTTGTGATCCTTCTGGACCTCTCTGCAGCTTTCGACACGGTGAACCACAAGATCCTTCTGTCTGTCCTCGCTGACTTGGGAATCACGGGCTCTGCATGGAAGTGGTTTGAGTCCTATCTAGAGGGGCGGTCTTACCAGGTAACATGGAGAGGGTCTACATCTGCTCCTTGCAGGCTCCTCACTGGTGTCCCTCAAGGCTCAGTGCTAGGTTCACTCCTCTTTTCACTCTACACCCGTTCTCTTGGTGATGTAATTACCTCTCATGGTTTCTCTTACCACTGCTATGCTGATGACACTCAACTAATGCTTTCCTTCCCACCATCTGACACTCAGGTTTGCAGTCGTATCTCTGCATGTCTGACCGACATCTCTTCATGGATGACAGCTCATCATCTGAAGCTCAATCCCAGCAAGACTGAGCTGCTGTTCATCCCTGCAACTACAGGTCCTCAGCAGGATCTTGCCATCTCATTCGAGAACTCTTTGATTGTTCCGTCTAAAGATGCAAGAAACCTTGGTGTGACTCTGGATGACCAGTTATCGTTCTCAGCCCACATTACGAACCTGACTCGGTCATGCAGATACATTCTCCACAACATCAGATGCATCCGACCCTTCCTCTCTCAGGAGGCCTCCCAGGTGCTCGTCCAGTCTCTTGTCATTTCAAGGCTGGACTACTGCAACTCACTCCTGGCTGGTCTTCCTCTGCAGGCCATCAGGCCCTTACAACTGATCCAGAATGCAGCAGCACGGCTCGTCTTCAATCTTCCCAAGTTCACTCATGTCACACCACTGCTGCGCTCCCTTCACTGGCTTCCTGTAGCTGCTCGCATTCAGTTTAAAGTTCTGATGCTTGCCTACAAAGCCAAGAATGGACCAGCTCCTGCTTACCTTATGGCAATGGTCAAAAGTCGAACCGCACCTCGAGCCCTTCGGGCTTCAAATACGGCTCGGCTTGACCCGCCATCACTTAAGATTCATGGAAGACACGCAACAAAACGCTTCTCTGTCCTGGCACCCATATGGTGGAATGAACTTCCACTGGCTGTCCGAACAGCAAACTCTCTCGCAGTCTTCAAACGCAGACTGAAGACCCATCTCTTTGTAAAGCACTTATAATCACTAATATACTAAAGTATTGGTATAAACTGTAATTGCACTTTATCTTCTAGGAGCACTGGCTAAGTAATGCACTTGTACTGTATGTAGTCTTGTATTTGTTCTCTTCTCTGTAGGTGTTCCAGTCTGGCTAGGTATTGCATTGTCTTTTTTTCTAGGTATCAGCACTGGCCCTGTGTTTATGGCAGTGTTTGAGTATAGAGTGGTTTGGACTTAAACCTGTTTGTACTAGATAGAGATTCATACTCTAACCAACACTAAGCACTTTTGTAAGTCGCTCTGGATAAGAGCGTCTGTTAAATGCCGTAAATGTAAATGTAAATGTAAATGTCAATTTATGTCAGTTAACCATGCTAGCTAGCATTAACTAGCCAGCTAACCCTAGATTGTATAATATGTAGGTTAGCTGTAAGACTGGTACCATGAGTAAACGAGTAAATAAAATGGGTGAATATATCAAATTATGAGTTAAATCCTTGTGTAAAAATCCCTTGAAAATGTCACTATTAATTAACTACAAAGGAAATCAACTTTAAGTAGACTTGAAATAGCCTACTAATGTCACGCCTCCCGTCCATGTACCCTTGTTTACATCCCGTCCATGTGTTTCTGTTTTGTCACGTGCTCCCTGTCTCCGCCCTGGCCCCGCCTGTCACACCTGTTTTTCGTTCGTCCTGAGTTGTGTCACCTCTTCCCTTTTGTTAGTCTGGTTATATATACCCTGTGTTTGCAGTCTGTCGAGGTCGCTCATTGTTGATGTTGATGTTCATCGTGTTATGGTGTATTCTGTGGGTGTCTCTGTCTGTTTGTTAGATCATTAAATCCGTGTTTGAACTAAAGTTCGCGAGTGTGTCCGCAACTGTCTTTACCTGCTCCAGCTGCACCGTGACAACTAATAACATTGTTTACTGTAGAGATGTAGTACCTTAAATTCATTGCTACCTTAAATTCATGGATACAATAAATTCACTGCCACTTTAAATCTAGTGACATTGAAAATTGACATTAAATTAATTGTTATCTTAAACCCACTGTCAGCATAACTTCACCACCTAAATGCTTTGCTACTTTAAATTCACTCCCACCTTAAATCTATGAAATACCAAGAATATTAATGTCAGTAACACTGGTAGTAATGGTTAGTGGAGCAGACCTATGGAAAATAAATTGGGTGTAACATATGCTTTTATATAAACTTAAAGTGAATCATCTGATATGTTGGGTTCTTTAAAGTAATAAAGAAATTCTTCCACTCCGTAACGCAGATACCTGAAGGGTTAGAATATATTTGTTTAAGGAGCAACTTGTACACTATAGATACCATGCCACTGACAGTGATAACAGTAGAATCTATCCATTCCTGTAACTTTATATGACTGGACCAAGGAAGACCATAAGCTTTAATGACCTGAGGAGTTGTAATAAACTGTTTTTAAACTTCAAAACCAAAATGTTCCAGCACTGACAATAAACCGTTCAACTCAATTCTATCAAAAACTGTAGCAAAAGATGCAAAAGAGTTATACTGATCAATAATATAAAGTAATAGACTAATTATCTGAAGCAAATCTACCTTTAAGGAAGCCAGCTTGTTGTGGCTAATCAAGTCTCCAATACACTGATCAAGTCTTGAAGTACTTTAGCAAACAATTTGGATGCAGTAGATATCCAGCTAATTGATCTGTAGCTGGAGCAGTCTAAGGGATCCTTCTCCTCCTTTCATTATCAATACAGTTTTTTGATCCTGTGGCGAGAGTCATGTTCTTAGCAAAATGTTTTATTTTAATTTGAAACCAAGAGACCAATAAAATCCCACAGGGCACGTAATATCTCATGGGGAATGGTTTTCATGGATTCTTATGCCAATTTTATTTCTTCTATTGACAGAGTACAGTCTAGAAAATCACACTGATCATTTCTTAGTTTTGGGAGTAACAGTTAAGCAAAGAAACTTTGATGATCATAGCACCGTGCCTGAAATTATAACCGTTGATAAAATATGGCAAAGGCTCTGTTCACCTCATTAGGCCTAGTGTATAATACAACCTTACCTCAAATTGCATGTATATTAGATTTCTGTTCATTAACTTTTAATAGTAATAGAATAAAAAAGTCATCTATGTGAAAATACATTTTTAATAGCAGTTTTGAGAAAAAAGTATTATTTATTTAAACGCCAAACATCACAGTTGTTAGTCACAAAGTGATTCAAAAAATCTGAGGGTGCAGTATCAGCTGGAGATTTTCATGACTTATCCCATGAAGGCCTACGAACTGCATTAAAGTAACTGCCTCTAATAAGCTGACGATCCCCAAATCCTAAAATAGTATGCAATTAATTTTGAAAGAAATGCAGGGTTGAGTTCATTTTGAGCATATACAGACATTAAAGCATATCTTGTACTATTCCAAGTAACAAGAATATAGATGAATCAACAGAAAAATGCAGTTTTCTCACAAACCATATCAGAACTCTAAAACTTTAGATATTTTTGACTAAATGCGGTTCTACCTTAAAATGTCTAAAAATATCTATTTTGAAATTAGCGTACAAGATTCTTGTAAAAAAAGCTGACTGAAACCCCATTCTATCTTAAATAATCTAAACCTTAAGTCATTTAATAGCACAGTTTAGTTCATTAATGTTCCAAGATATTACCTTAATAAAAATAATGCAACCTGAACGCATTCAACATTATAACTATAAAGAGATGACACAGTAACTTTGTAGAATTTACGTGGGCAATGCTGGGCATAAAAATCTGAACAAAAAAAAAAACCTTAAAAACTGTAAACAAGAAGGCAGTAAGCAAAGAGCTAGAACATGCTCTCTTATCTACCATTAAAACAAATTTGTTATAATATGTGACCAAAATAGCTTTGGTCATCTCTGTCAACCATCCAACCCATTCTCAGTCTTCATGAGGTAAACCCCAATTATGAACTATCATTCAGGATATCCAGCTACGAATTAGAATTATCATCATCCATCCCATCGCATTTGGATGAGAAGAAAGCGAGCTCAGCGAGTTGTTTAATTTCTGCATGTACCTCAGGAAGAGAAGTTATCTTTTGTGAATGACTTTAACCACAGCAGGGTAAAGCATAAACGAAGGTGCTCCAATCAATGTCATCTTTTTCCTGGCTTGGGCCATCGCTCTTCTCTTATTAGCAGTCCATATATTGCGTGTGTAATTTAAAAGTTTTCTGACAACAAGTGTCATGTAATGTGGAGTATCTTGTTTAGTTTGTAAAGTGAGCTTTAATTGGATTTATCAGAAAAACAGATAATGTTGTATTTTTGTGCAATTTACTGTAATTCCACAAATGTTGTTCTACGTCACTATACATGCAGTGATTTACTACCTTACCTACAGTGGAATCAGCTTATAGGTAGTATTTAGGGGATAGGGTGGGCTTTGATTTATATTAGCAAATGTACCCCCCCCCATGTCAAACTCGCTCCTACGCCCTTGCACAGCACACACACACTCACATTCTGTGTACCATGCATATCTAAATTATGAACATATGACATTTATGAGTAATTTACCCATTACACATTTCACAGTGCTGTCTTGTATTAGTTGGCCAGTTTGCATTTGTAACAAATTGCCATCATAAGCATTAAACACACCTGTAAATTACTCCCTTATTTCCAACTATAGTTGTGTTGTACCCGTAAAGTCACGCCTTTATAACTGTCAGATGTAACGCTGAACAAATGAATAGTATTTTGAACACGACAGGACATTCATAGAAATCCACTTAAAACAGCTCATATAAAAAAAAGTTATGTTTAGGCTTAGAGTCATGGATAGCAGTGACAGCTTTAAGTGCCCTTGCTCATAATAGCTGTTATGAATTCTAGGTGTGATCAGGTCGTGTTAAAGGTACAGTAAGTATCCTTACAAACACAGTTTCATCTGTACTTGTGCCACTTTTCCCCTCAGGAAAGGATGTTTTGGTGTGGTTGTGTTTGACTTGGTACACTGTGGCATTCTCTGTGGCTCTCCCACCATGTGAGCAGGTTGATTCCATCTTCCCTGCCCCAACAAGCTGGCACGGACACTGCTAGGGAAATTTTCCACAGCTTGGCCCTATCCACGGCATATACACATCCACCTCTATCTGAGCTGGGGCCTTATACCCCTCCACCTCCCTCCAAAATGTTCTCAGCAGACTTTCCTGCTCTCTCACCCCACCTATTTCATGCACTCTCACGCCACCCTTCTCTTGGCTCTCTTTTTGCGCTCTGCCCATCCACTGTGTTGGCAGGCCTACATGTCTCCTCTCTCTCCATGGTAAAACCCTACTCTGCCTCCAGGCTCCACTTTACATTCATGAAATGCAAAAAATGCAGCAAATAAGCTACAGTGGCAAGAAAAAGTTGTCGATCCTGTTTTTTTACCTGGTTTTCTGCATTCATTGTATAGTCCCAAGTATAGACAAATACAATGTGCTTAACCTAATACCACACAAACAATTATATTTTAGGTCTGTATTGGACACATCCATTAAACATTCACAGTGCTGTTGGAAAAAGTAAGTGAACCCTTTGATTTAAATACATGGTCGAACCTCCTTTGGCAACAATACCCTCTAACAAGCATTTCCTGTAGCTGCTGATCAGACCTGCACAATGTTGTACCATTTTTCCTTACAGAACTGCTACAGCTCAGCCATATTCTTAGGATGTCTGGTATAAACAGCTCTCTTGAGGTCATTCCACAGCATCTCTATTGGATTCAGGTCTGGTCTCTGACTGCGCCACTCCAAAAGTTTTGCTTGTTTGTGCACTACAGAACGCCATAGGAGGTCATTCCTACCAGTGGCTATCAAACTTTATAACTCCTCCCTGAATGTACGACACCTTTCACATGTACAGTGATACCAGTAGAACTATAATTTAATTATGTATGTAAGAACTCAAATGTGCAATAACTTTCTTACTTCTAAAACTCTTACTGCTGTATACGGTATATCTGTACTTAATATTATAGACACAGTCACTTTATATTTTATTCTTTACATCTTATTATTCTATTGTAATATAAGACTTATATATGTGTACATACTACAAATTTCTTTTATGTTGTAAATTATTATTAGAGTGTTTATTCCTCTTCTGCTACTGTAAAAACTGCAATTTCCCCCTGGGATCAATAAAGTATTTCTGATTCTGATTCTGATTCTGAAGGCAGATTTTCTTTTTCTGAAGCCATTCTGTAGTAGATTTACTTTAATGTTAAGGGTCATTGTCCTGCTGCATCATCCAACTTCTACTGAGCTTGAACTGGTGGACAGCCATCCTGACATTATTCTGTAGTATTATTTTCCCCTCAATGATGGCAGGCAGTCCAGGCCCACAGCAGCGAAGCAGCCCCAAATCATGATGCTCCCACCACCATATTTCACCGTTGGAATGATGTTTTTTAATCAGCGGCTTTCTCTGTGGTGTCCTGCCATGGACACCATGCCTGTTTAATGATTTACACATGGTAGACTCATGAATGATACCCTCAAGCCTTTAGTTGTTACTAAGGGTTCTTTTTTTATCACCTCTCTGTGCATTCTGCGTCAACTTGGTTAAACACATTGAGTTTGTCTATACTTGGGACTTGGGATATAGATGAGATCACGTTTATGACCAATTAATGCAGAAAACCAGGATATTCCAACATACTTTTTCTTCCCACTATATAATGAGATTACATTTATACTTTGTCTGCAAAAAAGGCCAAAAAGGGTCTTAAATAATGTCTTGGATGCCTTTAAAGCTAATGCTGCAAGATGCCTTTGCATATTGTCGTGGTACCCCTAATGCTGTCACTGTATCCCTGATGCTTTTAGTAATCACTTTTCCCACAGTTTGAAAATATAAAAGAAGGACTATTGCGCCTTGATTGATTAGTCTTTTTAAGCCAATGTAAGCTGTACTAATTTTTTCTTTGTCCTTTTTCTCTTAGTCTCTTAGCTTCAGATCATCCTGTAATTTAGACAATGGCTAAACAAACAGAGATTAGTGCTCATCATACTTCCTTACCACAGCTCTCACATGCTCAGTAACACTAACCACACACACAAACAAACAAAATATTTTCAGCATTGTGCCAGCTATTTCCATTAGACCCTACTACAAAATCTATAATATTGTTGCATTGGTGTAGAGGAAGACCACGGAAGCATTTTAAGAAAATGCTATTTTATTGAACAGGGCAGCACTGAAGAAACCACCGCCAGCACTAATTAATGGCCAAGGTAGGAGGCAGGCTATCAGTAGCCACAGACTTTAGTCTGATCATAGGCACAAACACTGCTCTACTAACCCCCAGCCCGGCATGGAATAGCACAAGCCCCTGTTGTTCTTATCTGGCCAAAACTTGTTATCCTTCAAATTGTAAAATCATAATAAGAATTAAAATGACCCTCCCTCACTTCTGTCTTCTGATTCTTTCTGGTTAAAAGTGTGTATGTTGTAAGTGGATAGACATTGTTTTAAGTAAATACTAGTTCAGCACTGCAAACCAACTGTAGGCCAATTTATCCAAATATCCATTTTTATTAGATTTTCCGACTGTTGCTGTAGACAGAAACTTAAACACCTAAATCTAGAACAAAACTGAAATACTGATTCTTGTTACTACAATTTGCTAAACTATATTCTGTTTTATCCTCACATGTAAATTCAGTCACTAAATCAGCGTTTTATCAATTAAGACAAACTGCTAAAGTCCAGCTTCTATCTATCTTTGTAATTAAATTAAATGTGTCTGTTCAGGAATCAGTGTCAGTATTGATATGTAAAGGCACCAATATTGGTATCATTATAGAAAATTAATGAAGCTCTACCTTGATCTAATATTGCATTTTGTCTGCCATAGGTATTTGTCAGCTGAATGCTAAAACTGAAAACAGCACTTTTATAAGTCATTACATTAGTGTTTGCTGTTGTTACTATATTGTTAATTCATTTTATACCAAACAGAAAAAGCTTTTACTTGCCACTAGTGTTGTACTGCTCAAGACCAGTCTTGGAAACCATAAACCATAACCATAGCCATTAATTAGTGGTCTTGGCCTTGTTCTAATTTACAATTGGCACTGACTCTTGGGGAAAGTTGGACTCTGAAATTGTTGTTGTAGTCTGATGCCTCTGTCTACGGTAATTGGAAACTGCATAATTATTGAATATCAACAAAATCAGAATAAAACAGTTTCTCTGTACAGGCTCTGATTCCTTTCTCTTTGTGTGCCACTCCTTCTGTTGAGGTGTTGCGATGCACAAGCTAAATGAAACTGAAAGTTTAAATTTTCATTTAAAACAGTAATAACATGGACACCCTTTCAAATTCTATAATGTATGTATGTATTTTTTTTCAGTTTTATATTTTTAACTGTTAACTTATTTGAGTTATTCAGCATTAACCCATGTTTTGACAAATGGCACTATTGCTAGCATTTCAAAATGTCCTATGTACAGCTGTAATGAGGCATAATACACTCTGTTACAACAATATTGGGTTTTAATTTTAAACAATTAAATGATACAATTTATGAGAAAATACGTACAGATATATTTCTTACCAGATTCCATGCACACATTCATCAATAACAAACATATTTAATTGGCTTATATATATACTTTTGTATATATATATATAATGTATAACATGTACAACATATATATGTACTTATGTATATCTTAAACTTATGTATAACAGTGTATCTGACCTTCATGTTTCTCTGTGTCCTTCCTGCATTTCTTTCATTTCTCTTTCTTCTCAACCTGCATTTTTCTGTTTGTTTTTTCACCTTCATAATAACCAAAATGTCTGTTATATTTTAATCTTAACAAGATGAAATCACTTCCTAACTCTCCAACAGCCAATTACAGTAAGTAAGTGGGAATTACAGTAAGACAGCGGCCATGCTCTATTTCTCGGCTCTGACTGGGCATGGTGCTGAGTTCAGTTTGACCCAAAAGGGTGAAGTAGAGGGATTATTTTCATATACAGACAGAGGGGCTTTGCCCCCAGCCGCTGGCCTTGGCGTTTCTCCTGCAGGGCTCTTTACAGCCCCCTGGTGGCAGGGTAATTAAAGCACCATAGTATTGCTATCACCATGGCAACACTGGCAAATCCTTACAAAAAGAACTAAAGCTACAGGCTACTCTAATCCTGTTTGAGGCCATCGGGAACCACGATGGCCACATCCGGAAGACTAACAATGGCCCAAAGAAAGAGAGAGAGTGAGAGAGATGAGTTAAGTACGCGGATTTTTTTCTAATTTTCATCGATTTAATAGCATATTATTGCATCCCTTTACCTCAATTTTCCAATGTAGTGTAGATTTGATGTAGACGCTAATGAATACCGATGCAAAATTCAGGCTGCCACCGGCGCCAGCGCCCATAATCCTGTATGCACCAAGCATTTTTTATTTACCCTATATTCAACATTTACCCTATATTCAACAGTAACATATATTAAACTGTTACAGAGGGGGTTTAAATAATAGAAAAATATTCAACATAATGTGTTTACATAGTTAATAGTATGAGTCTAATACAAACTGTTTTTGTCTGGACTTTATATAATCTTCTGTTGCTCACTCCAGAATGTACAATATACATAATATTCATTATAAATAGTTTGATGAAATAGTTAGGTAAAGTACTATATCTTTGCATTCACAGACATGGAGAGTTCTCCCTTTTTCTCTTTGTCTTTAGGAGTGTACAAAATAGCTTAATGGATTAACCATTAAGAATGAAGTACAGCAAGTTTCTCAAATTGCATAACCATTATAACATTAACAGCAATGCATTACTAACTCTTTTCATTGAGTATAAAACACATTTTTTCCATTCTGTACCCTTAGTGTTACACAGTGTAGAAACAGGGCTGCTTCAGTGTCCCTACAGGACTTTGCCTCAGTGAACCCCAGTATTTGTTAACCTTTTTAACAGATTAGTTCAGCAGTTTGTTTCAGGGCGAAAGGCCTCACTGTCCCCTCATGCATCCTGTTCGTTTCTCTTAACAAGGTTGGACTTAAATGCTGTGCAGTGCTACACACACACACACACACACTCACTCACACATACATACATTTTAATCCCTCACATCAGGAGGACTAGTTGTGAGAATGGAGCACAGTGGTCGCCCGTCCCTCAGGTTTGCCCCTCTCATCTGTGTGAGCATCAGGGGTTCCGCCTCAGTTTAGCTGATTCCTGGACACCCCCGGTCCACCTCCAATTTCCCTCTCATTATCCCACACAGCAGGCAGGTCAGGAAAAAAACCCACTGCACCTTCACACGCATCTACACACACCCTGTGGTTACATATGAACACAATTGCACATGCCCATTCACATACCCAGCACACACATAACAAAATTTAGAAACTTTAGAGGGTAAGGAAAAAACATTCTGAAGTTTGAATCAAATTGTCCATTTTGGATCATTTCTATTCATTAATATATTGCAAAGCGTTCACACAAGATAAATCAAGTGATGCTGTCAAATGCTAAAAAACATAAAAACTAAATTACAGAGTTAGTGTAATATATTTATTTTTAAATCAATAGCCAAAAAATAGCCAACATCTTCACTACTAACACTATAGGCAGGGGACATCTGCTCACCACACTAAAATATTTTCCATAAACTGCATAACAAAAACACAAACCAGTACACCCATACAGTAGAATGTCACTGCACCTGCGACCCCAGATGCAGACACTGTGATGTTAAGCTGCAAAATTAAGGGGTATGATTTTAATTTTCTTGGCCCACGCCTTGTTGACATGTATGCCACACCCGTTGAAGGATTGCGTAGTTGACGCTTTGCAAACACAAAAGTTTGACAGTGTGTAAGGAGGGAGTGGTGTGCAGGAGTTCCATGATGTGATGTCCCAGGTTGACACAGCAGCCCAGTGTGTGTCTCTCCCATTACAGCATGCACTACCTCAGCCCGTTGAAACAGCAGGACAAGTCAACACATGGAAGAACATGATAGGATGCAAAAGAGCATGTGTGGTGTATGAAAGTGCATGTGAAAAAGCGAATGAGAGAGGTAGAGAATGAAAGAGTGAAAAAAAGGAAGCAATATCCCTTAAAGACTGTTGGAACCTAGCACAAACCCATAAAAAAACTCCATAAACCTGCTAACAAGTTGCGTTTCCATTATTTAGCTACACTTGTGAGGCAAAAGTACTACAGTGGTTTTACCTATGAGATATCAAAGACACATAATGCAGTGTGTGGTACAATGTTTTAAGTTTGCTAGCAAACCTACTTCCTTCAGCTTCTGAATAAACACTGCCAGACATGGCACTGACTGCATTGTCTCCTCTTAGAAGTTAGATTTTCTCCCAAAAAATGACTAATAACTTTAGTTTCTTCATTACAGTTATTCTTTATTTTAGTAAAGTTTGCTCATTTTGTCATCTGTTTTAATGTTACATTGAGTGCATTACACTGCCACTACTTTAAAAGTAAATGACAATCCTTAATCTGCAGGAATCAAAAAAAAAGAAAGGCTTCATGCTAAATAACCTAACCTAAAGATTTAAAGCTTAAAGTAATACTATGTATGGAGGAAGAAAAACCCATTATAATATGGTGTATGTGCACTGTAGTGAATCACCCTGTAAAGCTTGAAATAGTATTTTTAAAGACAAAGTTCTAGTGTTATCATTTCCTATAAAATATTGACCGGTTTGAGGTGCCAAAACTTAAAATGTGGTTCCTATGAGCAGAGCTGACCTTTGCCAGGCCAGTGAGAGACAGCAAAGCAGGACTAGGGTGACAGCTCTTGAAGGTCAAAGGCTGATTACACAGGAAAGAAAGGTTTTAGTGTGGTTGTTGGCTTAAGGCATGTCACAGGCCAGCCCACAGTGTGCCAGTGTAAATATTCTCCTACTCTTCCCTAGTGCCCAACCATCCACTCTCAAATACTGTCCAGACACTCCACATTCTCAATCACACATTCAGCTGTTACTTACACAAAGCAGGCCTGGAAAGACACACACAGCACAGAGTATGCAAGTATGCACACATATGCTTGCACACACAGGTCAAGAAAGAGTGTACATACTCTTGCACACAGACAGGACTGAGGAAATGGAATGAAATTACACACATATGACTGAACCTACTTTTGAGAGCACACACATTCCTCTCTTGTTTTAATTTCTATAATGCTGATCCTGTTCCTTCACAATGGTTAGTCATCTGTTTGATAATTATGAATCATAATTCAATAGTAATAATTAATAATTATTTGTAATTAATTGTAGTTTCTTTCACTTCTAATTAGTAAGATAAACAGCACATCCAAAGTGAAGAAATAATGTCTAGGCAAGCCATTCATTAAAACTTTAAAGCTTTAGCACTTAGCACTCATTACATATTTGGTAATTATAGCAACACTAACATGTACGTTATGTGGTTATGAGAATGAGGAACTCATTCATGGAAAACACTGACTAAAATTAAAAGACATCTGTTGTAAATATGTCTACTGGCCTCCTGGTCTCCAGAGCAGGTGTCATCAGGTACGAATTAACAGAGAACAGTGCATTTTGTCCTCCAAGCTTAAAATTGATGTATTTCATCTGCTTAAGATCTGTTGTGCTGGTCAAAAGTGGAAATGTTAAGTGTCAGTGCCACATCAAAATTAAGTTCTGTAGATAAATAAAACAAACCCAAAGCTTAACAAGAAAGGTCCACCAGAAAACTAATCCATTCTCTGATAACACAAGCATGTGGAATACACATTATGACTGGCTCTTAAACTCTTTAAATAAATCCATTTATTTGCTTTTTTAAATTGCCAATAAGGGGAACATAAATAACCACTGTATCTGTTCACGCCGTTGACCTTTGTAAACAATTAGATGTAACTTGAGATAGTTTTAGTAGAATACCCCGGATCTAGTGTGAGATTTTACAGATTGTAATTATCTGATGATCTAAATACCTATCTAAATAGCTATCTAAATACTTCACCTTAGTTTGGCTTCTGTTATCTGTTCAAAACTATGATAGTAGTTAGGACAGGTTGACACCACAGAGATAACCAGTGCTTATAATAATTGCTAGGTACTAGTGAGAGAAGACAGATCAAAAACATGAAAACAGTAAACAAGTGTGAATTCTGTCAAACTGCTGTGGCTGAGGGATAAAATTATTTGCAACAGAATGCTGCAGAACATAGTTAAATAACACATTGCACATTCTAGTGTTTTTATTTATGGACCCACCAGCCAGCCCTTAGGGATTAAGGGGTAACTTGTGATTTACTGAATGTGTACGTTTCCAGATTGAACTGTTAAAAAAAAAAAACATATTTTCCAAAAAGAAACAAAGGCCGCTATTCCTGATCTTTTGAAGGCATCCAACACTAACCACAGCAAAAAACAGGTTATTCATTCATTTATCCATGCATATCTGTTAGTTCTACCCCTCTATTGCCCTGGGAGCACTGCATACTGCATCAGGGGAGTTTCAGATGTTAGAAAAAATGGGCTCCTTCTGAAGAAAGGGTTACAGGCTTATGCTGCATTCCAACGCAAACTGCAGAAGCAACAGGCATAAAATTTGTTTCTCACACGCTTGCGTACACACCGTCCTTACTGTAACCTGGATTGACAATTCAATCACGCCTCCCTGCCTTCTCATCTTCCTCCTCCTCTTGTTCCCTCCCCTGTTCCATCCCTCCCCTAAAACTAATTACACAAGCCAGTCCTCCACCTCCTCATTAGCCCCGCTGAAAGACAATGCCAACTGCAATTACAGTAATGGTTGTAAGGGAACTGGTGACCTGGTTTGTGGCTACCACCCCAAATATGCACACAGACAAACACATACACCCTCCTGTTTTTATACAATGTGGTAATGACATACAAATTTAATAATGTCCCACACCTATGTATGTGTATTAACTATACTAGGCTTCTCTACAATATCTACAATTGTCCATTTTATCAGGTTCACTTATCATATAAGTGCACTTTGTAGTTCCACAATTACAGACCCTGTTCACCCTGTTCTACAGTGGTCAGGACACCCACAGGACCACCATAGAGCAGATATTATGTGGTTGGTGGTTCTTTTACTGCAGTGACAATGATGTGGTAGTGTGTGTTGCACTGGCACAAGTGAATCAGACACAGCAGTGTTGCTGTAGACCTACAAAAACTTGCCATTGTAGTAGAAAAAATCAATGAAGTGAATGTGGAAATAAAAGACTGGATCCTGATATCCTGCATGTTTTTTGTCTTACAAAATCACTATACTGCTTTCCTGAAAATGAACAAACACATATAAGTGCACTTCTGAGGAGAAGGGGGTGGGGTCACCAATTATGTCTACATAGGGGTCTAACAAAATCTACAAAGCTAAATAATAGTGAAGTAATGCAGCGATTAGGCACAGAAAGAGAGAAAAGATGAATGTGTACAGTCGGTAAAATGGCTGATTTACAGTAATTGTTGATTGTTGCAATTTGCTGTGAATTTTGTCAGGTCACACATTCCAGACGGAGTAATGAGAGGTTGCCTAATCCGCCTTTACAAAGGAAAGGAGGGGGAGGCCGGGACAGAAGGGCCCTACTGCAAGGGCCACAAGGGGCTAAAGCAAAGGAACAAGGTATGAATGCATACTCTGGGCTTTGCATCTAGAATCTATATGTGAGGCAGGCAAGGGTGAGCAGGCTTTTGGGATGGGCCTGTCTGGCAGAGTTGCACTCCAGGGCCCAAACTCACTAGATTAATGCCAATTGTTTGGGAATGACTCGGTGTTTCAGACCACACAAGAAGGGGGAGGAGATCCGGGACCTCTCAAAATGAGAGAAAGGGAAAGAGAGCGAGAAGTTGCTTTCCCCCATAACTTTGTTACTCCCCGTTCTTTTTTCCCCATTCCTCGGGTTGTCTCATCTTTTGCTGTTTTTCATCAACCTGAAACCTTGCATTCTCTTGGCTTGGGTCTCTTGCTCACAAGCTTTCTTCTTCTCTCTTAAACTCAACCTGCAGTGAGTAGGAGATCAGGGCCAATTCAGCAGGGGTTCTGAGGGACAGAACAAGAGAGAGGAAGACAGAAAGAGGGCAAATGAAAGGACAAACAATTAATCACAAAGCATGCATTTAGCTGAAATGACATCCTTCTTGATAGCATCTCCCCAAGAAAGAAAGGCAGACTTCCATATTATATTCCAGCATAGAATAGAGGTTGAGCATAGGACTGCATCCTAAAATCACTCTAAAAAACTCCAGTTAGGAACAATTAAGCTTCCACACTCACACATAAGCAAGTGTTTATACATACATATTTTGTATACATACTCTTTTTATACCTAATCATAAAACCTTTACCTGTTGTTGTGCTTATTGTAGAATGTTTCAAAATCACCTGCTTATTGCTGAATGTTTTAAAATGGTGTAACCGTGAATATTCCATTAGCTTGCCCCATCTCAGCATATTTGAGTAAGCTACAGGCATCAAATTTAGAATGTGTTTTTATTTACAAAATGTAATCAGGTTGGTCAGTCAAAACATAAAAAAGTAATTTCTTCATATTTTTGTCAGTCAAAAAAACGTTGAAGAAAATTGTACCACAAATTCTTTTTTATTGCATTTTACAATACTTAATAAATAATTATAAAACGGGGTTTGTACTGTCAAATTAAATCAATGCAATATTAAAAGAGTTTTCCTGTTGCTCAGGAAGAACTTCAAATAAACACCATCAAAAACATAGTGACTTGTCCCATGTGAAAGGCTTACTCATTAAAAAAAAGGGAATGTATATTTGCCCAGAAAGTAATTTAATATGGCCCTATTTCTAAGAGAAAGAAGAATTAATTAAGACTCCAACAAGGACAAGCTGACACGCACAAGGACTAACACACAGACATACTTTTAGCACCTGTTAATTTCCATCCAAAAATCGACCACCCAACTGACCCAACCCCCCATTCACTTACAAGAAACCACAAGAATGAATAATGTTGCTACCTTCGATAATTTGTTTTTTTCCTTCCCATGACTGTGATTTTCATACCAGCATAATAAACACAAGAATCTCTATTTTGTCCCCTTTCCCCATTCACTATTTGAATGTCATCTATTGCTCCCTTACTTTCACTTACATTCTCTTACTTTCTTTTTCCCTACTCCATCTCTCTTTCTCTCTGCCTCTCCTTGTCTAAAAGTGGGAGGCTCCAGCTCCCCCCACATCCATTCCTTCTTCCTCTGCTGCTGCCAAGAATAAGACAGGCTGCTGAGGGGCCCCGGGGCTGTGTATGAGTGCTTGTGTGTGTGCGCTCCTCCTGCCTGAGTACTTACGCGACTGAATTCAGCCACTTGGCTGTGTTTGTTTAATATTCAGTCAGCTGTGGGGAGTGGGGTTAGCCACAGCTTATAAAACTCAGGCAGCGTGACTGAGACACCCCCTTTTCCTTTCCTCCCCAACCTTCACCAAAACACACACACACACACACTTAGAAACACATATTCGGACACGCCCCCAGATGCATAGGCATTCCATCATTCACACATGTGCACTCACAAACACATGAGTGAGAAACAATGAGGGAGGGAGACAAACTTGTGCAGGGGGGCAGGCATCAACGTAGGGACTTATTTACTATGTAATGATATACCACTCACATTAGCCTTGAGCTGAATGACGACAGTATCAGGGATTTCCGGTAGATTACCATTGCTGGCTATGAAGCTATACGGTTTAAAGGGGCAATTTGTACAATTTTTATTTTAAAACATTCCAACATTAACTAAAATTATCAACGGAATAAGGAAAAATGAAATTTTGATAGCATGTTAAAGTTAGCATGCTAAGCAGCTAGCCACATCTGGTGCTAAAATAAAACTTTGTACCTCATGAGGAGCATCGGCTTCTATCAGTTCAGCATGAGAGAATTAAGTAGAACTGCCCTGATGGCAATTTCTAACCTCCTGCCAAACATGCTAAAGAACGTGCTCCCTTTTAGATCACTAAATAACACATTTGGCAGCAAACAAAAGAAATGATATGAATAAAACCAAGACAAGCAGTAACAATGGCATTGCTTTCCACTCTGGAAACAGCTTTTGGCAAGTAAACTAAAGAAGCTTGATGCTGAACTTCCAATACTTCCCTAGACTGATAATTAAAGAGCTGCTGGTGCTAACCAGCAGCTTCTAAGACAAAAAAGGTTGAATTTCTGACTTAATTGTGGACACCACAACTTTCTGGTAATGTGTTGATGTCTATGGTTTGTCTATGAATTTGACAGGCTGTGTCATCTTTCTGCTAAAAAAATCAGATACATCAGATTAATCAGGAAATGACAAATGAGATCATGCTGGTTTATGCTGGCTAGGCTAGTGCTGACCTGGAGCTGGTTTTTGCTGGTTAAGTACTGGCCTGGTGCTGGTTTAGTAAAAACTAAAGTTAGTTGACCAGCATGCTCTGTGCTGTTAAACTTATTAATTGAAGCTTGTGTTAAGAAGTGTATTTGATTGACTAATTAAGTACTCATTAACCTTAATTGCAGTTTCTGACCAATTAAAAACGAGCATATGTTGGTCACAAGCACAGAACAGATAAAATCAGCACGTGCTGGTCACCAGCACAAACCAGTAAAACTAGCTGATTACCAGCAAAAACATGTTCAAAACACAACAAACACTGGTCACCAGCAAAACCCATTATAACTGTTGGCCTAATGGACTGTTCTTGTCTGTCCATCAAAGTTGGTAAATGTTGTTTTTCAGTTTGATACAATGTCACAAAAGACTCAAAGTTGGACACAAATGTTTAAATAATGAAGTCACAAACTGCACAGCATTCTTCTACTAATTTCTACTGTGAACAAAAGTACTCATCACTATGCATGAGTGGGATGCATTACAGGGTAAGTTGGTGGGAGAGAGAGAAAGAAAGAGAAATTGGCAAATTGACAAAGAGAGCCTCTGTATGTGCATTTTTGTTTTGGAATAGAGGTAATCATTTTCCCAGCAGTCCTCCTTCTCCCCTTTCCCTGCTGTGTGGAATCCCAGCTTGCTCCAGCTCGGCCATGGCTGGCAGACTCCATGACAACCCTTAGGTTAAAGGTCACGGGGAGAGGTTGCTTTTATCTGCTAATAAGATTGGTACCTGGGGCTGCCACTCTCTCTCGCTGTCTCTCTGTTCTTGTCTTCTTGCTCCAAGGAAAGCAGGGGGTACCAGCGGGAGGAAAAGAGGAGAATTAACACTGATGACATCCTTTTCCCCAGAATGAAGAGATAAGCACACAGAGAGGACTGGTCTCTTGGGAAGAAAACAAAAGAAGACTGCATTGCATGCAGGAGCCTGCATGGCTACCTCCCTCAGCTAAATGGGTTCTTATGTTAATAAGGTCACTCGCTCACTCACTCACTCACATATTTGATAGACTGTCAAAGGGGTTCAGTAAAAGAGATAGATAGCTTAAATGCAGCTTTTATTACAAAGTGTTATTGTATATTTGAAATTTGTATATAATGTTTTTTGTTTTACAATGTATTTGTTACTGTTAACCTATAATAGCTTTCAGTTATCTAGCTTTCAGAGGCAATCAATTCTTCGGATGTCTAATTGTTTTTGTTACCAACACTGTGAAATATTATTTCAATAAACTAGTAAAAAAATTGCGCGTTTTGAATTTCCAATCAACACTATATTTGTGTTTGCAATTAGAAGAGAAGATATTTTATCATTTGCTAAAATGTTATTGTGAGTAATCTTGCTTGATTTGTTTGTCAAAGGAAAAAACATCCTTTATTTATTTATGTCTATATATGTTGTTCACAGCAATAAAAATGGTGACACAGAAAACTATTACGTAAAATGGTTACAAATTATCTGCTCGAAGCCTTATATGATAGTTTTGAAAAAAAAGTTTGTAATATTGTTGCTTATCTATATCTCTTCTCAACAAGCTTTGGACCTGTTAGTGGATCTTCACCATTTGAGGGATTAATTATGTATCCAAGTATATACCCTTAAATATAATTACTTTAGACTAAAAGTTCAACTGAATTTGCCAGCAAAACTAATTTTGGTAACTTTCTATGAAGCCCCTATTCATAAGTCATTATAAATGCAGTTATAACTCACTGCAACATGACATTTATTCTGTATAAGCATAATTATAAACTTCTGTAATGCCTCATAATGCCCTTATAATGAAATAATGAACATGTTTTAAATTATAAATGACTTATGATCCTTTTAAATAATAATAAATACATTATGGACATAGCAAATGTCATCACTGAGTAATGTGATTTACATTTATAGTGATTTTGAGGAATAAGGAAATTATTCCTTATTATAAGCACATTATAAGTGTCTATATTTTTTATTTAAACATTTTTTTTTTAACAATTGGAGTTTTAGCCGAACAGACACATTGTTGCAATTTAAACCTTTAATCTTTTTTTTTTTTAGAAAGAATAGCAATAATAATAAGAAGAAACATAAGTCTCTCTGAAAAAGAAACTAATAACTAACAAATACATCTGAAGACCCACCACTCTACAGAGTTTAGCTTTAACAATATCTATCTGGATTTATCTCTTCAGGGTGGTAGATCCCCAGGACCAGGATTGGGAAACCCTGTTCACACAGCACATTTATGACAACAGCACATTTCAAAAAGTATTTGCAATTGGCAACAGCTCCCTATCTACTTTCATTTGACATATCTTTTCTTTTACATCACTTGCCAATGCTCCACAGCACCCTTCAACAAATGCAGAAAGTTTCTCAACTCCCTCATTCCAAGGCTATCAAATGCTATCATTCATTGCTATCAAAGAGCTCTGGCGTGGCTATTTTCAGCTCTGCAACAATAGCCGTGTGGGCAATAGCGGTTTTCTCCAGTCCAACACTGTCAAATGTTGCCTTTCTTGAAAACTTGTAGCTTGTAGAGCCAGCTTGTACCTTAAAATAATGCAATTTGGTTTTGAAGAAAATATTTGTGCATAATTGTGATAAAAACATATACTGACCACTTTACAACTCTTCATGGTGCCCAACTTATAACTCAAGCCTAAAAGTTACTATAGATTCTCTGCACTGTTACAGTAACTGTAGTCAAAATGAATGTAATACTATGAAATCCTCACAGGCCCCCATTCTTTTTATCTGTGTATGAATTCACCAACAAATTCAACAAATTCCAAAAATGTACCTCTCACACAATGGAAGTCAGGTTTGGGCTTGGGAGCATCTCTCTTGTGCTTCAAATCCTTCTTGTGTGCTAGAAGTTTGGGTTTCTTCTTTGTCATCTCCACAGATGAGTCATACAAGACAGACTTTTCAGGCATCTGGTACTTTGGACAGACATCCTTTTCCGAAAAGGTCCAATCAGTAAAAAAACAAAGAATGAAAGAATTAAGAATTAAATCATGTTGATTTCTGAACTGAAAAATCACAAAACATTTCAAAGTTTATAAATTACTAGAAAAAAAAAACATAAACCTGTACATTTGACTAAAATGAATAAGGGAGTAGATGCAGCATGACATTGGAAACATACTATGTAGGTGGCTTGCAAACACAGATCAACCATAACAGTAGCACCAACTGTCTATTATTAGGTTTCCCTTGTGCTGCCACAACTCTGACCCATGAAGACATGGACGGCACAAGACCTCTGAATGTGACCTGTGATTTTTGGTGGCAAGATATTAGCACTAAAATCTTTAAGTCCTGTAAGTTGCAAGATAGGACCTCTATGAGAATCAGTGAGCCTTATTGGAGCTGTTCCATGTCATGACTGTATATAGCCTATGTATTGGATGCAGGTACACTTGGATTGTGGATATGGAGATAGTGTTGGTTATATCTGAACTTTATAATAACTCACCAAGGTGTTTGCCTTGGTGTTACCAAGAATTTCTTCCATTTTTGAGCGTATCAGCTCCTGAATTAAATCTTCTTTCTTCACCAGCTGTGATTGGAGGTGCCCTTTGTCTTGTTTTAGTTTTTTTTTATAATTTCTTCCCTGAAGTTACCTTTATCTTTCTCAGCCTCCAGTTGCAATTTCAGCAGCTCAATTTCATGGTTGGGATTTGGAGCAGCACTCACTTTTTTAATCAAATTAAGAACTTTAATCAAAGCTGCATGTATAAATAAGTATTCTGAACATTTGACCCTTTATAGCTGACTTCATTTAACTTTAACTTAAAGACATTTATAGTTTTGCACATGAATGACCAAGTTTAAGTGTTATTTACATCTGCTTCAGTCATCATAATCGTCAGGTCTATCAATTGGCAAATAGATTTAAGCCTTTTACCTAACAAATAACCTATAATAGAGCTTAAAATTTACTATTAAAAGCTAACCAAGAACTGTTACGAGTGCTGATGTATCTAAAATTACAACCTACCAATGTTTTGAGACCGAGATACAGTCACAGAACTGGGTGCTTTTCTTGTACCAGAGGCGTTAGAAACAACAAAAATAAGTTACTGGCGGAAGAAGTGATAAAAAATGCACCCGCTTTTATAAAATGTAAAAGCAGCTGGATGAAAAATGACATGGATAAAGTAAGAACTTACCAGCCTGCTGTGTGCAGAAACCATTGGCGTAGGAACCGGAGTGATGGGGGGCGTGTTCCACCCAATATCAGAAACATGTAGATTTGTCCCACCCAGAAATTAAACTACAGAAAAAGCGGAAACTGTTTAAAAAACACTTTATTTTAAAAGCACGTTTGGCAGCCTTCGCAATTTACGCGCTGTGTATTTGTTGTTGGCAACAAACTCTGGTTGTTAGGTGGTCTTTAACTTTTTTAAGGCTTGTGTTGAGATGCCTGTTCAGAAATATCCTGCTGTCGGCAGATTCACTGACGGGAGCTCTCGGTCGTAGAGATTCGGGTAGCTCGCGCCAGCTCTGAAAAGCG
This sequence comes from Megaleporinus macrocephalus, assembly GCA_021613375.1. Classification (NCBI taxonomy): domain Eukaryota; kingdom Metazoa; phylum Chordata; class Actinopteri; order Characiformes; family Anostomidae; genus Megaleporinus; species Megaleporinus macrocephalus. Next base: position 16,054,370 of record CM038711.1, read on the forward strand.
AGGTCAGTGATGAGAGCAATGAACAGCAAATTTTACTGCAATATAAACGGCTTTATAAACGGTAACAGAGGAGGAGGGTTTGGATTAGTTAACATTTATATTAACTTTAGTCAGAAAGCACTCTAAAACATTAGTCTGCAGCAGGGGTGATTGTAGGCTTAGAGGTTTAGGTTTAGTCACCCAAATAAGAACAGCTCATAATTAAAAATTAAATTTTCAAGTAATTTCGGACCATCAGTCCAAAACCAGTGTTGGGGAAACACTGTGACTGGGAAACACTGTGTGTTTTATTTAAGATAAAAAGTAAATAGATCCATATCAAGTAAATAGATCCGTTATTACGATTATAAACGATTATAAACAAATTAACATTAAAAGAAAAAAAACGTTTTTTACTATAATCTTAAGGGGTGCTGGGACTCAATTTAAATCTAAACTACGTAGTAGTTTGGGACGTGGCCAGAGATGTAACTACGTTTCAGGATGCTTTCTGACTAAAGTTAATATAAACGTTAGCTAACTCGAACCCTCCTCGTCTGTTATCATAACAACATTATACTAAAGCCGTTTTATTGCAGTAAATTTAGCTATTCATTGCTCTCATTACTGATCTCGTGTTCAAAGCTGGCGCGAGCTACCCGAATCTCTAACGAGGCGAGAGCTCCGTCAGTGAATCTGCCGACAGCAGGATATTTCTGAACAGGCATCTCAACACAAGCCTTAACAAAGCTAAAGACCACCTAACAAACAGAGTCTGTTGCTAACAACAAACACAGCGCGTGAATTGCGACGGCTGCCAAACGCGCTTTTAAAATAAAGTGTCTTTAAACAGTTTCCGCTTTATCTGTGGTTTAATTTTTGGATGGGACAAATCTACCTGTTTCTAATATTGGGTGGTACACCTCGACATTGCGAGGCTTCAGTCAGGATGTTCTCAGACGTAAGTGGCCACTGAGCTCATAGTGTTACTGTGTCATCAGCAGGTTGCAACAGCGATACAAAGAAATTGGAAGAGTCACAGAAAGTATTAGAAGTGGACATCTTTTGGCCACATTCCACAATGATGACCGCTTCATTGTGAACAGTGCCTTGCAAAACTGGATGATGAATGCCACACATCTCCAGGCACATTTAAGGCAGGTTAGAGGCAAACAAGTGTGTAACATCAAAAACCGTTTACATCAGCGTGTATTGTGTCCTAGACGACCTGCAAGGGTACCTGACCACACCAGCAGGCACAGGCGGATCAAACACTTGGGATTTTTTTCAGGGAGCATCTACGCTGGATGAGGTGACCAGTGGGCCTCAGTAATGAAAGTCGATTCACGCTGAGCAGAAATGAATTCACCCCATAGCCAAATCTCCCCACCTTTTTGCAAGTAGTTGGGCTTGCACCGCATACCTCCGGCATGGGAGGCGAGGACGCTACGAGGTAAGCCACAGACGCACGGGGCAAACCCAAGCGCAGAGCAGTTAGTAGTGAGGGGAAGGAAAGAAAGAACAGGCGAAAACACATAGGATGGGTGCTTGTGACTCGAAGGGAGGACGGGGGCACAAGCAAACACAGGATTGTCTGATCAAACCGCTGACTCCCTAACAGCTCCGCCACGGAGGCCAATGCACTATAGGGGAGAGGGAGAAAAATAAAAAGTATTTTTCCTTTTGTGTGTGTGTTATTTAGGATTCCCAGAAGGAATGCCTGGTGAGAGGGGGAAGTGAGGAAGTTTGTTTGTTTGTTTTTCTTTTCTATACTTATGCGGAACTCCCTCGTGCGAGAACAAGGGAGAGTTCGAGAAAAGACCAAGGAGACTCTAGGGGGACTCTACCTTACCGGCTTTGTCTCGAGACCCATGCGCGTAGCAACATGAACTCAAGACTGAGCGCCGTGTCTCAAATGCTCTCCTTAAGTAAGCCTTATGAAGCCTTATCAGCCGGCTGCCTTTCTCGGTCTCCCTCTAGCGACCGGGAGTGGCCTAGCAGAGGCTTGGGGCATTACAATCAAACGTAAATCACTTTACTTAAAGCACTCAGTGATGGCAATTAAAAAATCCATAACATATCTATAATTAGTTATATGTATAATAAGTTATTTATAGATGTGTAAAATTCATTATCTGTTACAAACTCATTATAATTAATTACAACACTATTACTAAAAGTCCGACTCTGATTCTGATTCTAAGTTGTAATGAGTTATAACTGCATTTATAATGACTTATAGTTATCTTTCACTGATCATGGTTTTCTAAAAAAACAACACCAGGTTCGACCTGTAAAGAATCTTGAATGCTGGTGATCTAAGCAGAAAACATGCACACCACAATGTAAAACAAAGCAAGCACTTACATAGATATATGCATTCTAAACACGCAAAACTCCACACACACGCCCCCTGTCATGTTCTGCAGTCCTGAAAAAAAGGGTCCATTAACTCCTGATTTCCCCTTTAGCATCAGGCCATCGCCTTTATGTGCAGTTGACAATCTCTAAATGGCTGTCACAATGCTCCCTCCCTCTCTCCCTCATTCTCTGCTGTCTCTCTGTGTAAGATAAGTTGGGCCCTAAAAGAGGGGGAATGAGGGAACCACATTGAATGGGTTTCACTGCCATGCGTCAGGGTGCCAGAGGCTTTGTCTAGAGGCCAAGCTGTTTGTTTAGTCTTTAGTTAAAAACCCAACCTCACACATTGAATGCATAGAAAGCCTATAGAGAGTGAGAGAGGGAGAGACGGGGAGATTGTTTGTTGGCTACAGATACACTGATGCATAAACATAAAAAATACAATCCTGTATGCATTTTTTGGCAGGTTTTTGTCTTTTTGTGACAAAATTCAGAAAGGCAGGCTTAAACCTGAGGAACAACATCAACTGAATGAGTACGCATTGCATAACTAACTGTGTACTAAAATGTGTACTGATTACAAATATATAGTGATTTTGATTTTGATTTTGGCATCCGAAAAAGTAACAAGAGATGCCATTCTCCCTATTATGAGTCAGTATGTCATCAATTTGATTTAAGATAAAATAAAAAGCTTCTCTTTAGACAAAAACATAATTGATTTTAACATAAATATTTTGTAGTGTTTTAATATCCTTAGGCTGTTTTGTGACCATGCCTTCAAGATTGTATGCAATTTAAAATATGGAAATGATGTTCTGTTGGACAGGGCTATAGGCTGTAGCCTGAATAGAAGCCTACATGTCACTTTTTTGTTGGTTTTGGTGACATTACAATTTATTCAAAATAGGCTCTTTTTGCACTTAGGTTCCATGTATAGACAACATGGACTAAAGAGTGTGCAGTTCATTTTGAAACTTTACATAATACATCAGTCTTGTTTATAAAAAAAAAGCATTTACTTTCCTGTGCTATGAACCCTTTATGGATTTCACAAGTATTTTTTGGATTGGAATTCATTAATACACAGAAGACAGAGGGCTCTAGTTCCCATCTAAATTAACAACACCGACAAAAGTTGGGAGGAAAGCAGGTCAGAGAGACACATATAAATTGTTTTTGCCATTAAGTTAAATTAGAATTTATTTTTTAACAGACAGGAAGCAGAGTATTTCCTAATGACTGAAACCACATTTTCTAACCTCATACACACATGTGAATGGACGCGAGCATGCAAGCGTGCTCCACCTCACTGACCGAGACACAAAAAAGAAACCCCAAGTTCACTACTTCTTTTTAATCTTATATTGTTGTACATACGTAGGGGGCATGGGCTTTTATTTATGAAATGGAAAAACGATACACAAGAAATATAAATAAATCATTAAAACATTGTTGGATTTTCATTTTTGATTGTCCTATAACTCTGTGAGTTCTGTGTAAATTCCTTAGGTTGGGTCCTTTTCTTTTTGGCTCTATATGATCATCCATAATAACTTGTCAGCTTTTGGCCTTTTGCTCCCCGAAATTCTCCTATTTTGCTAATTGCACACATCTGTGGCTCATGTTTTGATGTTTGCCCATCTGCACAGCTGTCTTCTTTTTGTGTCCAAGAGTTTCAAGCAAAGCGCTAAGACCTTTAACCTGTCCATGGGTAGAAATGTCAGTGCTTTAAAAACTCTTCATGCAGGAAAACAGTTTTACATGCACATTAAAACCACACGCCTGCTCTTAAAAAGCTAAACAGCCTCTATCATGTACTAGGAAAACCTTCTTGCCTTCTTGCTTCACATAAAATATTTACACTAGCTTCAACAAGACTATAAAAATCCATTTGAAATTTTATTTTCAGTGTTCATTGTGCATACACTGTATAGCATAGCACATGAATCCTGCATTACACATTTGGAAAAGTCTTCATACAGATAAGTACATACAAAACAGGACAAACGTATTGATTTTTAGTAAACTATGAAATAGTTATTAAAGCAATAAACCACTTAAAATCATGTGTACTTGCCTAAGAACACTCTTTCCTGTGATAACATTGCTTATAGCTTTTAGAAAATGGTGGCAGCATAAAAAATGATACTAGTGAAAATAAACTAGTTTTAGTAATTTAAGTTGTTATTATTATCATTTTAACTTTTTATTGTATTATACATGTGATAATGGAGCTCTTTGCTATTTAAGTGTTGCCTTCTGCAGCCAAACAGCACATAATAGCATAAAATAGCCATTTGGGATTCCAACACATCACTCAACAAATACAGTACTGTTTGGCTGTAGAAGCTAGAATTTCAAAATGTGCATAGCACACTGTTTATGGTGTATAGAGCAGTCTGAGATGAAGCCTGGCTTTAAAGCTATTTTTGACTAAAACATGGACATGTTTAATGTGTAATTATTCAGATGACATTCTTCAGACATTTATATTGCCATTTTATAGCAAATTATATTGTAATCCTTACTTTAATTTAAGCCTGTAAAATTACACGTTTAGCAAGATAGCAAGCCTTTCTGTCTGTTAGCTACCTAAACAGCCTAGTTCTCCAGCGCGCTCCACCCTACTGACCGAGACACAAAAAATAAACCCAAAGTTCACTACTTTTTCTTAATCTTATATTATTGCACATACATAGGGGGCATGGGCTTTTATATATGAAATGGAAAAACGGTGTTGTAAAAAGGTAAACAAGGAATACAAATAAATTATTAGAACAAGTATATACAAGTATAAGTATATACAAGTTTGTGATGGAAATTTAATATATGAATGTTTAGTTTTTTATTGCAGTTGTTTAGTTAAGTTTAGATTTTTTATTATTTTAATGCATTTTATTTAACAGAATCACCATTCTTGTTGTACTTAAAAATCTGCAAGTATTGTAACATAACTCCTATTTCATTGTAAAGTTTTGGGTGGAAAAAAATCTAAATAGTCAACGCTCAATGTATAATTGTTCAATCAGGACAGATATAGCCAAGCTACCTTTCCCACACTAAGGCCTTCAGGGCTGAAGGCTACCAGCCTTTTACAATACTGTAAATAAAACACTTTTACAATACAACGCTTCACAATACTGTGAACATCATAGTTTTGCAGGAGTATATGTGCCAGTGCGAGTTTATATGAACAGTAATTATTTTTGTGTCCTCTTGAGCGCAAAAACACACGACTCTGAATGTGTCCTACCTTCAAATTTATTTGGGTCCTAATATTACTATATAAGATATATAATATTTAAGTTTGATCATGGTGTGTCTGTGAACTCCTTAGGAGTTCAATATGATCCAGAACAGAATTATAAGGGAGGTGCACTATAGGCCCCTGTGGTGCGACCTATGCTTTTGTTCTTAATGGAAATTTTCCCCTTACATTACTTTTACTTTTCTATATTAAGTAGTTTTGTAAGCAGTACTTTTACATGTTAACTTGAGTAAAAAGCTTGAGTTGATACTTCAACTTCTACAGAAGTATGTCTAAACCCTAGTATCTATACTTCTACCTCAGTAATAGATGTGAATACTTTTGACACCTTTGCTAATAAATAAGGTTTTACTGAGTTTTTCCATAGAAGTTCATTATGATCTCATTATGATCTTAGGATTTTATCATGAGCTAGTTATAACAATTATTATAATTAAAAACAAATTCCTACATTTGTTCATTTGGCTGCTCCAGGAAAAGACCACTTCCCTATTAGCCCCCAAATAAAATTTGTTATTGATCCTTTCCTTGATTACCTTACTGGGTAAATTGAAATGCTTTTATTTAATAAAAAACAATTATGTATGCTGTCATATGTTGTAAATATGATATTGAACAGTCTTTATTATTTTTTTTTCTCCAGAATTTTGTTTGTGTTGTGCTGTGTTGTATGGTGGTGAAGGAAAATGTTCTGCTTTGGCAGGACAATAAAGCTTTATTCTATTCTATTCTGTTCTATTTGTAGACTGATGTGCCATGTCATTCACACTGCTAAATATGAAGATGTGCAGTAACCTTTTGAGGTTGCTGATTGAAATAAACACATGAGGAACACCAGTGAGTCCAGTAAGATGTAGGGCTGAGGACCTATCTATAATTAATAATAATGGATCATATGATCCTTAATAGTTGAGATACTGTACACTGTGTTGTGTATTTCAGTAGTTTTATTATTCAGTGTTGGTTTAGGCCTATCACTTAGTTGTGCACCAGGAACCTTGTAAGAATGTTGATCAATAATAATTAATAAGTAGTTATTTTAAGTAAGACTCAGTGAGGCCAGTTTTGTTTAGTAAATAGTGAACTACCCTTATCATTTGTAGACTGATGTGCCATTTCATTCACACTGCTAAATATGAAGATGTGCAGTAACCTTTTGAGGTTGCTGATTGAAATAAACACATGAGGAACACCAGTGAGTCCAGTATGATGTAGGGCTGAGGAGACATGTATCTAAAATTAATAATAATGGATCATATGATCCTTAATAGTTGAGATACTGTACACTGTGTTGTGTATTTCAGTAGTTTTATTATTCAGTGTTGGTTTAGGCCTATCACTTAGTTGTGCACCAGGAACCTCGTAAGAATGTTGATCAATAATAATTAATAAGTAGTTATTTTAAGTAAGACTTAGTGAGGCCAGTTTTGTTTAGTAAATAGTGAACTACCCTTATCATTTGTTCATTATTAGCTATCACTGTTAACAGCACAATTACCTGGGATAGGTCTTTTGGATGTCCTAGATACATCATCAGAAAGGTTGTAAATGTCTGTGCTTAATCAGCCAAAATATGTGCCCCAGGCTTAAGCTTCACAACACACTGTATGTCCTGAACCAGCAGCAACCTGTCTAGTTTTCTTTTAAGCCTGAAATCTCAGTTGTCTTTAACATGACCATTATCAAACCAAACAGACACATACAGATATGAATCAGCAGAAAATAAATTGCAGACTGAATTATCATGGACTGGGAAATTGACCCTTAATTCATACATTAAATATAAAATGCACTACCTTGTTACAGTTATTATTAAAATTAAATCTTAAAAGAAACAATTATGAGAATTTCTTAATGTTGATCTAATGTACACAATTGAATGAGGTATATTCAATGCAATAGTAAACAAAACAAAAGTTGTTCTCTGCTTGTGTTGTCTCGTATGTGCATATGACATTTCTCAATGCTGCAGTGTGTGTCTGTCAACACATGTTGAGCTTAATTTTTGATTTAAGTGATCATAGTAATGGACAATATGCCCTGCCATGCACTGTAAAAATTTTTTTGCATATTATGATGGATTATTTAAATAATCCTTTTGTTAATATGTTTTATGAAAAACTTCACTTCTTTAAATAAAATTTTCACTACTACTCTCATGGCCTGCTTCACCTGCCTCCCCTGCTGCTCTCTTAATCCCACTGCCACCTCAAGGCAACAATTTGCCATATACCAAAACAAAATCTTTATGCTGATTTTAAAAAACAGCTGCACTGATGCTTCTTTTAAAGACGGCATTACTATACTGCTAAAATGTATTCAGTAACATTTTACTGTAACGCACTGTTCATAAGGCTGCATGACATCTACATGAGCTAGTCATAAATGTCCAACAACAAAAAAGTATTTATTCCTTAGTTTGAGGTTAAGGTAGTTTTGAGGTTGAGGTAGTTTGAGATATTCAAAGTTAACTTGATTCCACACAGTTAGGTTCAAGTTGGGCCACACCCAGTGTAAGATTTTTGTTTTAAAGGCAGCCTTTGTGAAAAAATATATCCCTTCACAACTCATACATGTACAGTCAAATGTATTTAAATTTTTTAAAAGTGAAAAATATTTGTAATGAAAACTTGGCTTACAATTAAACAACAATGCCAAAATGCCAAAACACTAAAGAACACTGGAGAACAGAGAAGAATCAGATGGTGATATAGAGCCCTTTATCTTTGTTATAATGTTAACTAGTGCACACATGGCATACATCAGGGTTTGCATAGTTTAAGTGTGCATGTATTGGATTCATAATTAAATAAAAAGACCTATTAAATTAGATCCTTGTTAGTAAGCTAAATGTAACTTCATATTTAACAGTAGTGTCATATTTTACATTAATTATTGCATTTATAATTTCAATGAGTTATGAAAAAATTGGTTGATGACAACTTTCCAGTACACACAACGCTCCAAGGCCTAACCCGAGGAATGGATCACAGCTTCTTTTTTTTAATACCTTTTAGTTCTCTTCAAAAAGAAAGCTTTTGGTCATCTTTCAATTCTAGATACATAAGTTGTGTGAAACCGTACCAGAAATTTCATTCCAAATATGATGGCCAGAACAGAAAAATCATGTAACTAAAACACAAGGATAAAATGATTTTGCCAAGTAACTTGGCATGCATTGTATAAGCCTTAACCTTAACACATACTATGCCTCCCTCTTTCCCTAAGTGCATGCGTGCCTTGTATTATGACAGCTCCTGTCCCACAGTCCTTAAGTACAAATTACATTCCTCCCAGAAGCCCCCTGACCCCCTTTTCAACGAGACTCCAATCTGGTAGGGACCAGCAGGTGCAAGGGGGGTACAAAACACGATCAATTTCAAGTCAAGTCAAGTCAAGTGGGTTTTATTGTCATTTCAACTACATACAGAGTACACAGTGAAACGAAACAATGTTCCTCCAGGACCATGGTGCAACATAGACAGTGCATACAAGACACAAGTGCAAAACGAACAAACAAGTGCGGACAGACAACACAACACAGTACAGACAAAGAATAATAAATAATTGCTGGTAGTGTGTCGTGAGTCCAGTGAGGTAGTAAAGTTATTAGTGCAATGCTTTGTGCAAAAATGCTTCCCTTTTTATCTGGGGTAAATGGTTGGAGAGAGAGAGTGTACATGTACAAGAAAGATATCAGTTCAGACGTTGAGTTGTGTTGAGAAGTCTGATGGCTTGGGGGAAGAAGCTGTTGCAGAGTCTGGTCGTGTTGGACCGGACGCTGCGGTACCTTCTTCCTGATGGCAGGAGGGAGAACAGTCTGTGTGAAGGGTGGGTGGGCTCATCCACAATGCTGGTTGCTTTGAGGATGCAGCGGGTGGTGTAAATGTCCAAGACGGAGGGGAGAGAGACTCCGATGATCCTCTCAGCTGTCCTCACAATGCATTGGAGGGACTTGCGGTCAGAGGCTGTGCAGGTCCCAAACCAGGCAGTAATGCAGCTGCTTAGGATGCTCTCTATGGTTCCCCTATAGAAGAGAGTGAGGATGGGTGGAGGGAGACGGGCCTTTCTCAGCTTCCGGAGGAAGTAGAGAATTTGACACTGGGACAACCAAGCAATTGAAATACACAATTTACACTGCATTTACACACTATTTGAACATGTTAGTTGCTAGTTAGTCTATGGTTTTGGGGTTTAGAGATAGCTTTAATGCTGCACAGTTCTCTTGCTCTTCACTCTGCTGAAGCAAACACTGTCAAGAGTGTCTGCTGGACAGATTGGTGCAAATCTCAGCATAAAATATGCTCTTGAACTCATCCTCTACTCGAGATTCAATGCCATAAAAGTACTGAAATGGCTTGTCCATTTTATAAACGTTTCACACATGTTGGAATGACATCGGCAAGGGCTGCTCAAATAACAAGCTCAGGCGAAGATCGATATGTTTAAAGCATCCCTCCCTCAGACATGTGGAGAGGGATCAAGGGAATCAAAATCTCCCAAACCATGCAATCATTCACCTTTGAAGAAACTCTCTGGGCATATGGAGTTGACTCTAAGCTGTATAGCATAACCTGTCACTAAGTGATTGCGCATGATCTGTCAATGTCAGAGGAGGTGAAGGTAATTGAATCTGGATCAAAGAGGCTTGCTGCTCCAGTGAGGGTTCAGAGGGCTGCTCAGTTTTTAGTAATAACAGATACGCTTCCGGCACTAACCTTCTGTGCTCCTTCTTCCCTCTCCTCCTCTTTCCGTACGTCCTTTCTTCTCTGTTCCTCCTTGCTTAGCTCTTGTTTTGTTGTTCATTACTGAAGGCCTATTGATGGGGTCTGTCGTTTTGGAGATTGTCATTAATAGAAAGATGACCACATTGCATAAACAAAAGTACTGGAGTCCTTTTATTATTAGTCAGACAAAGAGTTTTAGGGTATAGAGAGTTCAGTTATAGGATGGTCATAACGTTTGAACTCTATTTTCTTAATGGCATAAACTACAAATACCTTTTCTGAGATTATATAAGCTTGGTAAGTTTCAACTACATCTCCATTATGTAGATACTGGCAGAATACAATAGCACTTTGTAGTTCCATAATTACAGACTGTAGCCTTTCTGTTTCTTCCCCACAGGACCACAACAGAGCAGGTATATTTTGGGTGGAGGATCATTCTCAGCACTGCATTGACACTGACATGTCACGTTAGTGAGTGTTGTGCTGGTATGAGTGGATCAGACACAGCAGTGGTTCTGGAGTTCTGAACACTGTGTCCACAAATGAAGCAACAAATGAAGCTTGAAGATTTTAGTAACTCTTTTTGAGTAAAAAACACATTAGCACATTAGTTATGTTAGAAAAGAAACACATATAAAAAAATACACATGACCACTAACAGATTACAAAAATAGTTAGATTTAACTTCTCATATTATTTAAATGACAGAATAACAAATGAGTGTCCCAACTGTCCCATGGCACAGTTACAAATATCCCTGGTTGTTACTCATTATGGGAAATATATACTATGTACTACATAGGCATTTATTCTATATTTATTAGTAGACAGATACAGGAAACATGTCAAATAATCAGATGATTTCCATCTACAGTTTTAGTGCAAGAAATAAAATGTTTCAATTTTACATGGTCTACCTTACTGTTATAATAGGCAGTGTGTAACAGGCCAAGTACAAGTGATCACTGAATCTATCAGTGCATCTGTTGAATACAAAAATACTTCTTATCTTATTAGTGGTAATATATATTCAAAAAATGTAACATTTACATTTACGGCATTTAGCAGACGCTCTTATCCAGAGCGACTTACAAAAGTGCTTAGTGTTCAGTTAGAGTATGAATCTCTATCTAGTACAAACATGTTTAAGTCCAAACTACTCTTAAACTCAAACACTGCCATAAACACAGGGCCAGTGCTGATACATAGAAAAAAGACAATGCAATACCTAGCAAGACTGGAACACCTACAGAGAAGAGAATAAATACAAGACTACATACAGTACAAGTGCAGTACTTAGCCAGTGCTCCTAGAAGATAAAGTGCAATTACAGTTTATACCAGTACTTTAGTATTAAAGTAACACAATCTTAATGTAACACAATCTTGTTCCAAGTAAATTTGAAACATTTACATCAGTCTGTATATCTTGGACTGGTTATATGTAAAGGATATCTGGCTTTTAAACAAATAAATACCATAAAGCTAGAGCTGTAAGATTTTTATATGACATATGTGTTGATATGTCATATAAAAATGATCATATGTGTTATATTCCAAATGTTGTACCTCTGTGACAAGTGGAAGAAAAACAATCAATAGCAGGCCTTAATCTCTTTATACAGTCATTTACACTACCAACATTGTCCCTAAAGCATATTGTTTTGAGTTTAAATAAGTATGCACAGCTTAAAACACCATCAGAACAGTTATGAAAGTAGTGGGACCCATGACTCTGGGGAAACTACATCTTAGCTCTTACAGATAAACCTCCTGAAACATAAAGTTACAGACCTGGAGTAGATTCTTTCCCACTATAAAGTTGGTTTGTTGAAAAGATTTTTTGACTGCGATGCATTTAGTGGGAAGAAAAATGATTGTATAAAATCTGGATTCTGAGTTCTGGCTGAAATATGGCCAGATGGAAAACACACAGCACTGCTGTACCCAAAAAAAGTTAAAGTGTGGTTAAAGCTTGCCCCCTTGTGGCAGTTTATCACAATGGCAACTGTGAGATGAATAGATTAATTAATGTAATTAAAGCACACTAAATGCAACTCAAGTAAAAGCGCTGAGGCTCAGGTGATCTCATGGCACAGTATAAGTAAGGCTGTGTCCAAAACAACATGATAAAGTAGGCATTCTGTATGTGCTAGAATGTTACTACTAAATTGTGGTGTGGTATGTTGACATATTGTTTAATGTGGTAGTAGTATGAAATTTTGGATTCAGTAGCTGCTAAATAACATTTGTGCAACAGTAAAAAAAATGGGTCAAGTTCTCAATTCCCTACAGGAGTGCAGTGAACCATCCTGGTACATAAAGCAGCAGAACTAAAGTTTGTAAGGTGCTGTTTTTTTCTGTGGTCTAAAATCAAATGCTTGAGCTAAAACGTGAGGGGTATGTGCACCAGCAAGGCAGTCCAGGCGCTTACCCACCAGAAAAGAATTAAATAATACACAAAAATGGATGAGTAAATCAGTGTGATTAACTTAAATGGAAAGGAGGAAAAAGCAGGCTGCTTGCAACATAGATTTATTTAATAATACATAAATGTAAAAAATGAAAAACTTAAAATTTGAAAATACTCATAAAATCATACATCGTACATAAATAAACGTACTTACATAAATATATGTACCTGGGTGAGTACACTGTTGTTCAAAAGTTTGGAATCATTGTTTTAAGCCATTTAAAATTATTTTTTTGCCATTTGCTTTAATAAAATACTTACAATTTTTAATAAACTTTACAAATTTCCATAGAGTTTATAATATTTTAATCTACACAGTATAAGTTATGACAAGTGATTCTAAATTTGTTTAATAGTACTGAACATACATGGAACTCATAAAACTTGTATTGCTTTTATTGTGTTTTATGGTATTGAATTTGACATAAATTTATATTTAAAGACCATCACAGATGTTTGATATTTAAAATAATTATATTTTATATATATTCATTCTAATATATATATCTTAATCATCTCATAATTTAGTCATATGCAGTCAGTGGTATAATAGAATTCAAATTGCAGCACTAGAGCTTAACGGTCCATAAACAACTGGAACTTTTTTACTAAATGTAACGTTTCATACTTTGTACTCGTTTAGACATGAAACATTCAATTATGGTGGAACTGAAAAAGGCGGAAAACACATATTCAGTAGAAAGAGAAATTTGTAAGAATGTTTTTCCAAATGTACAAAGCCTGTGGTCACATTTTCTACTTTGCACAAGTATTGGCCAGTCTATTGTTCTGAGAACACTAGCAATATCTTGTTTTGATCTGGCCTCTTACTTTCCTCACAAAACTTTCTTAATTTAATAAGCAATAATTAAGCAATAATTAAGCAATAAATCAGTTTAATTTCTCCTCTCTCTCTGAGAGGAAACATTTAAGTACTCATTATCTGATGATAACAGTTTTACTGATCTTTTCATACATTATTCTCTTCCACATACATTCATGGACATTTAAACTGAAATTTGACAAAATGAAGAGTGGTTTCTGGCTTTTGTGCAGTACTGGCTAAAAATGTATAAATGTTTGTTATTAATAATGATTTTGCTACACTTGATTTAGATTTTCATTTTCATATTTAGCTAGTCATTGAGGATGTCTGCACTGTTAAGCAGAGTTCATCTTCTTCATCTTACCCCACACAGGCAGTTCATGGCTGAGAGTTTAAAGCGGGACTTGGGTGGGGGTTCTGGATCAGCGTCCAGGACAGGATTTTCTATGGCCAGAGCAACATTGGATACAGGTCCTGCTGAGAGAGGTGATGAAGGAGCACTCTGTATTTGCTCCAGATCAGAAAAGCTGATTTTACTCTCCTGTTCGGACACACTGAGTCCTCTCAGGTGTGTCACAAAGGTCAGAGTCTGCTGCTCCAGGGACATAAAATCCTTATGAACTTTTTCAAACTGTGAGCAAGTAGAAACAACGTGTAATTTTACATTTTGCATATTATTGGCATCTTGGTCAAGAATGAAAAGTCTTTACAACTTAATGACTACTTTATGTAGATATTTTGAAGAAATTATTCCCCTAGGACAAACAATATTATGCAATTTTTCCTTTTTACTCAAACATCACTATTCTACCCAGACCTGTTTGGAGTGGTAAGTTTGCTTTTTTAATGATGGTAGTTTATATACACCTACTGGGATTCTGCAATATTCACACACTTGCCTTAGACCACCCTGTTAAGTAATCTCAAATGTTTATGTAGTTTTTGGCACTGCATGTATTCTGCTACCCATAAAACTAGACAATCGCACCAACAAAATCAAGGCTTCAAAGATAGCTACTATTATTAGTTATACAAAATATGTTTCTCATTTGTGTAAAGATAACATTGTCTAACATTTGTGGAAGCCACATGAGCAAGTCTCCACTTAGTCTAAATGAAACATTTAAACACTGCTTGTCTGCAAACCTTCTACAGAGGTACGAAAAAGTCTATAAAGGGGGAATTTTTTTGTGGTCTGAAGACAAAGAAAATAGGACTAGGGAAATGCCATTCTGACCATGCATATTTAAAGTAGGAGAAATTTTTGAAAAACAAAAACAGGTTTGGGGTGGGGACATGAAAGTTTTCAACCTCACGTTAGCTGGCTAAAGCAGTAGGAACATAGCTCACATTACTGCTTTTTTTGGCCTGGCACTGAAGTAAAAGAAAAGAATCAAAAACATTAATTTTCTCAAACCAATGAGGCTGACCAATTTAATGCTGATTTACATAATAAACTCCAGTTTTCTAAGTCTTCAGAGGGGCGAGGGATTGAGTGGATGCAAGTTTTGCCCGTGACTGCATTCTTATGTATTTCCTTTTTCACATATGTGAAAATGGTAGTCAACGCTGTTTGTAAGCCATAGCACTAAGCTACTTAACAGTAATGCCTAATATTTTTAAACCATAATTGTACAATGTCCTTTTCTCTACTAGCTAGTCATGCTATAGGCTACAAGGCTAACAGTAACAATTGCTTTTCAGTAAAACTGATAGGCACTCAATGCAATCATGTATGTTATGTTCATACATAAAGCTTAGAAAAGACAACTTACTTTTCTTTGTAATGAGTGAATGAAAATCAGTCAATTCATAAAGTAAATTGAGAAATCCAACTTGCTGTTCTTTGTTTTCTTATTACTATTATTATTGACAAAATGGCAAAAAAAATTAGGTGCTACTCATTTTACAGATTTCAAGGTAGAACCACCTAAACAATCTTCATCCGAATATACTTTTTCCCCATAGGGAATTAAAGGCAGAATGTTAAACAAATTAAAATCCACTGCCACAAATGATATCACAATAGATACTCTCTCATATAGACACATAGACCAACTAATGGACGGCAAATAACTGCAAAAGCAATAGATTTAAGGTCTCAGTGAATTTAGGGTAGCACTGAGTTTATGAAAGCAGAACATTTAAGGCAGTGCTTAATTTGTGCCGGATCTTGCCGGAACAAGATCCAGCACCTCTCATATTTCGAGAACCTGCGTTCCGAGAACCTGCGTTCCATATTCATATGGATCCAGCACCTCTGTGACATTTTTTGTTTTTTAACATGGGGAATTATTTATAAAGTAAATTAAAATAAATCGCAAGTGCAGAATGCGATCAGGTTTCTCCAAATTAACCAGATTTGCCAGTCACAGCTTGCATCCATGCGCACGTCCATGTTGTCTCCTCTGTTTATGAAGCTTGTTGGTCTACCGCTGGTACAATTCAACCCTGTGTCACGTGTGCGATCTTGGATTGTTAAAGGACACCAAACTGCCGCAGACATGCAGAGCAAATTGAACGTAGATGCAATGATTGCGTTGTGAATTTGAATAATTAGAAGGTTAGGCAGTCTTTGTATATGTATTGTTGTTTTTGTGCAACATGAAATGGTTTGTATTGTTTTTTGGTTGGTTTATTTGTAGGACATCATGTTCTAGCAAAAACTATTCCTCCAGTGGCATCTCTGAGATTTCATGGTTGCAGCTCCTTACTGCATTCATTAAAGCTAGTTCTATCTTATTGCATAGAATGCTACTATGTTATGTGGACACTTGAAGCAATGTTGTGTCACTGTGTTCCAGGACCTTTTCCATCACTGCCCACTTGCTGGATCCCCACTTTTAGTGTTCCATTACCTGATGTTTTACAAATTAAGCAGTGATTTAAGGTATATGTGGATTACATTGAGCAGTGGTTGTAAGGATTTAAGAGAGCCGTTGATCTAACGAACCGGTAAATTTAAGGTAGCAGTGACTTTAAGGAAGAAGGAGTTTTAATGTGGCAGTGCATTTAAAGTAGCAGTATATCTAAGGTAGCAGTGAATTTAAGATAGCATTTGATTCAATATACAACTAGATTTAAGGTGGAAATTGCATTTAGGTTCCCACAGCTTTACCTTTGCAACTCAGCAAACAGTTTATAAACTTTTATAACCATTTAACATTGTTAGCAGGCTATTTAAAGCCACAAACTTTTCCCTTCTAGTTTTAGTTTGTTGTGTACCTGCTGAGTGTTACATTGCAGAAAGTCTTTGGTCCATGTGGACTCCAGTGTTACACCTACAGTGTCTGCCAGAACCTGATGCATGTTCCTCAGCTCCTGTAGAAGAGGGAACACAGATCATTATTTATACAGGACTAGGGGTGTGTCAGACAGAGAGACAGGTATTGAGGTATGAATCTTTGTGTATATTTGTGTTTTCTTTCACCTGAAGCAGCTGTGTGCTCCCATTTAAGTGTGTCTGACACTCATGAACCTTGCTCCTGAACAGACCCAGCTGTATGTACAGGTTCTGAAATATAGATACACTAAACATGAAACTCTTTAAATATTTTTTTTTATTGGAGGCCAGTTAAGATTTATGGTCATATGCTCAATTTGGCAAATAATTAATTAATTCATATCCTTTTGCATTTTATTTATTACTGATGTTGGTTAAATAGTTGACTATCTGTACTGTGAACTGTATTGAGAGATTGGTAAGTTTTGAAACTTTAACAATGCCTGTTTATTACATCAAAGTCTTTACGGGGTCCCTATTTTTATTTATTTATTTATTTATTTACTTAATTTATTTATTTTTGTTTTTTAAACCAGGGATGTGGAGCTCCATCTTTTTTAATAAAATATAGGGGGGAACTGGTCCTGGATAGCCATTGCCAAAACAGCTTGCTGATTTTCCTAATAAAAGAGATTAAATTCATCAGTTAATTACCAAATTTAGTTGGTGTGTTAAAGCAGTAAAATCACCAAACTTTGCAGGTTACCACATCTCCAAGGCTGCAGTTCACCACCTCTCATTTAAACAGTATTATTTTATCTTTCTAATGTTTTATGCATTTTCCTGTGTAAAACATTTGCAAGCTAAATAAAAAGTGCTAATAAATAAATATCATGTTTGTATTTGTGGATTTACTTTGGTGTCCAAGAGGACAGTGCCAGGGTCTTCAGTGCCCTGGCACTTTTCAGGCTGCAGAGTCACTCTGGTGTGCAGATTTTCCAACAGCTCCCAGTGCTCCTGCAGACCTTGCTGAACATCGGCCACAAATGCTTCATAATTATTCTGAACCTGCAGGAGAGAGCGCAGAGCTCTCACCCTGAAAGAGAAAGAAGTAAAGAGATTTACTTATTAAATAGTCCTATGGCAATGTATTTGTGCTTTTCTGAGCCTATTATTGACTTCCTGATTATGTGAAGGAGATAAATTACATTTCTAAAGTATTTAACTTTTAGAAATACTATCATGAAGTATATTGTGAACTTTTATTTTTAAAATTAAGTACATGCTTTACTATTATTATCATTATCAGTACCACATTCAGATTAATGCACTAAAGATGCCATAGAATGGAAAACTGTACTTACATTGTCATAGCTAAATAAGAAGAGTTTTAAGCTTCGCTCACCATTTGACTGAAGAGGAGTGTAGTTCCACTTTTAATAGCATCACAACCGCAACAGCAACCTTTAAGTAGCAGCTGTGATGGTTGAAGTCAGATTATTTTATATTAAAAGAGTATAATTTACATTGTGTTGTTGCAAGTAGCTAGTATTTGTTGTGTTAGCTACTAGCAAGCTCCAGGTAACCAGAATAGCTAACTAAATAGCATGATGACATAGCTTATTTACACAGATGTTTCATGTCTATTTATGTGAACATCACTGTAAACCAGCAAAGCTTACCAATTATGGTAAAACAGCTTGTTTTATTCTAACAACAAATCATAGGTCATTAAATCATTAAAACATTGAATAAATGCCTCCTATGGCATCTTTAATGCATTTTACATTACTAATATTAAAACAAGGAAACTGGGATAAATCCCTAACATTAAAATAGGGATGACATCAAATATTTTGTATGAAAGCCAGGTGAAATTATTAAGGGGTACTTTACAGCCAGGAACAAGAAAATGGCTAAATGCATGAGCATGGCTATAAGGTTCACCTGTCCTGCAGATAAGTGCAGATCTGTTTGATTTTGTGCTTCAGTGAAGATTCTTTCTCATTCACTTTTCCTTCCTCATCAATGCCTTGCAGCAGTCGCCCCTTGGGAAGGTTGCCCATATTGACTGCTTCAGATAAGACCTGACAGGAAGAGAATAGAGATTCAATACCTTCCTCTGAGGGCACAGATGACAAAACCATTACTGAGTTTCCTACAGATGGGTTTATATTCAGGCTCCAGGCATGATAGGTGAAGACTATAGATGGATATTCCAGATGAGGCAAAGCAACATGCTAACTGGTTGGGTGCATCTATGTTAAGAGGATTAAAAAATGCAGCATGGCTGATAAAAAAATTATGCACTGATGGATTTTATAGGCACTGGTGTAGTATGAATATTGAAAGGACAAATATATTCCCTGCAAGCTGCTTGGTCATATAAAATATAATACACTGAGAATCTTCTTTAATAAATTCTATTGACAAATATTAAAAAATGTATTGAAATATACAGTGTACAGAGAACACTCATTATTACTTAATTTCCAGCAAAATGGCCATTAAGTATAACTTCAGATTAATAGTACTTTTATTAATCTTTAATCTTTCTGACACTGAAATTAATCTTTTAGCATCAGACACAAGTAGGCAAATTTTCAAGTATAATATGGACTTATGGTATAACTGAAATTCTATACATTCTACATAAATATATTTCCTTCACTCGTTCTTCTTATAATGAATTTTTGCATCCCACTACATCCTTTTGTCCATGCCCTCAATCTCCAATGAAGTGGCAAAGGCAACTCTGAACTTTTCCCTCCAAACAGGGTGTGGTCTATATATACAAAGTATTTACTTTGTCCACCCTACAGCCACTGCCAATTCTTCCATCCATCTTATGGTGTCACTAATATTATTTTTACCTTAACAATAACATTAACACAAGCAACAACCCAAACATACCTTGCCATACGACACCAAAACTGACTTATAGCTTTCAAATTACAGAAAAGAAAATAGGACACTTGTACTAGAACACTAAAACTGAACACCTGGGATGAGCAGTGAGTTTTACAGACTGATGAATGTAAATTTGTAATTAAGACTACATGGATTGTGAAAAGCTGAATAAGCAACCAACCTCTTTGACTGAACTTTGGAGATATGAAAAAATATCCCTGAAGGTTTATTTTTCTGCTTTTGTCTTGAAGAAATTAATAATTTGGATGTTTTTGAATGTAATGTTTATATATACAACAGCATCAGACTGGAAAATGTAACATCAGTTGCTTAGCTACTGGCAGTGCAGCTGGAACAATCACACTGGGCCCGTGGTGCCATGGTGACTGGGTTGAGCAATAGTGAGTAAAAAAGCAAATTACACTTTATGAAGCCCATTATTCAAATTTAAAGGCAGTCAACCACTAGGCTGTAGTGAGCCACCCATGGGCCTTATTGCCTTTATACATTTTGAGTCCATTTAAATGTAGTGAGAAGAAACAGGGACAAGAATGATTTTAGCCAGTTGGAAGCATATTTCAGTAATTTTATAATTGATAATTTATAAATGTTTTTACTTTATTCTTTTCTGCATTTATTCCAAGTTTGATCACTATTGGTTAATTCCTAATCTAAATATAGCCACGTATAAAAAAAAACATTCCAATGCCTTGATTCTTCACTCCACCCAGACAGCAAAACACCCAAAGACAATCATTTAAATTCCATACCGATTAAATGGAATGCTACTACATCTGATGTAACAGCTAAGTGGACTTTTTGTGAAACAATGACGTTTGACTTCAAAATGTACTATTTAATGTGTCATACTACAAACATAGTTTTAAAAGTGGTGGATCTTGACATCTAAGGCTAGGTCAACATGTGCTGTCACTGACTAAAATGCTATGTTCTGCTGTTGCTCCTATGGGATTTTAGTGGTATGTTAGTTAGCATTTCACACAAATGTTACTCTGATTAAAAACAATCATTTGAAGCTTGTAAAAGACACTGTGTTACATTTGAAGGTAACATGCATATTAGCATATATTGTACCTTGTGTGTAACAGTTTTACAGTAAGTTTTTCTGTAAGAGCTCTAGCATGGAACCACCATCATTTTTTTCCATATCTAAGAACTAAATTAGTCAGGCTACCACTCGTACTGTACTCGTACCGAATGTTGTACCTGTACTTACTGAGGATGAACTGTTGCTTGCTGATTCAGAAAGTATATTTAAATCACCAGGGTTGCCTGAGTTTCCATGTGTTTGTTATGATGTAATGCAACTGACTGAGCAAGAGCTTTTTGATTTATGGCGAGAAAACACAGCACAACAGGTACATGTGACAAGTGTACACTGGAGCACACCATGTTAATAGATACT
This sequence comes from Megaleporinus macrocephalus, assembly GCA_021613375.1. Taxonomy (NCBI): domain Eukaryota; kingdom Metazoa; phylum Chordata; class Actinopteri; order Characiformes; family Anostomidae; genus Megaleporinus; species Megaleporinus macrocephalus. The sequence goes on from CM038711.1 coordinate 16,075,568, forward strand.
GTCTGTTAGGCCTTAAGTGCAGCTGCTGAAGTCTTATTTATAGTATTGTAGTTAGACCAAGTCAGAGTCAAGAAAAAGACCAGGTGTAGCCAAGACTAAGACAAGACAGAGTGCGTTTTTTTGTAGATAATTGTACATATATTAACAATTATATATATATAAAAAAAAACTGTATATATGAATGCATAATGTTATATTTTATTGTAACTGTTGTGAATTTTTAACATGAACTAATATATAGTGGAAAACATTATATTATTTTATAAAAACATAATTTTATATTACATTTTAATATAGTATTAGTCTAACTTTATTACTGTAAGTAATATTAAGTTTAATCATCCCTTCCTCTAGCAAATTTGTTTGGAATCACTGCCTAATTATTTTAACTGTCTTGCAACAACTGTCAAAACTGCCCAAAATGTACAACAAAAAGTTACAATAATTAGAGAGCCTTTACTGACCTCCAACCTGGACAGGAGGTTGTGTATCTGTGGATGACTGGAGGCAGATGGGGGTTCCAGGAGGAGGGAGATCACCATGCCATCAAGCAGTGCACTCACCATAGTTAGAAGATGACCTGCTTCTTGCTGACTAAAAAAAAACAAAGATAAAGAACACACATAAAATGATCATCACACTGACCATCAAACATTTAGAGTCACCTATTTTTTTTATGTTTTTCATACAAAAATATCTCTCAAGTCTCAAGCATTGCATATGACACTTATACACTGGGGCCAGATCTTACAGGCCAATTTATTATTATTTTTTTACTTGCCCTTACCCACCTTGACTCAAATGTTCATTACGCCTATGTTCTAAAAGTGGTTATTAGCAACAGAGGGGGAGGAGGCAACAGTGATAAGTGCATTATTCAAATATTTACCCATAATTCACATTTATATTAAATTATTTGGCAGTAGAAAAATTATTTGGCAGTAGTCCTGTGGCCTGTGGCTACAGGAAAAATACCTGTGGCTAAACTTACCCCTGGGCTAGATTCAGTTCTGAAGAGACAGAGCTGGCTGCTAAATTCCATAAGTCATTTACTGATGGCTGAAAAAAATACTATTTGTTGATCACATGGCAGTATGTCTGTATTGCCTATACAAATCAATCCGCCTTTCACCTAGTGATGATTTAGGTGCCATAACCTCGTCCTCTGCCTTTAATCCCTGGTCACTTAGTGTCTTGAAGAGACATTTGTGGTGATGTGTGGACTCACTTGACATTTGTTATCTTTTAGTTTTATACAGTAGTTTTCCCTAAAACTAGGAAAACAAGTGGTAGAAGAGGTTAGTAGATAGCATTTGCTAGCCCTATTGTTTGGTCAAAACTAGCACAATGCAACATGTGCTGGTCTTAGTTTAGTCATAACCTCATATTACACAGCATCATGGCATTAATTAGACCGGGTGGTGTACTCTGAAGTACTGGACCAATTATAATGAGGAAGGTTCACATGTTAAACTTGAGAAATATGAAGGGCTGTGTTGAAAATGACATGAAACAAGGTGTGTTCCTATAAGGCATGTTTTGTGATGGTCTTTCTTTATTTCCTCACCATTCTTGCCAAACTCGTTCGGTCTCTCTCACAAACACCTCACTGTTCTTGTTGTTCTGGGACACTCCTGTGTTCTTTTGTGAAAACAGCATGTTAGCCTGCTGATTGTTAATAGCACAGATATTACTCATTGCTTATGTTATATAATGCATAGAAGTGTAAAAAGGTGACATTTTTTTCAGAGATTTACCAGAAACATGCTGCATAAATAAAAGTATGATGATGTAAAGACAACAATAAGACATATTGTTAGTAAAGTTACATTATAAGTTGGCTTATAAAACTTAATTTTATGTACATTTATGTACATACTTGAACATACTTGCTTATTTGTCTCTCTGTAGTGATAAAGAAACTGCAAAACAAAAACGCAGAGACCAAGTCCAGTCCACAGCATCCCAGCTAGCAATAGCCTGCTCCTAGCCTCAAGAAGACTGACTGAGGGGTGTAGTGGGGCCTCCTCTTGGACCACCGACCACAGTGCTGCAACTTGGCCCAGACATCGGAGCCAGCTGGCCCATTTTTTCCAATGCAGAATGAAAAGATATATGGCACATTGAGTTTGCAGTGTACAGTGCTGTGCTATGTATCTAGCAAAATATATATAGTACTAAATAAAAGTTCTATGATATGCAAAAACAGGGTGACTATTTGATGCTATATTGTACCCTTTTTAAAACATAATTTAAATAACAATATACAAGTTTCCCATCATAGCAACAAACCATTTAACCATTCATATTGTTACTTACATATGTAAGCAACATCTTCAATGATTTCAAATATATGTACATTCAACTGTGGCATTTTTGGATAGTTGTGTCATATATTGTGATACATTAAATGGTCAAAAGGATGTGGACACCTGACTATCACACCCATAGGAGCTTGTTGGACTTTCCATTTCAAACCATGGGCATTACTATAAAGTTTCCCCCACTTTTCAGTGGTTATTATAGCCTCTATTTTTCTGGAAGGCTCTTCTCCAAACTTTGGATTTTGGTGTATTTGAGTATTAGATGTGTGCTTTACGCGACTCCAGCCGCCATCTGACATTGTGTACTGTGGTCTTATGATTAAGTGCAGCAGCTCAGCCATGAAAACCCATTTGTTATTATGAACCTTCATCATGCCAGTGTTTGTCTATGGGGATTGCATGGTCATGTGCTTGATTAAACACCTTTTAGCATTGGGTATGGCTGAGACACTAGAATTCTATAATTAAGAGGGGTGCTCACATATCACAGTATTAGTAATATATTCAACTATATACATATATGTAGATAAAATGTATGTTATAGTGGTTTAATGTTTAAAGTACATATATGTCCAACATATGGAACCATATTATGAAGTTCACACATATTTGGAAAAAATGTTGGCAGATTCTTAACATCTTCAGTTGCTTTAAACGTATTGCTTTGATAGTCATGACAGACCATTTGAGAGTTCCTTATAACTTTAAAACATAAAACATGATAGATTTGGGAAAATTTTCTGTGTTAACATTTGAATTTAGATCAAATAAATAAGCAATAAAGAATAGGCAATAAAGAATATTTTTACAGCTCATGTTTACCAGGGGTGCCAGTATTTGTGGAGGGAACTGAATGTTACACATCACAACAAATAATATTAATATTAAATGATAGTTTTAGGCTTAAATACTCACCCATTAACATACCACAACATTGATATCATTTATGTATGCCATGTATTAAATCAAAACATATATTTTCTGATTAGCAGTGGTCTATAGTGGTCCCTTTCCATTGATTAATAGGATAGAAGTGGCTGGTATATTGTTAGGCTATGTAATAAGCAAGTCTGTGTACAGTGCCAGTGAAAAGATGAGCAGCAGAATTCTGAACCATCTGAAGTTTGTTAAATAATTATGAGCTAATTCCTGCAAGAAAAAAACTGCAAAAGTCTAAGCAACTAGAAATTAGAGTATGAATAAAAGCAGCAGACAGGAAAAGGTTGAGTTTTAGCTCTATTGCTTAAGTAAAAAAAAAGGTTTAAACAGGGGTGCTAACATAAGAGTTGAGTTTAATTGAAGAGTCAAGGATGACACCCAGGTATCAGAAGAGACGATCTGTCATACATCAGTACCTGCAGGCTCTGTGGTGTGAGTGCACATTGTTGGACAAATATACTGCTCCAAGAGATGGAAATAACAGAAATTAATCCTCTAAGGGAGCTGAAATTAAAAGCTAAATATAAGCAGGGAAAAGTACATGCGACTCTGCCTACCACTTTACAACCACAATACAAAGACACGTCCACCAGTCATCATTTTCTCAAACCAAGAAATCACATACATGATCCACACTAACCTCTTCCAGCTCTGTCTCTGTGCTGCTTCTGTCCTCTTCTGCTCTTTCTCACCAGCTTCTTTTGCCCTGTCCTCCTCACTGTACCACTTTCGGCACCTCGCATCCACCGTTGTCAGCTGAGGCATCAGGTCAACACTCAGTCATTGGCACAAGCTTACATGTTGTGTGTCTACAGTTCTCCATTAGCATAGTACAGGGAAAAGACTTGTCTGTCCAGTAGCTCCAGTCAGGCTAGCCGGTTTCATTTTACCTGCTTTGAATTGTTCAGTGAGAGAATGTGTGGAATGTGGTTAAATACACAGCACATATCAGCCCAACTTGACACATCATTTGCAGATGTGGATTTAGATCTATTCACAAATATGTCTGATGTGGTTTGACAAATGTAATGGAAATGATAAACCTTCTAATATTGATTTGCAAGAACCTGGCAACTTCTGTGTCAATGAACAGAAGTAGAACTGGTGACAGAGTAACAGGGAGGAATATAAAATTTCATCATCAATTTTAAAATAAAGTAGCAGTAGTAGGAAAGAATTCTACTGGGGTAACACAGCGCTAATAAAAAAATTCCTTAAGGAAACACCAGTGCTTGCAAAGCAAAAATAAAAAAAAAGATAGATGAACTAACTGAAGCTTGTTGCTAGAACAACCAGAAGGCAGGGCATTACAATAATCTAACCTTGATGTATTGACAATGACCCTAAACATCAAGGTAAATCTGCTACAGAATGGCTTAAAAAAAGGATCCAATAGAGATGCTGTGGAATGACCTCAAGAGAGCTGTTCACAGCAGACATCCTAAGAATATGGCTGAGCTGAAGCAGTTTTGTCTGTTGTGCATGTCTGATCAGCAGCTACCAGAAATGCTCGTTCGACCAGTTATTAGATCCAAGGGTTTATTTACTTTTTCGAAATATTATAGTTGTTTGTATGATATTTGTCACGCCTGTCTGTCCACGTGCCTCTGTTTACGTCCTGTCCATGTGGTTTTGTTTTGTCATGTGCTCCCCTTGCTCTCTGCTCCACCCTTGACCCACCTGTCTATTTGTCATTTTGTGGTTAGTTCTGTCAGCTGTTTTCCCTTGTTAGTCCATGTATATATACCCTGTGTATTCAGTCTGTGTTCGTCGTTCATTGTAATGTGTTGTGGTGATCCTGTCCGTCTGTTCCCGCATTAAATAATAGCCTTTAAAAGCTTGCGAGTGTGTCCGCTGCTTCGCTATTCCTGCTCTCACTGGGACAATATTAGGTTAAGCACATTGTGTTTATCTATACTTGGAATGTAGATCAGATCACTTTTCAAAGGATTCACATACTTTTTCTTGCCACTGTATTCTAGCAATAGTATCAATATTTTCATCAAAGGCCAGATCAGGGTCAAATGTGACACCAAGACCTAGTGCAAATAAGAAGCTATTAAGATTAAGCTTTAATGTAGAAAATTTGTTTATAGCAGTTTTTGGTCCAAGGAGAAAAATCTGTTTTATCTGAGTTGAACTGCTTGACATTCAGTCTTTTACACCGTCCTCTATTTTATTAAAGTGACAAAGCTAATGACAACATGCTCGGTGCTTGAACACAATTCATAAATATTCTAATTCAGGAGGTAGTGATGTAAAGGTTTGAACCATCTTGTATCTCTGTCCAAGTGAGAGATGTTGAGATGTGAGAGATATATTCTAATTGGAGGAACTCTCAGCAGGCCGGTATTTTGTGAGCGGCACAAAATAATAAGGACATCAGGGGACATGGTTCAATTTGACAGTTAAGAACAAAAGAAGCAATCCAACAGAGATTACCAGAAAGATTTTAAAACTGGACAAGACCAAAACATGTGAGAGAGGATAGCTGGGGCTTGGGAGCAATGTTCACAGAGAATATCGAGATTTGAGTTAAGTTTAGCTAGTTTAACCTTTCTCAAAGTACACTCGCTGGACCAGTTTTAACTGACTAAGATTATGTCTAGTGCAGACTGAAGAAGTATGGATGCAACAAATAATTTTGTCCCAAGTATCCTGTTGGGATAATTTGGGCAGGAACAAAAAGATAGACTGGAAAAGATATAAAAATTTGGGAAGTACATTCAGGATTTAAATCTTCTTTGACACAAGAGGACAAGAGGAAAAAAGATCAGCATACTTACTTAGTCTTTGGCTAGTAAAACCTGTTTGCTCCGTATGTATGATACATCCTAGGACAGTTTCAAGACGCCTGATAAGCACTTTAGATAAAATCTTAACATCTACATTAAGTAGACTGATAGGATGATATCCCCCACAGTCCAAAGGGTCTTTTCCTTTCTTCAGTATCAGAGAGATGGTTGCTTGTTGTAGAGTGGTAGGAAGAACAAGAAGTTAACTTTAACTTTTATAAGAAAGAAATAATTTTTCAGCATCAATGTTTATGTATTGGACAGACACATATCAGCAGTAGAGACTTTTTTTCTTTTTTATTCAAACTTAAAAAAAAAATACCCCATCCCTCCCTGACCAAGCCCAATGTCTCCCCGTTACTCATTAACTAATAATAATAAATAATTAAAAAAGAAAATGAACATAATGACTAATTACAAAGGGGATGAAGAAGATATATAAAACCTCTCTGTTTACTGTTTAGGTGTGACAGATAAATGGTTGCCAAACCTGGTCAAACATGCTTTGGTCCACCAGTCGTCCCCTAACTCTGCCCCAAGCTCCTACTTAGGTTTGATTATCGTAGGTTGATCAGTAAAGGACAAAATGATGTTATAATAAAGTGAGATTATCCCCTTTGTGTTAAAGGTATCAGTAAAAAACTTTTTCCAAGCCTGATTAGGGGGTCGCCCTGGAAATGTAACGGAAAGGGATTGAGCAAAAAGAAAGACTTGAAATATGATGGCATGTGGAAGATTTTGAACACAGTGCTGTACAAAAGTGTTGTCATTGTAAGGGCCCCTACAAGTGCTGATTTCCAGTCTGTTCCAGGTGCCAAAGGTGTGAACTGGAGGATTTTAATAGATAATTACGATCTATTGGACTTGTTGACGCTGTAAAAAAAATTAATTGTCGTCAGAATTGTGCCCAACCCTTGAACACCATAAAACCAGATCTAAACCAGAAAAGAGCTACTCCTGTTACTCCTACTAGGTTTTCTAGCCTGTCTAGTAGAACACAGTGGTCTGTTGTGTCAAACACTGCACTACAATCAAGCAGAACTAGTCAGGGTATATTGATCAGCAGCTATTAAAAAATCTTTTACAATTTTCACTAGTGTTGATTCAGTACTATGATGAGGCCTAAATCCAGCTTTTTTCACGTGTCATTCCTATGCAGGTAGATAATTAATTGTTGTGCCACAGCTTTTTCTAAACTCTTTGATATGAGGGAAAGATTTGAGAGAGGTTTATTATTGATAGAATAGGCATGGTTATTTCTGGCACAACTTCCTTACTTTGTGCACTGGTGCGTAGTTATGTTGGAACAGAAAGGGGCCATCCCCAAGGTGGAAGCATGAAATTGTCCAAAAACTCTTGGTATGCTAAAGCATTTAGAGTTCCCTTCACTGGAACTAAGGGGCCAAGCCTAACTACTGAAAAACAACCCCTCCACTCATATATACACTATAATATTGTCAAAAGTATTCACTTACCCATCCAAATCATTTAATTCAGGTGTTCCAGTCACTTCCATGGCTGGAGGTGTATAAAACCAAGCACCTAGGCATGCAGACCATTTCTACAAACATTTGCGAAAGAATGGATTGCTCTCAGGAGCTCAGTGAATGTGCCCCTTCCTGTTCCAACATGAGTGCGCACCAGTGCACAAAGCAAGATCCCTAAAGACATGAAAAACCATAGAGCCCTGACCTCAACCCGATAGGACACACTGTAGTTATGTTCTGGTAGGTACTGCCGGTGTGACCAGTTTGACAGCTCTTGGGTAAAATTCCTGATGGCAAAGGTTGGAACAGTGAGTGACTGGGGTGTCTGGAATTGGAGATGTTGGTGGCTTTCCTTAGACACCTCCTGTTGTATTTGTCCTGTATGGGTGGGAGGGGAGCAGCTGTGATGTGATGGGTAGTTTTCACCACCATCTGTAGGGCCTTGCATTCAGCAGCAGGGGCGCTTCCGTAACAGACAGTGATGAGGTTTGTCTGAATGCTTAATAGCATGTGATGTGTGAGTGACCAAGTGAGATCTTCGGTTATGCAGACACCAACTAACTTGACCGACCGACCGTCAGACAGACAAACATACAGACACTACCTACAAGATACCAGACTATCTACCTATCTATCTCAGTAAACCTTATTAGTCTCTGTCTGTCTATCACTCAGTACAACTATATTACCATCAATCTATCTCTTTCAGTATAACTGTATTACTCTCTGTCAATTTAACCCTCTTAGTATGATTGTATAATTAATCTTTTTATACAATTTATACAATACTAAAATCATGGTACTGATCATTTAACTGTTTTTTTAACTAATATTCAGATTACTAAATTAACAAAACACTTTTGGCAGAACACCCTCCTTTCTAAAAGATCGCTTATAACTAGATTATTTTAGGTATGTAGGTGTTTGAACATGGTTTATTTATTTAATAAATCAACAGCTTTCCTTTCTGTTTTTCCCTCCAAGAATCTGTAAGAAATCTATATATATATTTTGTTCACACCAAAGTTCAGTCTTACAAGTTGTTTCAATTTGAATGCAGTGAACTCTAGGGTGGACAGTCTATTACTGTAAAAACACCCACAGCTTCTTTGTTTGATTTGCTAATGTTTTGTTATCATTTATCTTTAACAGGTTCTTGACAGCTACACATTCTTTCAGACCTAGTGTTGAGTTGTTTTTTCACAATTAAAAAAAATTACAATCTTTTTTTTTTTTAGATCTGAATACAAAGCAGAGTTCAATTTTCTCTTTCTCAAAGATGAAAGCTTTAAGCACTCTTCATCTGGAGGTGAAACTTTTGGTGGTCTGTCAGGTCTTGCCTTGAGTCCTAGTTTCTCTGAAGGTTTTGACATTTTTTTTATCTACAGTTTTAAAAACATTCCTGTACAGACAACAATTATTTTTCTTTATGTACTCACAGCAGTTGTTTTGCTAACTGCTACTGGAAAGTATTTCACAAAAAATAATAAAAAGTGTTTGCAAGATAAATCACTTGCTCCATTTTTAATTACCCATTTTATTATTTTGTAAAATTTTACAAATTAATTAAACACTGATTAGAAAGAACTCCACCAAGCAGACTGACCAAACAGATGTAATAAAAAGTGTTTATTTTCTCCCAACACTACTGACATCAGGATGCACGCACCTTGAGACACAAGGTATACATACACACCGTATACACACTATTATCTCCAACAGACTAACAGCATTCAGAATAATACAGCTACTGTTTCTTTACATTGTACAGGCCCCCCACTGCAGGAATAGTGACTTCTTTTTCCCTTTAAGTTAATACAGACTTATCTGACTATTAGCTAAAGTGCATGTATAAATACCAACAGATTATGAACTGAGAAAGCAGTGGAGGTTAGATACACATTATGATCATTAGTACATGTGCGCAAGACAAACACAGTACTGTACAAATAAATATATGTTAAATGAAAAGGTCACTTTTAAAAAAGAATACTAAAAATGTCCATGTTCTTTCTGTTATTTATTTTGGAGGCTCAATGTCAAACTTACGATTGGTGTGCGACTGTGCTAATGCAGCAATTCCAGACCAGCTGGAGAGTTGTCTGCGATAACAAACCATTAGTACAATGACCTTTGACTTAGTAACATTTTATAATGAAACATGCAATTTCCTCAAATTAATTCAAACAGTATGAAGAATTTACAGAAACAAGACTGTTTTATTAAGAAATCTGCATATAATTGTATGTATTTAAAAAGAAAAAAAACATCTTGGGAACAAGTTCTTCAACGGAATCCCCTGTATAAATTAGACTTAAATGAAGAAAGTCCACAGACTGGTTCAATTATTTCTTTGAGGGTTAAAGAAAAAATCCAATTTAAGTTAAAATGATCGAAGATAATAAGCAACAATTAGTGAGTATGCTTATGATAGGGGGATCTCCATAATCACATATCAATTGTTCAGTTTTCTTCATAATAATGAAATAAAGTCCAACATTTTACAATAATTTTTTTTACTCTATTAAAGCCTAAAAAAATATTCATCATATACCTTTTTTATCCAATTTTAAGTTCACCAGTTCAAAAGTCTGCACACTAAAGTTCATTCCAGGACCAACCAAGTCAAGGGTTTAGCACAAACTTGTACTTGTGTGCATGCATGTTTAGAGGCATCTAGGCTCAGGGTTTAGTAATATGGACCTCACTGGCGCCAGCTCCATTCGTTGTTGTGGTGATTATGTACTGGGTGGTAGCCTGTTGATTGGTGGATGGCTGCTCCAATGGATCAGTGTGTACCTGGTTGGTGGTGAGTGGGGCATTAACTTGTTTGCTGTCCAGCTCAGTCTGCCCCTCAGAGATCACATAGTGAGTCTGACAAAAAACAAAGGTCACAAAAATGACACCTGATAAAAACAGATGATTTCAATAACCATTATAAATTATGCAGAAGAGACAGTGGTAGCACACAATGTTGGGGACTATACATGTAATTTTGGGTCTCACTGACCCACACTCAATAGTTTTCACAGGTACAAAATACATTTTGTTCTCACTAAATACATTGGCACAGATCAACAGCATATGGATCCACAAAATTACCAGAGCACATATCAGGTAAAACTAAGGCAAATAAACTAGACAGGACCATTTAAACCAGCTATTCTGACGACGCTCTGGTTAAACAGTATGTATAAAGCATTACAGCATGAAGCATAGCATTTACTTGTCTACTTGTTGAATTTTGAAGGGATTTTTTTGCACAGTACAAACTGCATCATTATTTTACTGGCCAGCTAAATAAGGATTTACTAAAAAGTAGAGATGGACCGATCAGCATTTTTAAGGCAGATTCCGATCGCCGATCATCTTTCAGCGTGATCGGCCGATAGCCGATACCGATAGAGGGCGGGGCTATATGTGACGGCAGGGCTACATATTATTAAGACAAGCAAGTCATGAAACAAGGTGGAAACTGCTTTATTACAATTTTTAACAAGCTCTTGTGAAACAGCATAATATTTTTAACTAAATTAGAAGTTGGTCTATGTGGGCATAAACCGCTAGATACAGCTCTGGAAGAGCGACATCAGAAAAGTATTTTCTACTAGGAACGGCAGAGCGTGGATCCAGGTGGAATATTAAGCGCAAGAATGCCACAGAACGTCTTCTACAGCCGAGAAGAGCTGCTTATCTAGAACTATAAACTCAACCTAGCGGTTCAGATGGGAATTGCAGGGAGCTGGCCGGAGGGGGTTTCAAGCAGGGCTCCTCTCTCTGGATGAAACGCTAGCTGTAAATACAGAAATTAGGCTCATCGGCCGATCGCCGATCACATATTTTGATTAAAAATCGGCCGATACCGATACATGGCAGATCGATCCTTCCATCTCTACTAAAAAGGTATGGTGATCATTCTCCAAATAATTTTCTATAAGATTTATTGAGAAACCAAAACTTAAAGTAAACTGAATATTAACCAAACAACACATATACATTTATATTGCCAAATAAAAATAAAAGTAATAAAATTTTAGTCTGGCCTCAGCGGATGTTTGAATTTTAAAACCAACAGAATCAAATATTTTTTAATTAAGAACAGATCTAACACTAGCACTCCAATCATTGTTTAGCAACTGCTGCTAGCTACTTTTCTGCATTATATTATAGCATAAAGAAGATAGCTCTTCTAGAATACTTGGCAAATGCAGTACATCATCCTGGTATTTTTGGCATACTAGAAATTCATGTTGGTTGTATGCTGGATACTATTTACAACTTTTAGTCACAACAACCACACAGTGCACAAACAGTAAGTAGTAGTCTCTTTCTGTAACTTGTTCAAAGGTTTCACTCACTGTTTTGACCTGGTTGCTGTTGACTGCCGCAGTGACAGGCGTGCTAGCCTCTGCCAACACATACTGACTATGAGGCAGAGTCATCATCTGGATCTCAGAAGCTGAAAAAAAAAACAAGCAACACTTGTGATACCACACAATAAGAATATGAAACGTTTTTAAAACATCAAATTTGTTATGTAGACATAATTAAAGCTCATGTGAAGGAGATCTTGCAAGAGACTGTAATATGTAGACTCACGATAACTCCTGTAGTTCCAATTGCTAGGCAAGTAGGCATGCTGCACTGTCCCTTGCGATGGATTTGTGGATGTCTGTAAGGTTTGACTCTGGGCCAGAGTCACAGGGGTCAACTGGGCGGGACTTAACTCCTGTGCTGTTTGCTGAGAAGAGGGGCTTAGTGGCTGACCAGTCGCCTGATTTAAAGGAAAAATATGAACAATCAATTAAACAAATTAGCCACAACAAGTTGAAGCCAGCAAATCTGAGAAAACTGTTTAAATGTTAAACATTTAAACCGTTTTTTGTCTTTTTTTAAAAAAAAGGGCAAAGTCTAATCACACACTTTATGAGTTGAATCAAACATGCTGTATTTGGGGCCACTAGTCTTACCCTCTAAATGAGTGACTGCTCACGCTTGTTCAAAATTAGAGACAAACAAACTTGGATGTTGCTATTTTTGGTTCTGTGTCTTGCTTCAGTCTTTCAAAGAAATTTAAAGTCTCGTGAATTTGTTAAATCTTGGGGAGAGCGCTTAGGATGTTGTGGAATGTTTACCTATGTTGGTCTGACATGGTGATTTTATAGCCTATAGCAGGCTTTCTCATTAATTGTAAAAATATTTAATGCTGAACACTTAAGCCAGTTAGTTTTATATCTCTTTTATATCCCGTCTTCATTATTATGTGTTTTATGTATAAGCAGTACAATGACAACAACAATTACAAGTCTAATTACAATAAATTACAATTAATTCCCCAAAATAACAGCTGATTTAGCTATGTAAAGGCAACAATACACAGTGCAGTGTTATTCCAGGTCTTCTTGGTCTTGAGGGAATGAATGAATGAATGAATGAATGATGGATGTGCAAAGGGCAGTGGATGTGTACATAACCCAAGTGATATTCACAGACCTGTGCACTGGCCTGAACAGCACCCGTGGCCTCAGAGACCTGAATGTGCTGCACCTGGATGGAGTGCTGACTGAAGCTGTGTGGATCCTGCAGCTGGGTCATATCCACTGTAGATTGCTGGGACTGAGGAGAGGATGCCTAGGGGAGGAAAGAACATAACAGTCAAGAAAGAAAGACAAGTCAACAGACATTTACATTTGTAAATGGTCTATTTGCATATAAATTACATGCTTATTCAGAGTGTGTGAAAGGCTGTGTTCTTACTGGGGCCACTTGAACCACCTGCAGCTGAATGTGCTGGGGCTGGGCCAAGCCTCCTCCCGCCTGAGACACAGGGATGTACTGGATCCTCTGAAAGTCTGCCTGCACTGTGCGGTAGTCTGTCGTCAAAGTCTGAGACAGCTCTGTCATTGCCTGTGTCAACAAGTCTGTTGTCTAGGAAGAGAAAAGAAACTTGGAGTTATTACTGATACTATGATATTTTACTGCAGTGTATTAAATCAGACAATAGACAGCCACTCATTTTATCTGCATTAAACTACTGTTATGTACTGTGTTTATGTGTGCATTTGTATTCTCACCACCACAGCCTCAGCTGTAGAGCCATCAGTTGTAATAACAGCTGGAGCGCTGCTGATGACTGTTGTAGCCAGAGGAGCTTGGATGCTGTTCGCTATCTGCGCATATTCTGGATGCTTCTTACGAATGTGCTGCACCATCTTTGTCTGTGGACCCAACAAAAAGTAACTATATGACACTACACTTCTTAAGAAAAATAGTGAACAATTGCACATGCACATACCTTGCTGCTATACTGCTTGGCACAGTGTGGGCAGCAGACTGGTGCCGTAGCAATAGTGCCAGTAAGTTGGGTGTGCGTGCTTAACATGGGGTCTGGCTCCCCAGGTCCAGCTGGGCGAAGCTTCCTGATGCTGGGTGGTAATTCTGCACCAGGGTGATTTTTTAGGATGTGTGCTTTCCGCTTGCTAGCACTTTTATACACCTGCAGATTCACAGCATATTTCTGTAAATCAATGCAACATCATCCAAGTCAAAGTATCCCCATGAAACCCCATGAGTCTTTTGCCACCGGTATCTATTCACACTGCATGATCTAACAGGTGTGAAAACAATCTGGCAGATAATAGTTTTAAGGCATAAACAGAAGAATGTTAAAAATAAACAATTTTTCTTTTATTGCTATAGCAGGATAGCTGAAAATCTGTCCATAAACTATAAACCAAAGACACTACAAACTCATTAAACAATTCAAAATCAAAGCTGTATAAGCACATGGAAGGAACATTTAGACAAATGCAGACCTTATCACAGTATTGACAGAAGTAATCTCTGTTTGGCTTGATGATTGGCAGGGTGAGCTCCGGGACCTCATCTATTCGCATTTCCGGATGACGCTTTGATAGGTGATTTACCTGCAGAAAACAATGAGTAAATAACAATATTGCTATATTCCACACTATATTTAAAAATGAGAGATGTATAATAAGCAAATAAAAAAGCAGACAATGGTAAAGATCATCACCAGCATGCCTCTCCGTCTGAAGCCCATCATGCAAAGCCGGCACTTGAACATAAAGCTCTCGAAGTCTGTGGTGGGCTCCTTCTGCTTCAGAGCCTTTGTGCGGTGAATGCGGTCTGCCTTCTTGGCCTCACGCTCTGGATTGTGCATGCGCTGCATGTGTTCCCGCAGTTTATCCTTCCTCTGCACGAAAAGGAGCAGACACTTTGAACCTTAATGAGGTAAATTTACACTGCTTAAAAAAATAAAGGGAACACTTAAATAACACATCCTAGATCTGAATGAATGAAATATTCTCATTGAATACTTTGTTCTGTACAAAGTTGAATGTGCTGACAGCAAATCACACAAAAATCATCAACAGAAATCAAATTTATTATCCAAAAGAGGCTTGGATTTGGAGTCACACACAAAATTAAAGTGGAAAAACACTACAGGCTGATCCAACTTTGATGTAATGTCCTTAAAACAAGTCAAAATGAGGCTCAGTGTTGTGTGTGCCTGTATGACCTCCTACAACGCCTGGGCATGCTCCTGATAAGGTGGCGGATGGTCTCCTGAGGGATCTCCTCCCAGACCTAGACTAAAGCATCCGCCAACTCCTGGACAGTCTGTGGTACAACGTGACGTTGGTGTATAGAGCGAGACATGATGTCCCAGATGTGCTCAATCGGATTCCGATCTGGGGAATGGGCGGGCCAGTCCAGTCCAATTCCCTTCATTCTGCAGGAACTGCTGACACACGCCAACCACATGAGGTCTAGCATTGTCCTGTATTAGGAGTATCCCAGGGCCAACCGTGCCAGCATATGGTCTCACAAGGGGTCTGAGGATCTCATCTCGGTGCCTAATGGCAGCCAGGTTCCCTCTGGCGAGCACATAGAGGGCTATGCGGCCCTCCAAAGAAATGCCATCCCACACCATTACAGACCCACTGCCAAACCAGTCATGCTGAAAGATGTTGCAGACAGCAGATCACTCTCCATGACGTCTCCAGACTCTGTCACGTCTATCACATTGGCTCTGTGTGAACCTGCTGTCATCTGTGAAGAGCACAGGCCGCCAGTGGCAAATTTGCCAATACTGGTATTCTCTGGCAAATGCTAAGCATCCTGCACAATGTTGGGCTGTGAGCACAACCCCCATCTTTGGATGTCGGGCCCTCATACCATCCTCATGGAGTCTGTTTCTAACCATTTGTGCAGACACATGCACATTTGTGGCCAGCTGGAGGTCATTTTGCAGGGCTCTGGCAGTGCTTCTCCTGTTCCTCCTTGCAAAAAGGCGGAGGTAGCGGTCCTGCTGCTGGGATGTTGCCCTCCTACAGCCTCCAGTCTCCTGGTGTACTGGCCTGTCTTCTGGTAGCGCCTCCAGCCTCCAGACAGTACGCTGACAGACACAGCAAACCTTCTTGCCACAGCTCGCATTGATGTGCTATTCTGGATGAGCTGCACTACCTGAGCCACTTGTGTGGACTGTAGAGTCTGTCTCATTCTACCACAAGTGTGAAAGCACCACCAACATTCAAAAGTGACAAACACATCAGCCAGAAAGCATAGGTACTGAGAAGTGGTCTGTGGTCCCCACCTGCAGAACCACTCCTTTATTGAGTGTGTCTTGCTAATTGCCTATAATTTCCACCTGTTGTCTATTCCATTTGCACAACCGCATGTGAAATTGATTGTCAATCAGTGTTGCACCCTAATCGGACAGTTTGATTTCACAGAAGTTTGATTTACTTGGAGTTATATTGCATTGTTCAAGTGTTCCTTTAATTTTTTTTGAGCAGTGTACATACTTGAAGTGAAGCTGACCCTTGCCTTTGCTGCATACCTTTACAATATGCTGTTTTTAATTTATGAGAGATAATTTCATAAGGCCAATCTATTTCTTAGCATTTTAAAGCTGAAAGCCACACACAGAACAAACTTGTTTGTTAGGAGATTCCAGTAATGGCAAGTTATATGGCGTAGGGAGAAGTATGGCAGCTTAGTTAATCATTGTTTTCACCTATCCTAAGTGGACCACTAAGGTTTTTTTTTTAATCACGAGGCAGTAGTAATAGTGAGCTTAAACCTGGAAATGTCCGCTAGACAGAAGAGTGGGTTTGCAGTCTGGCGACTCTAGCCAAAACGGCGAGGGAGACAATGCTCCCATGCTAAGAAGTCTGGCAATGTGGCTGAACAAAAAATTGCAAAGCTACCATCCATAGAGTGTTTCTGTAGTGGTCAAAATCAGTGGTTAAAAGTTTTCAGTTATAGTTGTTGATCTCCCAGATTGCAAAAATGTCTACTTAGATTAAGAAGCTGTGCTTCACCACATGGAATGTTAATGGCCTTGGTAACCCCATAAAAAGAAACAGAGGATTGCACAGTTGGAAATCTAAGAAATATGATATAGTATTCCTACAGGAGTATACTTTGTAAATGAATCTCATTATGTGGGAACTGGGTAAGACAGGTGTTTTGCAGTCCGGGGTAGGCGAAGTCCCAGAGTAAGGATGATGGATAAACACCTACAGATGGTAGAATAATGTTATATGGCTGAGATCCAGGGGAGAAGACATTTTAGTTAATATATATGCACCAAACATCGAGAACCCAGAGTTTTTAAGGCACTAGAGGGTATATTCAATGGTTGGGAGAATTTGGGCAGGGGACATAAACATAGTAATGGATGGAACTTTGCACTATAGTTGCCCCGACAACTTAAAACCCCCAAAATCTGTTACCGCATTAGAAAGCATATGCAATTCACCATATCTTGTGGATTCCTGGAGGCTGTTAAATCATACTGACAGAGATTTTACATTTCACCTCCACATAATACATTGTACTGACTCTTTTTTCCATCTTCAAAATCCTTGGCCCTTCTGTATTAACCTGTAGATCATGCTTTGGAGTTAATTTCGACTGAAAATGTGAAAAGAACATCTAGACAGAGTGTTAATTCTTCACTTTTGAGAATGTCATATAAATTTCTCCTTTAAGAAGCAAAAAGTAGAAAGGTTGCCTATGCTGGAGAAAGATGCAGAAGAATCCTTTTAAGCTGGACATGAGGCCTTCAAATTTAAGGACAGTGACACAAAGTTTAAGTAATCCAATTCAACAGATTAAGCCCTTGTAGTCTAAATGAGAACCAACACGATACTTCGCAATTCTATAACAGAGGAAAAAATTAAAGGAACAATTTAAAACATGACATCCGGCAAAGAACTTGGTTTACAGCGGAGTCATTTTTATGCACCAAACTATCCCCCTTTGTGTATGTACACTAAAGCTTTAGACAAGCGCAACCTGCCCTCTACTCTCTTACAGGCTTTGGTATCTTTAATATTAAAGGAGGGCAAGAATTTAACAGTAATAATTATTGCCCTATCTTTCTAATTTCAATTGATGTTCCTGCTAATGATCTACAGAGGGTAATTACCAATTATACATTCAGACTAGGCTGGTTTTATTCTCAGAAGATACTCGACAGATAATATTAGAAGGCTTATTAACATTATGTGGGCAGCCAGCAATGATAATACCCTGACAGCAGTAATTTCTCCAGATTTTGAATGTTGAATGGTCCATTGGGTTTTCAGTCCCAAAAGCATTTCGATTCTGTCCTGTTTTTATGGATTGGGTCAAGTTATTAAATAAACAACCAGCTGCCATTCAGACAAACGGTGTAATCTCCTCACATTTTAGGCATGGCTATGGCACAAGATAAGAGTGGCTACTCTCTCCTTTAATAGTCTGTTTAACTTGAGAACCCTTAGCTGTAGCTTACGTAAAAATTCTAGTTTTCCTGGAGTTGCCGGGGGAGGCACAGTTCAGAAACCTATGCTCTATGCAGAAAATATTAAAACCAGCTCAATATTTAAAAAAATTGCTTAAAAAGTCAGAGGCTCTACACTTGACAGCATTTTGCAAATCACTATTTAGAGCGCTCTTTCAAACACAGTTTAAGTTAACCATGGTCCCCTGTCAGAAAACATCTTGGCAGATGGTGATAGATGGTCTTCTCTTCTTCTTTTTATCTTTCACTTTAGGACACTTAGTCCATAGATCAGACAAATTCTACTATTCTTTCAGGAAGTCTCATGTATTTTGTGTGTTAATAAATGTTTCAGTATATCAGCGATTCTCTGGCTCAACCCAAAGACTCAAATAAGCAGGTCATCCATTTTAAGAAAGGAGTAGATAAATGAGGGAATACTAATTTTGGGTTACTTAAGGATAACATGCTTTTATTTTTTTTAAATGTTAATGGAAATTTGGTTTGTCTCACAATAACTTTTACCTACAATTAAATCACCTGCTTGCAAGCAGCTCTGGTACTCTTAATTTCAAATGCATAGATGCCCACCAAACTATTTTAAACTCTTGTTCAAGGATTTAACATTTTTGGGGAGGAGAGCATAGCCATATCTCAGTAATTTTGAAGACTGTCCCAGTCCTTATGTCCTTGGAGATTCCCACCCTTTAAGTCATATTATTAAAGCAGATTCTTTTTGGACTTAACCGGTATTATGGCCAACAAAATGTCCTCAGGAGGACCAACAATCCAGGAATTTCCCAGATTGCTACAAAACTGCCTAAAGTGCTGTGAGTGCTTTGGTTGTTTTTTCATCATATTGTATATAATCTTTCTTAAAGCAAATTGTTTACATTTATTATCAATTTTTGCTAAAGTTTAATTTGCTTGTAACACAAAGAAATGCTTAAAAAAACAGGCTTTAATGCTTAAACATTACAGAAAGAAGGTCCAGTGGCTTTGGGTCACTTATACTTTTAAAGTGCAGGGTCAATGCAAAACATTACAATATGTTATTCTGACTAATCACAGGTAACCTAAAATTTCTATCTAGATGGAGTGCCCTCTTCAAGAATAATAAGACCTTAATCCGAGGGCTTGAAGAATCAATGAATTGTTTGAGTTGATTAATTAGTTGACATTTTAAACCAAAGTGTCATCATCATCATCATCATCATCGCCCTCTGGATCTAAATACCAATTTGGGAAATCTTTCAGAAAAATGATGTTCTCTTTTTAAAAAAAGTTCCAAAAACTTGCAGAATCTATGCCAAAGTGCACTGAAGCTGTTCTGGTGGCTTGTGTTGGCCCAAGACTTATACAAGACACTAATACATGTCATGTAAGCTTTTCCTTTAATGTGTCACCCAACTGTAGTTCCTAATCATATATATTTTAAAAATAACATTCGCTGATAAAAACAATTCCATGTTTGAAGACTCTCACCTTGAACTGCTTGCCACAGGTGGAGCACAAAAAGTCTTTCCTGTCAGAGTGGCGAAGCATGTGCAGCCGCAGCTTGTCTGGCCGGCAGAAAGCCTTATCACACTCTGTACACTGAAAGATCTTCTCTGAGTGGAAGCTGCGTACATGCTTCTTTACCTGCACATCATAACAGAGTTGCTGGTCAACAGATTTATTTGTATAGTGTATAACACATTAATAACAAAAAATAATTTTTGACTAATTTGTATTAGTTTATACATAATTACTCATATCACACTGCCAAATTAAAACTACACAGCAAGAAAAATGCTAAGTAAAAATTACAGTACTATTGTAATATAGTTCAGACATTTTTGGTTCTACTATCGTGCTGCTGCATTATGTACAACTCTGAAAAAATCAAGCATAAAAATATTTACTGTGTCTCATAAATAAAGCAACGCTACACTTTCAGATACCACTTCCAAATAATATATAGATTTAACACAGTAATTTAGACCAGAGTTATGCTTAAAATGCAAATCAGGCCTAAATGACCTGTAGCAGACCTGTATAAAGTCAGTAAAGGTCTTCTTGCAGGAGGGGCAAGAAAAGCAGCCGTTGACCAGGTGGACAGCAACATGCTCTTTAAGCAGGTCTAGCCTCTCATAAGACTCAGTGCAAAACAAGCAGGAGTAGGTACGCTGATCTGAATGTAGTTGCAAGTGGTCCTCCAGTGCTGCACTGCTGAGAAAGCCCTTGTTGCAGTGGTGGCATGCATGGCGGCAGCTGTCCCGGCCATGGTAGCGCATATGTTGGTCCAGTTTGTCTTTCTCACGGAAGGCTTTCCCACACTGGGAGCACTTGAAGGGCCGGAAGGATTTCCTAATAAATAGGTGCTGCAGAGCGGCATTCTGAAAAAGTGAGGAGGAGCAAAGTGAGTTTTAGGAGGAAATATGTGTGGGTATAAAGAATGAAAGCTACTGCATAATGGACACATGAGATGGATGACACATCAAAAACTGAAAAACTGAAGGTGCACAAATTGCTGACACTGTTCAGCGCTGAGACATGTTCCGACTTTCAAAAACGCTTTCCTTAAGAGGCACATGTCACATTGGTATTACTGAATTATAACTCAAAAAGATCACAAAAGTCTACAAATAAAAAAAAGACAGAAGATCTGAAATTCACATAGTGAAATAATATTTTACAACATTTTTAAACCAGTTGCCAAGTTCTGAAGAGTTTGTACAAAACAAGACAAATTTATCAAACATTAATATACATAAACAAAATTGAATGTGCTATAGCTGGACTGTCTTATCTACAATCCAATGTGGCTGACCTGTGTGCAGTAGCCTTGAGAACTAATTTCAGTAGATGCTTTAAGGTGTGAAAGAGGACAGTTTCTTAATTTAGGTCTAAATGAAAGTAATTACACAATGCATCTGAATTTGGACAACAATGAATTCATCACAGTCATGTCTCACATCTCACAATGATATACACCTTCAGAGATGTATGCACCAGATTTTATGCCTGTTCTCAGATGAAGTGAAGAAACCACTGAACTAATACAGACAGATGTAATGAGGATGCAGGAGTCATACATTGCCAATGCAGCAAGAACATTATAACACTATTGTTGTTGCTAAGACTCCTTTGTGGTCCACATTAGACCTACCTGCAAGTCCACCTAATGTGCAGCACACAGCAAGAGGAAAAGACACGGAAAGACACACACACACACACACACACACACACACACACTACTGTCAATCAATACAACTATCATTAAACATACTATATTTCAGAGATGGATGAGAGGTGTTGTGCTGGCAGATTTCAGTCTTACCCGAATCCTTCGGGCCCGTCTAATGTCCTGGGGGGAAAGATGGGAATCACCAAGAGTTGCTGCAGATTGGTCTTCCTTGTTAGGTACACTGGAGGTTGTTGTTGAGGTGTCGGTACCATCCACATCCTGAAGAGACTCAGGCTGGCCTACCTGGGCCTCTATCACTCCCTCTGTCTCAGTCCCCACAGCATCATCTCCCAGTTCATTAACCTTCAACCCATTCAGAGCCCCACTTGCTGACTCCTCATATGGTAGTTTATCAGGAAATGGCAGTATGTCCTACAACCACCAAATATTTAGGCAGGCATTACTTTAACGCTGACTAAATGCCAGTAAATTCCGTACAGTTTTATGTTAACACATTAGGCATTAACTAAGGCTTTTACCTGTGTCTTATCTGTGCTCTCTGATGGGGTTTCTAGGCGGATAAATTTTGGTCGGCGCCCAGGTCGCCTTCCAGCACCAAACCTTTTTCTTCCACGTCCTCGTCCACGTCCTTTTGGCCTACACAATGAAATCTATGCATTTCAGTAAACATCTAGTTGTTTGAATGCAAAACAAATGTCACCACACAAAAATATGTGCTGTGCTGTACAATTAATGCCACGTAATGTCTGTGGAAGAGCTGAACCTTTGAATGTCCAGTTTGTCATCATGCATGTTGAGATGTTGTTGGAGCTGCTCTGAGCTCATAAAGCGCCTGTTACACTCATAACATGGCCAGTTCTTCTCCTGCTCTCGCAGGGCTGACATACACAGAGGACATGATTGAATTAGCAGGTGAATTTTACCATGAAGAAAACAGTACACCACCACCCACATTATACTGTGATTAAATTGACACTCTAGCCAAAATTATAAAGTGACCATCTATACATCTGTTGTAAACATACCTACTCATTTCTCACAGCAGTGCTGTGATGGTCTTAAAAGGGAGATTTTCTGGTTTAAATGCTATGAGAACAACCTTCTTATGAGGTATTTTACACAAGGAAGGCCATTTAAAAAAAACACAACTACATTGAGACTTTTTTCAGTTTGTAAGCGCACTGAACACTAAATAAGACACTGAATTGGATATTGCAGCCACATTATTGTAGTACTTGTCCTCAAACTATTACTATAATGGAGACAATGGAATATTCATTACTGAAACAACTCACCAAATGAGGAGGATAACAAGTGAAAGTTAGCATGGTAGCTAACTGGCTAGCTAAACATTATAACATCCTTTGGGTTTTTTTTGCTGAATAAAAATAGAATTACTGTTAACAATTTTGTTCAATGAGTCAAAATAATGCTAGCTTGGCTGTATTTGTTAGCCTACTCAACAGTGGCTAGACTAGTAGTCAGGATTAATTAACACAGGAATTCCAAATATTGTAAGATGTATGTGCATAATACATGCTTAGTACAGTGGCGGTGAGAGAATCTTGGTGAACAAAAACATGAACACCATAAGAAGTTGTGAAGTGTGTCAAATCACTAAGGCTGAGACATATATGCTGTGCTACACAACTCCGTGTAACATGACAAATAACATGGTAAAAGCTTATTAAAATACCTTCTGCCATTTATCATGTAGCGTGCTACAAGGTTAGGCAGATTTGGCTAGCTACCCTTACCAAATGAAAGGCAACACTTACAAAAAGTAAAAGACATATCATACCCTTCCTCTCTTCCTCAGTGACATCATGAATCTTCTTGTTGACAAATTCTGCATAAGATGCAGCATACCACACCTATAGAAATGCATGTCCAATTCAGATAAAACTATACAAAATTATTTATTGATTAATTTTCTACTGAAAGAAAATAGATGGGATTCTACAGAGCTGGACCTCTGCTGGACCTATGAATCATTGCTGTTGCTCACCTTCAGCTCCTGTTTTGGCTGAATGTTCTTGATGGTGGTGTAGAAGATGTCTGAACCATATTGGTAGGCCACCAGGTTTTGCTCCAGGTGGTTCTCAGCTGGTCGAACAAACATCATCCAGTTGCAGCGATCCTCATCAGAGAGGTTCACCCATAGGTCCCCTGCTTTCTGACCATCTTTTTCTGGGTCCAACATACACAACTACAACACAGAAACATAAAGAGTTTTGTCTGAAAACAATGCCTGAGTAGACTCCAATTTAAACAGGTAACATTGCAATATATCCAGAGTTTTTTTTAGTATATCCCTATTTACTATTTACACAAATGTATAAAATGCATACAATAATCATGCCCATTTGTGTTTTCCTGTCAAGACATTTTAACTAGTTAATAACTTGTTAATTAGTGGTTGGATTAATAAGACCAGGTGTGTTGGCATGGCAAACAAAGGGTCCAAGAAGGGTTAGAAGCTACCGTTCTAAATGACTAGTTAACACACCTACGTTCAACTAAGTTGGTTCTCTCAAAACTATGTGTAACATATAATGTGACTGACATTATATTACAATTTGTACAATATATCAATTTATGAAAAACAGATCACTCATACTTTGAGCTGGAAGTGTGTGTCTTGCAGCTCAGTCTGTGGCACTAGAGGTCCCTCCACAGGCCCAAACTGAGTGCGTTTGGGAATACGCCTTTTGGAAAAGACTCCTCCCAGGAAATGATCAATGTACAGAATGAGAGGGAGACTGGCTCGAGCTTTTGACATCACAGGTCTGTTAGCGATTGGGTGGAGAGGACCATGTTTCATACATGCACCAGAGTTGGCATTACTGCATTCCTCACACCCTGTAATGGAAGGAAAATTACAATTAAATAAAATCATTTTAAAAACGGGGCCATAAAATCAGAAGGTGTTTAAACTAAATACTGTTAATCAGAACAGGATTATCTAAGTTATTATAAATAAAATCTTAAAAGCTAACTACTCATCTTAGATCAGTCACAGAATCATAACATGGCATGAAATTCTGAATGCTGTGAAGTCTTTAGTCGGTCCAGTGACATTACTGGTGATGCTCTCTACTCACATAGATGTTGAGGGGTGAAAGGTTGTGGTGGTCTAGGTTCCCAATCTTCCAGTTCGGAATCATCTCTATCGTCATCATCATCTTCCTCATCCTCATCCTCAGAGTCCACAGTAGAGTCTGTGGCCCCCAGAGGACTGGCTGCAGGGTCTGCCATGGTAGGGAGAGCAGTGCTGGCCTTGGGGGAGAGGAAATGGGGACACCCAAGTCAGAAGAATCACATTTATGAAATTGTCGCTGACATAAACAATTCTATTGGGTCTACAGGCACAAAAAAATGTTTTTATAGTACAACTAACATTACAAATTGCCACATTAATAATTTATGTTTTTCCTTTAATTGTTCATTGTTTGCAAAAACAAACCACAAGTGGTCAAATTAACTCATACGTCACCTTGCTACCTAGCTATGTTTACTTAGTTGCAACACTGGCTCACACAAACAGCTGCAGTAACACTATATTAAGGGTAGAGTCGAATAAAGCTAGATAAGAATGATAATTTACACTGAATGGCCACGTTACTATTATATTATTAGCTCGACTTGCTATATGGATGCACTTTGTAATTCTGTAGTCACAAACTGTAATCTGTTTTATGTCTGTTCTCACTCTCACCTGTGCCACAGGCTCTAGTATAGCCTGAGGGGCATCTGCTACATTACTGAGGACATGTAGGTTGGCAGCATTCATGTTCTGGCCACTTGGCAGTAACACAGTGACCTGAGGTAAAAGACAGTTTAACAGTAATCTACACACCATAAGAACAATCTTAATGAATGATCTTACTAACTTTCTATCACAGTGCATACCTGCTGAGTTGTACCATCTTGCTGAATGTAGGCCACTTGAGGCTGATCTGTAAAGACAGCCTAAGAGAAGAAACAACTTTAAAAACAGTTCAGCTGAAGTGATGATTCAGTCAAAACTAAAAAGTTTTATAAAGTTTTATTCTTTTGTCCAACTGACATTTTATCTCAAAAAGACCTGTTTATGTGAACAATTATTGTTTTTTTTGACACAATGCAGTCAACATTCAGCCTCCACAATGATAGCTGCTACTATCATGTGCATTTTTGTCTTTATTTTTAATAACATGCAAGTGTACATGAAATTACTTAAAACACTTAATGCAAGACAAGTGTGTGGTGATTCAGAGATGCTGCTTGCTAAACTGGCGGTTAGAAGTTCTAACTACTTCCATTATCTCTTGTGTAAAACTAAAGAAGAAAACATCCAGATACTAAACATTTCTTAGCTGACTGACTACATTTTGGGGTAAAGGGAAAACTGCATATTTCTGATTTTGGCTTAACTATCACATTAAGAACCAAAATGGCAATTTAAAAACCCAAACAACAGTACATTTAGACCAAAATTACATAAATTAGGTATTCTAATATATCCATATCAAATTTGTATGTCACCTGAGCACCATCAGCAGGATGTATGTACACCAGTGTGTGTTCCGCTGACTCTACTGAAGTGTAGGAGCTTCCATCTGCTGTGTAGACGACCTGCTGCTGCCCTCTGTCTGTCTGTTCTCCACTGTACACAATTTGAGCCACCGCACTGCCCTCAAAATGCACCTACAGGAAATCAAGAGAACATATAAAAACACAACACCTCAACTACTAATGGCGGTGGTACAGTAGGTATTTCATAAAAGTAGGATATGTACAGCATGTGCACAATTTGGATGAATGGATGAATACAAATGCTAAACTGTGAACTTCAAACACTGTTGCCCCCCCCTTCAAATACAATTTCTGCATTTTGAGAATGAGAATGGTAATAACTCCAAAATCTAAACTGTTATGTAACAGTCTGTTATGTAAAGACTAATTAATATCTACAAATTTACAACAACAGCGCAACAGTGGCCAAATTGGAAAGGTTAATAGGAAGTAAACTTCAGCATCCGCATCTTCAACAGGATCATGGGAGGCTAAAATTAAAAGTTATTTGCTTTGCACATTTCACTCCAAGAAGTTTCTCAAACCTTGGACAACATCCAGGAGGCATCACTCAGCGTTTAACACTGAAGAGGACTGGCATCAAAACCCCAACGTCAACCTGTAAGTAGCACCCATGCGGTGTGATTTTATCCACTTTTTGACTGTTGAATCCAGATAATCTTAAATTGAATGTTTTATAAATATAAAAACAACTCAATTTGTCAAGATCAAAATCAAGCTAGTATAGATTCCAAGCAAGCTTCAAGTAACTAACATTAGCATAACTAACCAAATAGTAAAATGACCTAGCTTATTTACAAGGAGGTTAATTTTATTTTCTCATCTGTGTCTATTCTGACATGTTGCTTCCATGTAGGGGTCTTGCTGCATATCTAAGCAGAACTCATTGAATTATTCATGAACTCACCAAATAAGGAAAAATTGCTTGTTTAATTCTAAGGTTAAACTTTAGAATCATATAGGGATTTTGATATTTTTAACTGAGATCAAATTCACATACCTTGTATGCAGATATCAGAAAAAAATTAAAATTGCTGAATAAATGGTAACTTTGTGGAAAGCATGTGTGGACAAATGTACCTGAGGGGGATTGCTGGCTTCACTGCTGGGGGCCTGATTCCACACAGGGGATGATTCCCGTTTTGCCTCCATGGCAACTTTTTGAGGACACCCCAAAATAACTTTCCACGCCTAGTGCCTCCTCATGATCCACTTCCAAAGAGTACACTAAAACAGAGAGTCCAGCAACATAAATGTACACAACGTTGAAACGTCTCATTGTAGCGTACAGCATACGGTGCAAATACAATATGCAAGGTTAATACCCAAGTCAGAGCTTTCCACTTGAAATTATATTTAAATGGCAACATTAGTCACTGTAAAATGTTTAGCACTGATAAGAAAAAAATGCAAAAAGCATTGTTACTGTTGTAACTAACAACTGTCTTCCTCTTTCGATTATAAAAAAAAAACTAGAGAAAGGTTAGCTAACTAGCTAAAGGACTGAACCCTTCATTGTCAAGACATTCAATTGTCATCAACTATCTGGCTAACGTACATGTTTTCTCATCAAAGCCAACTTTGACTTGTAGAAAGCCAGTTATTCATAGTGTACTAATGAATGGGTAAGTTATGAACGAGGCTTAATTTCTTGACAGCGCCAGGCTATATCCCATTTTGTGGAGACAAAACATGTTAGCTAGCAAACTGGGAGTAATTGTAACCTGGTGGTTTACTAGAACTGCGTCAGTGTCGTTTGTAGTGACTGAGATTTGGTTTAACCAAAATAAACCAGCGTGTTAGCTACTGCACAGCACGGTCAGTCTAATAACTCTCCGGGGGTAGAAGGTACGCGCGGGTGAAATTTTGGTAACGGCCGCCGAAGAAAATGGACGCAAATATACAATTGCACGGCCCTGCTAAAACTGTAAAACACACCCACAGATTACAAAATGTGTTATTATGATATGGTTGCTGCAGTTATTTTTCTATTCTTTCCCCCCTGCTTTGACCCCTTAGGTTCTGAGTTCCAGCCGGACCATACCACAAAAATCATAGCGGCAGAAACACGGGCATTTGGCGCACCGCAACACGAACATTATTGAAGATAACCCCCGAGAGGAAGCCATGAACATTACAGGGACACGAACACAGCCATATTTCTGTTGGCGGGGAGCTTTACCATAATTTTAAAGAAACGGAGCAGATTTTTAAATGATTCTAAATATTACAAATAGTCCCTTTGGTCCCCACTTATAGTTGAGCCCAGCCGTGTGCCTGCTGTAGAACAAGGAAGGAAAGCCTCCATTTTGGGTGGGACTACACAACAACAAGCTATTTGAAGAGAACCTAAAAACGTATATATTGCAACTTACAGCTAAAAGACAGTTGGTCGACAAATCTTCAAAAATACGTACAGAAAGATCATCTTAAAACCGTGCTTAACGTTCGGGGATCAATTTCACTATAGTATGTATTATTTGAACAAAATCGTTCATGTTGGTCTTACCTCAGAATGGTAGCTGCAGCGATGGCCGTATTGCATATATTAACATATTCTGCCTAGCAACCGGCGCTGACCGGAGCAAGGACTTTTAAGGTTTTGGGGGTATTTTAAATATTGCTATTGGTTTACATAAATGTGTGTAATGTATATTATTTAACCTCTTCTAAATAAGATAACTTTTTGTATTATAATTATAAGATTTGTGAGAAATGTGATCGCCGAGCGCCCTCGATTCAGGACCAATGGGAAAATTCCGCCTTTTTTTTTTCGACCAATGAAAAAAAAAATTTGCCAGCGAAGCATAGCCTCCATAGCATTTCTTACGAATGGATAGGAATTCGTGACTATCAAACACTACCCGTCATTACTTCTTTCGCTGACGTTAGTGTTATTTGTAAAATGATTTAAATCACACATACGTAACCTTTGTGTTTTATTCCATAATTTAATATCAGTGTTTCTACTGTAGATTGCTTAGCAGTGCCATAGTTTCTCTTAAATTCATCTAGTTTAGTTTGGAATAGTTTTTTATAGGGAGAGAGGGAGAGAGAGAGCTTGTTGACCCTTAGTGCGAAAGGGTTAGTTTTTAATTTTACATGTTGTCTTGTTTACGTTGTCTGAACAACGTTGTCATAGCCTCGCCACAATGTCACTACTAAATAACGTTGTGTTGCTGTATTATTTCTACATTTTGACAACTTATTTCATGGAGTTCCGTGCAGAAGTCAGATGTATAGGAACGTGCAAAGAATTCTAGGAAGTTGTGACAACGTTGCCAATACGTTATCACAACGTTGTCAGATAGCGTTGTTACAGCCTTTTGAGGAATTACCAAAATAAAATAAAAGCGCATTAAGTCTTGTTTTCTTGGTCTGTTTGTTTCCTTGGTCATGTGCTTCTCTGCAGGAAGTAAAGACGCTGCTGTGGTTACTTGGTGATATAGCTGGTGTTGAGGGACCATGAGAGGTTCTAAGTAATGTGAACTCAGAGGAACTTGGTGCTCTAGATGGTCTTTATTGTGGAGCTGTTGATGGTCAGCAAAGTGTACCCCCTGGGCTCCCTCCTGAAGTCAATAAACAGGTCTTTTAGCCACATTGAGAGAGAGAGGTTGTTGGTTTTGCACCAGTCTGTAAGCCATTTTACTTCCTCTCTCTATGCTGCCCCTGATTAAACCCACCACGGTCATCAGACAATTTGAAGATGAGATTGGAGCTGTGTCATGGTGATGGCACCATCCGTTGACCGATTGGGACGATAAGCAAACTGTAGAGGGTCCAGTGAGGGACGGAGCTGAGCTTTTATGTGCCTGATGGCAAGCCTCACGAAGCACATGAAGGTGGGAGTAAGTGTGATGAGACGACATAGAGGCAGGACACAGAAGACTTCTTGAGCATAGGGACAATGGTGGTGGTTTTTGAAGCCTGGTAGAATGACAGTGGTGTTATGTGCATCAAAGCATGTGTAGAAGTCATAACTTTTCACAATAGATGTCATAAAGCGGCTTTCTATATAAATGCCCCTTTTGAGCACACCAAAGGAGCCCGTGGCAAAGAAAAACTCCTTCTGATAGAGTAAGAACTGCTAGAAGTAACTAAGACTCAAAACACAAACCCACCCTCCAGGCATTGTCTAAAAAGAGTAGGGGATACAACGAGTAAGCGGGTAATGTATTTGTACAATGTGAAATGATGAAACTGTTGTTAGTGTGGAGGCCAAAACAGTCACCAGTCCAGACAAAGTCAAGCACGAAGTTGAAGACAAAGGATGAAAGTTTCATTACTGTCATTAGATTCCCATGCCTTTCACAGTTCTCAGTAGGGTGAGCAATAGAGTCTGCAGGTGAGGGCTTCAGACCCAGCAGGAGGATCAGTGGCATGCTGATGACTTCATAGTGGAAGGGACCGACCAATAAACAGGCACCAGCATTGAAGTGGATAGCAAATGTTAAAAAAAAAACAAGAGTTAGAGAATAAAGGTGTATAGATTTTACAATCAAAGAAAGCAAATGAAATTAGAAAGGGGAAGTTCAAGCACTGAAACTGCTTAAATTAGAGCCTGATCAATGTATCAGTTGGCAGACGATGGCTGATAAAAATGGTCCACTGGTCAGTATTTGGCAGAAAAAAAGGCTTCCTACTAAAATTCTCCATTCCATATTGAATGATGCTGCACTTACAGTCTGGCCCTTGTGCAGAAGCCTTAATGTAATTGGTGCTCCATGTAAAGTTGACTCAAAATCATTACATCTGTTAGGGTTTTGGATGTTCAGGTGCACCAAACAGTTTATGCAAAGGCTGGTCCCACACAACAGTACCCCAATAGCCCCCAAAGCATATTATGTTGCACCAACCCCATTTATAGTGACTTTTTCAACGGTGACTACGGGTACAGTCATCTGATTGTTAAATCAGATGTAAATAGCTATTTCTGGTCCCAAAAACACCCCAGACTTCCAAATCAAATGAAAATTACAGAACTCACAAACTATTTAGGACGCTTCCTTGTTTATTCATGCACCATTGTGGGTCCAAAAGATTTCCTGTTTAATCCACTTGCTGATACATTGGTTTATACATCAATCACAGATCTGTGTGGTGAATTGAGTTATTGGTGAATTACAATGCCCTACTGTGCATTATACACTTTATTTACCATTAGGGTTTAGTTTGGTTATATTTTCTATAATACTAATAAGCAAATTGTTATAAAACACCATTATACCAATATAGCTTATTTACATCTCGTTATATACTGAAATTACTGAAATTTAATTCACCCAGCTAATCTTATATCCACGGATTACAAATCGCATTGATAATACGTTGTGGTCTCTGACATAAACTGTGTTTTGTTCAAAAATGATTGTTTTTAATTATTTAGTATCCTGAAAACATAAATATATTATTTGTTAGGCCAGTGGTCCCTAAAGTGGGCAAATCAGCCACACATGTTTGAGCACTGCTAGCAAAAAATGTTTGTGAGAGCTAAACGTGCTGCAGATGATGAGTTATTTTGTTAAACAGAAGACAACTTATGCCAAAGGACATAGAGGAGCAGGGGTAAAAGTTGGGGAACCACTCTGTTAGGCTAATGGCAATCAGTAATAAATGAACTAGCCTGGATAAGTACCCACAGAACCTACCACTAATTGATAAATCAAGTATTAGTAATAAGGTTAGTTTTAGAGTTTTAGAACTCTAAAACTAATTGACAAAGAGCAAAGAGATAAAACAGAGTATAGAGTATGTAAGTGCAGGCCTTAGTAATCCTTTAAGTTTAAAATATATTTTTTATTCTAAAAATATGAATATAAATGTTATTTACCCAATAAAATGACTAATAAAACTGAGTAAGACAACTAAGATCTTTTAAAAAACATTTTTGCTAATAGTTTAGAATCACTGAATGGTTGCATTTAAAGATGCAAGTATTTGTACTTTAATATTATAATGTAGGGTGATTTGTTTGAATGTAACTGAAACTGATTTGTTCTTTAAATTAGAACAGAAATTTATTTAATTGCACACTACAACCCAAAGGTTTGTGGACTCTTAGACACTTGACAAAACCAGAACAACACATAGTTTTATTTCAAAAGGATGTCCTCATTTCAAGATTATAATCAAATACACAAATTCTGCTGCTCCTGATATTCAAGTAGCCTAAGAAATGCCAATTTAATGGCTTTATCTTTAATCAGTGCAACACTTGTCAGCTGTGCTTACATTTGAAAGGGTTTTCTAATGAGCAGTTCAATTTGGAGCACCTGGTAAACTTGGATTAGCTACTGGAACACAGGGATGATGGAAATTGAAAATGGGCCGCTTTTTACCGATGTGGAAAATCTTTCAGGACACACATATACCACATATACGACTAACAATTTCTGCAAAAATTTAAATAATAATAAAATATTAAATTACTGCTTAACTAAGCAAAGCATTTAAACACATACTATTCAGGCAATTGTTTTAAAAACTGTTTATGGGGTTTAGAAATTACTTCTTGGAAGTAATAAAAGTTACACGCCATACAATCCAATGCTAAATTAATGCTGCTTTACAGCTTTTAATATAGATTTTAAATCTCAACCCTAAAGGGTACTAACATTGAATAAGACAGTGAATATACATATCTTGGCACATGGCTGGACAAAAAATTTACTTTAAAATATCACATTAAAAAAGCTTACAAACAAACTAAGGCAAAAACTTGTCTTTCTGTATACAAATAAAATGTGTTTCCCAATGCAAAAAAAGATTGTTGAAGCAGCATTGTTGTCTACACCTAAATCTTTGGACTATGTGTATCACTTCGCTTTAAGGTTTATTACTGGTGATGCCTACAAACCCATCACCGTATACTTTATGAAAAGGTGGGCTAGTCATCTCTTGCTGTTTGGAGACTTCTTTTTAAGCCCTTAATAACCATAATAACTGCCATCATACATTACAGAAATGCTGATTTTAAGTAGCACAGGTCATCAGATTTATTCCAGTGATTGGATCACCTTTTAGGTACAGAGAGCTTTTACTGAGCTGGGAAAATCTGCTTTTAGCTAAAGTGTACCAGCAAGCTGGACTTTTTTACCGGAAACTTTGAACCTCAGCTCACTGGTCTGACTCAAACACTTTCACTCTCTAACCACCTCTAACTAGCCTGCCACTGTTTTATTTAATTTGTTTTACTTTTTTTTTTTTTTTCGATTGACTTGTTTCTACTTTTATTATTTTTATGATAACTTTTACCATTTCAGTGTGGATTTATTTTTACTATCAATATTTAAACTACATTTTATATATTATTATTTTATCAGTATTGTTTTCCTTTTTTGTTTTACTTACTGTGTTCTGTTTTATCATTTTATACATCTTTTTTTTAATTGTTGTTTTTGCATTTTTTCTCTCTCTTTAAAAAAAAAATCAATTTTATCCCTGTTTGTTCTTTGTTTGGCTACATTATAAATGAGGGTCACCCTTAATGTACTCCCGAGTTTAAATAAAGGTTGATTGATTGATTGATACAAATGTTGTTCCTTCCTTATTCATGTTGATATATTCCTTCACAACAAATTTTGTTTTTTCCAAACATGTTATGAAAAAGTCATAAAGTAATAAGACTAATACTAATAATCATTGTTATCAGGAGAAGAAGATGAACACAGCAAGAAAGAACAAAAAGAATAAGTATCAGCTCCTAACATTACATATAAAATACATTTTAATGAATTAATTCAAACTTTCTGCAGTTGTGGCCAAAGGTTTTAAGAATGGCACAAATTTTGGTTTTCACAAAGTTTGCTGCCTCAGTTATTGTAATGGCAATTTGTGTTAACTCTATTGTCAAGAGTGATCAGATGAATTGCAATTAATTGCTAAGTCATTCCCTGCCATGAAAAAAAGACCATATCACAAAAATTACTGCATTCCAGCTACTGCATTTCTGCCCTACGAAATGGTATGCAAACACAATTTCAGTGATGATCTTGTTAGCTCTGGAGAAAAAAAATGAATGAGGAAAAGACTAATATCACTGTCTCATGCTGATTAGAAGAGCAGACTGGTTGCTTTAAAAGGGTAGTAGTGCTTTAAAGTTTTTTTTCTGTTAACCATGGTTACCTCCAAGGAAACACTTGAAGTCATCATTGCATTGCATCAAAAGGGTTTCACAGGCAATGACATTGCTACTTGTAAAATAGTACCCCAATCAACCATTTATCTAATCATCAAGAACTTCAAGGACAGTGGTTCGATTGCAGTGAAGAAGGCTTAAGGGCACCCAAGAAAGTCAAGCACGTGTTAGGTCCGTCTCCTAAAGAGGATGCAGCTACAGGTCACCACCAGTGAAGAGCTTGCTCAGGAGTGGCAGGTGGGAGTGCATCTGAACACTTCTCTCCAGGAAAACATCAAGGACAGTCTGACATTCTGCAGAAAGTATAGGGATTGGACTGCAGAGGACTGGGGTAATGTTATTTTTTCTCTGATGAAGCCCCCTTCGGATTGTTTGGGACATCTGGAAAAATGATTGTCCAGAGAAAAAAAGGTGAACACTATCATCAAGTCCTGTTTTATGCCAACAGTGAAGAATCCTGAGATCATTCATGTGTGGGGTTGCTTTCGCTCAAAAATTTGTAATGAAAATGTCTGTAGTCAACAGTTATTTAAAAAAAAATGAAGGAACATAGGGTGACCTATAAAAGTAGAGGGAGGAGTACACAAGTAGATTCTGTGTAGAAGAGGAGGCCTGACAGCGATTGGGGACTGTAAGGTTGTGACAGGAGAGAGCATTGCCAAACAGCATTGGATGGTGGTGCGTAGAATGACTGTTGTTGTGAAGAAGAGCAAACAAGTCAAACTAGAGAAAAAGACCAAATAATGGAAACTGAGGAAGGAAGAATGCGGAAAAAAAGTTTAGAGTGGAACTGTTCAAGGCTCTGGGTGGTAAAAGTGAGCTCCTAGATGACTGTCCTACTACAGCAACAGCGATTAAAGAGACGGGTAGGAAGGTACGTCATGCGGACAGAGAAAAGATAATAAGGAAACCTGGTGGTGGAAAAATGAAGTGCAAGAAGCTATTCAGAGGAAGAGGTTAGCAAAGAACAAATGGGACAGTGACAGGACTGACGAAAGTAAACAGGAAAATAAGGAGATGCAATGAAAGTTGATGAGCCACACAATGAAGATCTGGGAGAGAGTTGTGGAAGCTAGACTTAGACAGGAGGTAACTATTTGTGAGCAGCAGTATGGTTTCATGCCAAGAAAGAGCACCACAGATGCCAACTTTGCTTTGAGGATGCTGATGAAGAAGTACAGAGAGGGTCAGAAAGAACTTCACTGTGCATATGACAGAGCACAGAGGGAGGAGATGTGGTGTTGTATGAGAAAATTTGGAATAGCAGAGAAGTATGTCAGACTGGTAAAGTACATGTATAAGGACAGCAGAATAGTGGTGAAATGTGCTGTAGCAGTGACGAAGCCCCTTCTTGTTTGCTTAAGTGATGGACCGACTAACAGATAAGGTTAGGCAGGAATCTCCATGGACTATGATGTTTGCAGATAATATTGTGAACTGTGGTGAGAACAGAAAACAGGTGGTAGATAACTTGGAGAGGTGAAGATACGCACTTGAAATACGAGGAATAAAAGTCAACCGTAGACAGAGTACAAGAGTGTGATTAGGAGGGAGACAGGTTGAAGAGTAAGGCTACAGGGAGCAGAGGTCACAAAGGTGCAGGACTTCAAGTACTTACAGTCGACTGTCCAGGAAAATAAGGTGTGTGGTAAAGAAGTCAAGAAGAGAGTCCAGGTAGGATGAAGTGCATGGAGAAAAGTTTCAGGAGTGATTTGTGACAAAAGGTTGGCAGCAAAGGTCAAACGAAAAGTTTACAAGATAGTGGTGAGAACAGCTATGTTGTTTGGTTTGGAGATAGTGGCATTTACAAGGATGTTAGAAATGTAGGTGCCAGGAAAAAGACAAAGAGGAGATATATGGATACAATTAGAGAGGACATGGAAGTAGTTGGTGTGAGGACAGAGGGAGATGGAGGAGGATGACTCGCTGTGGCGACCCCTGAAATAGGAAATGCCGAAAGAAAAAAAAGAAGAAAGAAGAAACTGTAGCTAATAGGGGCGGAGCCAGACATTTTAAACATCTGGGGCTTACCCAAATGTCCATAACCATACCCGCCTCAGAAGATGTCTTACATGTAACACATGTACTATCTTCGATGATTTTTGCCATTTTATTATTACATAAAGGTAATCACATGTTACAAGATTTGCTTCATTTAGTTTTAACACAGTAACAACAGATATCTTTTTGCCGAGTTTATTACGTTGCAGTATATATTAATGTCCAATGTGGACACAGTAAACCTCCCAAGGGCACTGACGTTAGCTAATGAGCTAACCACAGCTAAAATTTAATTATGCTAGCCGCGTCACCCACTCACTGTAACTAACCTGAAACATTGTTTATTGTGAGTGAGGGCTGTAGTTGATTTCTACAGTTACTCAAAATCAAACTAACTGAGAAACCAAGTAACAGAATGTTGTGTTAGTTTACCACCCCAGCCATTAACATAGCCTAGTTGAGCTGGATGGCTGAGGGGAAGCTTACAGCTCTGCAGACCTCACCCCACTTCTCAAGAAAAGCACTAATTCTGATTCAGAGCTGTATGTTGCTTGTTCCCCTCTAACTGCAAGTTACAGCATAAAACTGTCCCGGTGAATGTGCAAAAAAATATTTGAAACAATAATAAACATACTTTCTAAACAAATTAATTCATTGTTAGGGTCCATCAGTGGGACGAGATAAAAATCTGGTCACTGCTGGACAGATATTTTCTAGATGGTGAATTATTTTTCATGCAGCAGGGACACTGAGTTTTTAACTGTGTGTACACTTACCAGACACCTTATTAGACATACGTATATTGTTAAAGATTGTAGCTCAGCAAAATTTTAACCTGGGGCTTCAAGCTAATTGTAAAAAAGGTAATCCAAATAGGTGCAAAAATTACCTTTGGTATAAGGCCATAACAATGACTTTTGACAATTAAATTTGATCAGAATCCAGTATTATGTATTACAATTTATATATCTACATATTTCAGTACATATTTTGGGATAATTCAGCATATTAATAATATTAATGTATAACGCAAGGTTCTGCAAGAAAATGATGGCAATACAACCACAAATCAGACAAAACATTTGAATGGTAATTTTCTTCAGCTGTTATTTACAAAAATGATTGTATTATTGTTTTATTTTATATTTATTTTATTTCATTGCAAGTATGAACAGGTATTTCATGTTTTGTCTGGTCCACCTCATTTTATGTAAGTATATCCATTACTGTCATGCAGGCCTGCAACACAGTTAGAAAATAATCAAATAATGATGGGATTTAAAATAGGTGATTGTACTTATCATCTGGTACAAAAGTAGCATCCCAGAAATAAATAGATTCAAAGAGGCAAAGGCGCAAGCCTAAGCTGAAAAAATGTGCTTTCTAATCTATCAGATGGCACTGCACTGTAAATCATCATTTATCTATAAGACATGATACTGGATTACTTTGGCAAGCCCTTCAACCAATACAATATGTAGGTAACACACAAATGCCAGTTTAAACCATGTTGTGCCAAAAGGAAGCATGTCTACCGTGTCCAAAAGCTCAGAGGCATCTGAGATAGACAAAATGTGTCTATTTTGGGAAGAAATAGATGTTGTGTGCTCTGGGCCAAAGACGAAAAGTATCATCTAGACTGTGCTCATGCATGTGGGTTATTCAAGAATTGGGGGACAATTTAGGCATCTTTTGAAATACCCTCTTTATTTTACTATTTTCTCTTATGTATTTAAAAAACAGCTAATGAACAATCAGATAATTTGATTCATTCAGCTCAGGCATCAAAGTTACACTTTTTATTAGATGTTTTATTTTCTGTGTGTTTGGCACAACCCTGATCCAAAAATCATGTTTTCATTGGGTAATTATTTAATTTCAGATAAGACTTGACTTATATTAATTTAAGCAACCTTCAATTAATTTTCAAATAATTGTTTCCCATCTTTCAATTTGTACACCTGTCTCTTTACTAATTTTAGTATTTATTTTCCAATATTTGCTCAAAAACATTATGCACATAGTCATTCAAACCATTGAAAAAAAAGGGAAATACCTAAAACCATGTGAGTTGAGCAAACAATATTTTTTTAATAAAAAGGATGCAGTAATAGGTTTGAAATTAGCATAACAGAGTTGCGCAAGGTAACAGGGTTGAATGAACACATTACTTCCAACTGTGGATTATGACATAAAGATCCCATGGTGGTAGCAAATGACTTGATAAAGTAATTTCCTTTGTATTGAGTGCACACTGTTTTTTCTCTTCTTCTGCCAGGTTAAATAGGTTTCGGTACCAGGGTTGCATGGATGTTGTGGGACACAACTTCAGTGCATAATTATTATTTCTAAAAATATGTTAATGATTAAACAAATGTTCTTATAATTACAGTAGACATAAACAAAATCATGCCAAAACAGGAGATTCACAACATACTTCAACTCTTTGATGTGAAAGTTTGTAATCAAGATGGTGCTTGAGAGCTATTTGGTATTTAAAATAATATTTTGCATATATATTTTCTACAACTATATTTACATTAT
Source organism: Megaleporinus macrocephalus (assembly GCA_021613375.1). Taxonomy (NCBI): domain Eukaryota; kingdom Metazoa; phylum Chordata; class Actinopteri; order Characiformes; family Anostomidae; genus Megaleporinus; species Megaleporinus macrocephalus. The sequence goes on from CM038711.1 coordinate 16,114,361, forward strand.
GTCTCAGGACAAGTATAATTTACCTAAGAAGTACATGTTTAAAAATTTTGTGCATGGATTAATTGAAACTTCATGGGTGGGACAGAAAGAGTCTTCCAATTCTGGAATGATCAGTATTTCAACAAAACAATACAAAACCACATTCTGCACACATTACTAAGGAATGGCTGAAAAAGAAGTGATGATGCTGGAAAGGCCTGCCTGCAATCTCGATTTGTCTCCAGTGCGTGAGGTGCATTTTAATATGCAAATGTAACAATGAATATTTTTGCGAAAAGGATGGAACAAAATTACACCAAAATGCCTGATTGCTTTGTGTTCTCCGTCCATAAACATCCTTTAAGTGTTGTGAAACAGAATGGCACCAGTACAAAGTGGTAGATGTTTTACTGTCTCAGGTTTTTAAAAATATTTTTCAAAACATCAAATAATGTGCTGTCATTTTCTGAATAATACAAGTCAAAAATATATAATAAATCACTGTTTAGTTTTAATTTGATCTAACGTTCCATCCCAAGCTTTTCTCATTTGGGATATAGAATGCTTAAAATATATGTTTAAATTGGACTAAGGCAGCATTTTCAGCTGAATTTGACCTTTTTGTTTTATTTATTAATTATATATTGAACACAGCCAGAAATAATGTTTGCCTGATAGATCTATAAAAAAGGTATGTTGCAGAAAAAAGGTTAAAATGTGAAATTATGTAAAAAAAAAATATATATTGCTCTCATTTTATCTCACATATACTTTTGCTTGATGTATGATCATAACCAAAGTTATGATTACAGGGGTTGGACAATGAAACTGAAACACCTGATTTTAGACCACAATAATTTATTAGCATGGTGTAGGGCCTCCTTTTGCGGCCAATACAGCGTTAATTCATCTTGGGAATGCCATATACAAGTCCTGCACAGTGGTCAAAGGGATTTTAAGCCATTCTTCTTGCAGGATAGTAGCCAAGTTACTACGTGATGCTGGTGGGGGAAAGCTCTTCCTGACTCGCTCCTCCAAAACACCCTAAAGTAGCTCAATAATATTTAGATCTGGTGACTGTGAAGGCCATGGGAGATGTTCAACTTCACTTTTCCTTGTAGTGACGCGCCCATCTAGCACAAGTATTGGGTCAAGGGAATGCCATGATGGCAGCCCAAACCATCACTCATCCACCCCCATGCTTCACTCTGGGCATGCAACAGTCTGGGTGGTACCACACCGTAACGTCTCCACACAGTAACTCTCCCGGATGTGGGGAAAACAGTAAAGTTGGACTCATTAGAGAACAATACATGTTTCACATTGTCCACAGCCCAAGATTTGCGCTCCTTGCACCATTGAAACCGAAGTTTGGCATTGGCACGACTGACCAAAGGTTTGGCTATAGCAGCCCAGCTGTGTATATTGACCCTGTGGAGCTCCCGACGGACAGTTCTGTTGGAAACAGGAGAGTTGAGGTGCACATTTAATTCTGCCGTAATTTGGGCAGCCAAAGTTTTATGTTTTTTGGATACAATCCGGGTTAGCACCCGAACATCCCTTTCAGACAGCTTCCTCTGGCGTCCACAGTTAATCCTGCTTGATGAGGTTCGTCCTTCTTGGTGGTATGCTGACATTACCCTGGATACTGTGGCTCCTGATACATCACAAAGACTTGCTGTCTTGGTCACAGATGCGCCAGGAAAACGTGCACCAACAATATGTCCTCTTTTGAACTCTGGTATGTCACCCATAATGTTGTGTGCATTGCAATATTTTGAGCAAAACTGTGTCTTACCCTGCTAATTGAACCTTCACACTCTGCTCTTACTGGTGCAATGTGCAATTAATGAAGATTGGACGCCAGACTGGTCCAATTTAGCCATGAAACCTCTCACACTAAAATGACAGGTGTTTCAGTTTCATTGTCCAACCCCAGTATTTCATTGTATATTAGAAATACCAAATAATTTAAAGAAAAACACAAAGTTTGCATATTTTTATTAATTTATTTTTTTGGTAATAACAGTGATGTTTCCAAAAAACATAATATGCTCATACAGCTTGTTTTCTTACATTGCACATTCTTAACTTGCCTTACAATCCACATACTACATACATGATCTGAAATTAATAATGTTAAAGGCAAAGTTAGGTATCGTCATGTGTTCATTCTGCAATTAAATATATTTTCTTGATTAATTAGATTCCATATTCGTTTGGAAAGGGCATGCACTTCTGTAAAGATTATGAGTGTTTTTCCTCTGCACAGTCCTTCTAAAGCCAAACTTCTGTTGAAATTAGCTCTGAAACTATTAAATCACTGTGAAATTTTGAGAGGCCTTTGGGTATTTTAATGACATGAGGAGGGTGTCTATACAACCAGGGTAGTATAAGGAATGCCCAATCTCACTCTAATAAGATCAGAAATCAGAAGTATTAAAGGTATTACCAATGCTGTTAAGCCTGTTTTCCCAAAGATAATCAAATTGCTCAGTATAAACTACATGTGTAATCATGTGGCCCCTTATAAGGCCCAAAAAAATAATAATTGAGTGAAATTATTGAGTTATACTATGATAGCACATAAGAGCTAATTTGTTTTAGACCTTGAGAGGCAATTAACTGTACCTGTATAATCTGCATCATCCATACCTACTATTTAAGCAGTAATCATAAGCAATAAATCCAAGTTAATTCCATTTGACACAGTTTTGACAAAGAAAAAATGTCAATCCTGGTTATATCTGAAACCAAGTCCATGTATACGAATCATGAACAAGGAACTTAAGTACTACTATACAAATTGCTTCCTAGGACATAAAGCATGCATATGGTTTGATTAGAATGAACAGTACAGCATAATTTGTGTAGAATATTTTCTTCTGTGATGATCTGTTGATGGTTTGAAAAAATCTTTGCTGACACTGACTTTAGTTTTAAATATATAAGTTCATTATACAAAGAAAGTACAGCATCATATCTGACATCTTCCGACGTCCAGTCTTCTGATGTCAGATAGAGGCTTCTGGCCTGTATGTGAAGTTTCTCTGACGTCTCTGCATTCAGTGTCGTGTTTAAATACATATCATTTCAGCCAAATGCTACGGACATACTTTCCCATATGTATATATTAACCCCTCTGTGCTCTCTACTTCACATACACATCCCTTAGAAGGAAACATACTTCATTTGCATAACCCTGCTTCCAAAAAATCTGTCCACATATTGTGAAATATATCAGACATTGAAAACACTCCTCTGTGTATGTACTGCATACTGCAGCTGCACAACAAGAAAGAAAGAAAGAAATAAAGCCATAAAATGGAACAGGATGTTTGAATTAATTTTCTGGATCTTGGTGAAGAACATCCCTTAGTGTATCTGATGCTAAATCCACACTTTACATTTTTGTTGGGCAACTGACAGGGTCAGCAATGTTAATGACCTCGAAACTTTGATTGTTAATGTCTTTTGTGGAAAGTTGCTCATGACATTTCTCATTGTTAAAGCCTTTAGCACACATGGCAGTTGGTATCGGCTCTACTTTAGCAAAATTGGAAAAGTCTACACGATACTTTCCCTCATTGCTGCGGGAGATAATGGGGAGGAACTTGTAGCCCCACATGATCTCCTGAGGAATATAAGAAGTTCTGACTTGGCAGGAGGAGCTAGTGGATTCATTTGTGCCATCCAGAAACACCACCAGCTCAAACTCTTGCTGGTACAGAGTGTCCACTGCCATCTCAAAGAATGGACTTGTTTTGTCAATCACATGACAAAGGGTCAAAGGGCAGACAAAGAACAGGCTGTCTTTTCCAGCTTCCACCATGAAATCAACATTGACCTGGTCCAGGATTGTGGTCTCACCTTCATTACTGACTTTTGTTCGAAGCAGCTTTCCAAAGATCTGGCTGCCTATCATCAAAGATTTGCGTAAATTGGCCACTCGGATCTGCAAGCAGAGCGCGTCCTTGTTTGGACAGATGACGGCCATCTCACTAAATCTGATGGTCTTGACTCTTTTCTTGGGAAGAGCAATTTTGGTCATGACCACTCCACACCAGAAGCAGTTAATAATGGCACCAACAAGGGTCTGGATGATGAGAAGAGCAATAGCACCAGTGCAGTATGGGGTAATGTCTCGTCCACCATAGCCCACAGTCGTCTGAGTTTCCAGGGAGAAAAGGAAAGCAGTGGTCAAACCTCTGAGATTAAGTACACATGGTTTGTGGTCTTTTGGTGGATTTTGCCATGCCAGGTCCCCATTGTTACGGCAAATCCAGTACCAGAGGAGTCCGAAAATAAACCAGCTGAGAGTGAAGGAAGCCACAAAAAAGAGGATAACAAAGCGCCAGCGAATCTCCACAAAGGTGGTCCAGAAGTCTAAAATATATGCATGGAAGTTTTTGTACTTCACATTGCCATATTCGATGTTGCAGTGGCCATCTTTGGTCACTAAACGATTTCGGCAAAGCCTACGCTTGTTCAAGAAGTTTCTGAGCAGCTGTCTCATGGAGCACATCATTTTCAAAATACAGGAAGCTCGGTCTGGGGAGAAAATATAGACAAGGGTTCATATATTATACCCAAAAAACAGTTACTATATTTTACAACCGAGTGTCTTTTATTTATTAAACTAAGAAAATAAGCTTTTGGGTTCATTTAAACTAAAGAAGAAATTTGGACATAATTCATGCAAAAAATTAAAAATGTAAAAAAAAACCATTAAGGAATTTCACCATGTTTCCTTTACATGTGTATATATGATTAAGATCCCTTATTCAGATGATTTCTAGAAACATTCATTGAATAAGACAAATAAACATGCTTAACCTTTATCTGAGAGTGTGAATTTATTGTGGTTTTCAAAAGTATGTTTATTGTAGTCTGTGTAATGTCTGGAACAACATTGTGTTTTGTTTGAATAGGTTTACAGAATGATCTCAAATTACTTGAGTATCCTTGAAATTTCAGGACTGACAGTGGTGGGTGCATAAGGAACAAACAGGCTACATTTTTATTACTCCTCCTCAACCACTATTACCCTATTGGGGGTAAATAAACATTAAAAAGCCAAAATATAAGGCTTCCAAGTGCACAGTTTTAGGTGTTAGGTACATTGTGTGTTTCATTGTGTTTGACCCCTGAGAACATTCTGCTTACAATGCCGATCTGTCCATTGTAGGCAGAATTTTCTCAGTGTTCAGAAACAATGAAGGCTGTTTCTCTCTGTGTTTAAATCACATAATAAAGATGTTGAAACCAAATCCATTCTAAAGGCTACTTGACATCTAAAGAAGCAAAAGTGCTTTAACTGCTTTAACAAAAGAAGTGTTTTCTAGTTCTGAGTTCTGACATGTCTAAAAAAATGATTACTAAACAGCTTGTTTGCATACATGTTACATATGTTAAAAGAAAGTTTATAAGAGAATTTTATATATGATAATATATGTCATATATTTCAAACATGTATATCAGATTTCTGATTTGTCCACACTTGCAACATGTTAACACTCCAGGCAATTTTATTGTTCATGCCACCCATCGTAAATAATACAACCACCGCTTCATTTGTTACATCTGTCTACAGTATTCTCTAGACTAAGGTTTTTTGGTTTAAAAAGCAAAACAAAAAAGTTTTCCTGAGGGTGGGAGAATCTTAGGGTGAATTTTGGGGTAGAGGATTTTTGAAAATCTCTGTTTTAGCTGATGATTGCACAAAGAAGCCACATAACGGACATCACTGCTGGAAACGTATTGTCTAATTGCAACTGTATAAAAATAGCAACTGTATTAAAACTGTTATTACAATAGAGAGAATTAAATACTAAATTGAACAGAATTGCCTCTTCCTCAGATGAAGAGGACAATAGAAGCTAAAGTTAACAAGATTAACCTTAAGGCTACCTGGCTATCTAGACACCTTATTTCAGTCTGGACTCTTTTCTCTAGCTGAAAGAAACCACTTGTCACTGAGTGAAGATTACAAGCTGAGAATTTTCTGACAATTATGTTCAACAACCAAGGTGAATTACACTAATTATCTCATTATACCATTAGATCATTTGACTTGTTGTATGTCTCTTAAAATAAGCAAAATTATCTGCCAATATAGTGGAAATGTGGCTTACTAACTTCAATTTAAACAAGTATAAATTATTAGAAATAAGAAAAATAATAGTTATAATACACTTAGAATAATCTTAAAATAAGAAATATAAGATATAGACACCTAATATAGGAATTTTACATGGCAAGACCTTTTTGAAGCGAGTGTGTGATGTACCTTTGTAATGTACACAGAGTATTGTAATAGGAGTAGGTACATTTTCCCAAATACACCACACCAAACTAAGAAGAACAGAAAAACATTTCTACAAACAAATACAATGGTTGTACTGTAAACGCATCATTGAGTGGTCTACTCGTTTCAGTGTGTTACAACAAATTCTTTAAGAAATTCTTTTAGGCCAAACTTTGACATCAAACATATGTTGTAATAATGCCAGATGCTGTTTTAGGTATCCTCTTGCATTGATCTAGCATAACAAGTTTTAGACTAAATTTAGCTACCCACCTGCAGGAGAAGCTATTCTGTGGATTTCCAGATGTGCGGTTGTTGCTGGTTACTGGTAAAGTGCAGTCACTTGTGCTCTGCTGGTCTTTCTTCTTTACTTTCTCCCTGTCTCTTTCTCTTTTCCTCTCTCTCTGTTGTTGCCTCGTTTTTAACAAATTGTAAGCAAAATAAAACCCCAAAGAAAATGTACAATCTAGCGCATATTACTCACGTTACTGATGACAAAATAATCTCTCTCTTTAGCCCTTTTCAACTATGTATTTCCAGCACCTTTGTTTTCTAGGTTAGGGACAGCCCTGCCTTGTCCAGATACCCTCCTACTTATAAGACTGGACTGAATGTTTGTACTGTTTACTGTAAATAAAAATCAATAGGGATATCATTGCACCTGACATGCTTAAACAGCAATGCAATTACATAATATTTAAATGCTCTGAATTCTGCATACAGTAAACCCCCAAAAATCTAACTTAATGCTCGTGGAATAATTAAGAACAACATGTACACATCTTGTTGCTGATACATTCAATATTGCTGAATCACAGTTATTATGTTTTTTAAGTATGTCTAGTTAAAATCAAAACTGTTCTGTACTAGGAGAGTTGTACAGTTTAAGTACATATCAGTAAAAGATGTGTCATCGTGTTAAACAACTATTTTTCCAACTTAAAGCAAATGCTGCAAGTAAAAAAAGAATGCAAAGCAAGGACTATTTAGTGGGGAAACAGAAAAACAAATTAGTAACATTAGTGTATTGATGAGATTTTCTGTCCTGCACATGATGCAATTTACTTTTGTGAGACTGGTCAAGGTGACCCAAGAAGACCTATTGTATCTGTGGTGTCACTTCCCAATACACCAGCAATGCAGCATGCATAATCAAATCACCTCTGTGTTTACCATAGACACATCCCACTGGTGTTGGTAATTAAGAGATATGAGGTATGAGGGTCTAGAACAGCTGACAGGTGATGGGGCATGAAAGAACCTGAATTCATGCCAATGCTTACATTTTAGAGCCCAAAGCACTCATCTATGGATCAATCAATGCAGCAAATGTAATAAATAAATAAATACATCAATAAAAAAGTAAATAAAAAGTCAATCTAATAGTTTTGTCATTCTAAGAACTGTGGATTATGTGTACCAGCAAGAGGGGAAAAGGAAAATCAGTAAGCAACTTCAGTCTGCATGTTTATTGGAATTCACGCTTGTCATCCCTAATATACAGCTTCTGATGTGAGCTGAAGAAAGTTGTTCTAAGTTATTCAGCACATGAGCTGGTTAGATATCCAAGTGTCTGAGCGTATGAGCAGACATATCACGTACAGCTAATTAGTAGGTCAATGTTGGCACGAGTGACACCACTAGTGAAATGCTGGTGCTGATAGACCATCACCACCTGAAGTGCTCACCATTTAAACAGCATTTAAAAGAATTTCTAGGGAAATATTAGCTTAACAGCAATGTATGTACGCTTTAATACACAGGGACTGGATTTTCTCAAAAAATTAAAGATTACATATTCCAAATGAATAATTTGTTGTTTGCCAACTCTTAAACTGGTTCATTAATGATTAATCATGTTTCGAGTCACTGACACCAGGGAGCGGGCTACTTACCACCTGCAACCTCTGTAACAGCCCCATTAACAGGTTCTCATGACTCAAATGAAAAGATTTATGAGGTTGTATTATGTGTAGAACTGCTCACCCTGAAAAGAGTCATGGTTTCGATTGTTGTCTAGATCAAGTAGCACATCTAAAAAAGGGCTTCTTATGAATGAAAGGAGAGGCCAATAAGAAATCATCCCACTTCGTAACTGGACACTGCTTGTGCTCTCTGCATACAGACCTCCAAAAACAATGGCTTTAAGGAGCAGCAGTTTAGTGGGTTTGGTGCTATCAAATGTCGTTTTGCAACAAGGTAATGCAAGATGGGGATCAAGTACATCATGTGCAAAAGGCGATGAGAGCCAAGTGAAACCTTTTCTTTATTTTCCCCACAGGTTGAGTAAGACTATGTCTCCTATTACACAATATAGACTTCTTTTTTCAAAACAGGTGTTGCTTTGTCACCCACAGAAAAGTAGGTAAAACTGTTGCTGCTTCTGTGAAAAAGAACACAGTATATTAGATGCAGTACCTGTTGCAACCAGACTGTTCAGAGAGACCTGCAATTAGGTGACTAATTAGTTACATGGACCAGGTTGCTATAGAAATTTAACAGAACTAGTGCATTGAATGAGATGCTTTTGTGGGGCTACAGGGCATTATTCTTGAGCAAATAAATAAAATAGCTTATGAGTATTTTGAAAATAAATACTTATATATTTTGTAAGTAGTAAAACAGTTTTTTAAACTGCATCTGGCCAAAAATAATAGTAAAAGAATTTATCACTAAAATTAAAGTCAGCACATCTTTGCTTTGCTTTTGTTTTTAAACACCTCAGTGTCACTGCTGAACTCAGAATAGTCCATCAACCAGCAACATCCAGCAAACAGTCTCCTGTGGGCAGCATCCTGTGACCACTTATGAAGGAACAGAGGATGACCAATACAAACTGTGCAGCAAGAGATGAGCTATAGCAGGGGTCCCCAATTAATTTTTTTAAGGGCCGCATTTAGCCAACACCAGAAACGCAAGGGCCAGCGCATTAGTCGCATAATATTTTATAAGGCAGGTTGTACATTAATTATTTCTTTGTTGGTGTAGTGCAAGTCATTAATTAGGTATGTCAACTGCAGCTGCATGATTTTAATCACCATTCAATAAAAGAAGTGTTCTCTATTGTGGAGATGCGAAGACACTGATCTAGGTGTGCACTGGAGAGTCAGTTTCTGTCCCGGCTGTTGATAATGTTCATTGAAGAAAATTATGTCTCACTGATATAGGTGGATGGAAATACTGTGAGTAGCAGTAGGGGCAGCAAACAAAGCAGCTCCTCTCGAAAAACTTTCTCATCAAAAAATTGCACGAACACTGGCACCTGCTCTATGTCCGTCCTATCAAAGACGTGTCAATAGGAAACGACATAAAGTCCATTTTCTTCAGACGAGAGAGCAGGACACACAAACAGTCCTCCGCTAAAACCTCCTCTCTTCTCACTGCAGTATTATCCGATAACGGTACTCGATTGAACATGTCTACGACAGTTTTCTTAGTTTTTCGTCGTGGCTCAAAACTTCTTCCACCTTATGAATCGCACACGTCTTCCGTAAAAGGTTGTTTAGTTTTTGCTGACTTCCACGATACGCGCAGAGCTGCCGTTGTTGTGTTTTCTTGCGCAGATGTTGTCTCATGGATGGTAGTAACAGAATGGTTGTAGGCAGCAATCAAACTTGCAATCTTTTGTCTTCGATTTTGCTGGAAAGTTGTCATTGAAATGGCCGTGGCGTGTTTTGAAGTGCCGCTTTATGTTAGCCACCTTGCATACGGTTACAGCTCGAGAGCATAAGCAAACTGGCTCGTTACTCGTCGGTCCAGACGGAACTGAACTGTCTATTTTTGTTATCAGCTGGCCGTGTTTTTGTGCAAGCAGGACTTTCCTATGCTGTGTTCTACAGAGAGAGCTCGTCAACCGTTGGCTATACTGCTCTGCTCTCGTATTTTAGTCCTACGCAAACATAGGTGTTTGGCGGCGGGCCAACAGTTTGAGCCTTCCGGGCCGAATTAAGCCCGCAGGCCGCCTATTGGGAAACACTGAGCTATAGTCTCTGACTTTACAGCTACAAGGTGGACGAGCAAGGTAGGTGTGTCTGATAGAGTGAACAGTGAGTTTAAAAACTCCAGCAGCACTGCTGTGCTACAACACACACCACCACCATGTCAGTGTCACTGCAGTGCTAAAAATGAGCCACCACCCAATAATATCTGCTCTGTGGTGGTAAGTACAAAGTATGCATAAAAACAGATGGACTACAGTCTGTAAGTGTAGAACTAGAAAGGGCACCTGTATTGTAAATGGAGCTGATAAAATGGACAATGGGTGTAGACACAAGGTGGTTTTAATGTTATGGCTGATCGGTGTATATATAAACACTGTGTCCACTCACTGTCCACTGTCTAACTGTTGATGGTGGCTCCCGTCCTAATGTAGAATCATAGATTTGTGATGTGATATATATAATTGGTGTAATTCGTACAGGGTAAAGTACAGTTTTTTTAAAGTTTTAAATAATTCTGGGCTTTCAGAACCTTCATTGCTCCTTAGATCTTGTCATTTGATTTAGTATTTAATAAAACAAGGCTGCACGTATTTGTGCTTCTTAGTAAGAAACACTTCAGTAACAGGCCTTCGAGAGTAATGCCTTTAAACACCACTAGGTGGCCTTTAATTCTTCCGCACATTGGTACTGCAGTGATTTGTTTGGGAGAGCATGAGGTTATGTCCATATATAGGCATGAACATGTTACTGACGGTGGCTCCAGTCCTAATGTAGAATCATAGATTCGATGCTGGTACCCTTAGTTAGGAAGTTGACGTTGAAAATAATGAATTTGCGTTTTCACAAACTGTATCTGAAAGAAGTACACAGAGGCAGGTTTGGTCTATTTGGAGTGTTTTATGGTAAACAGGTGTGCATTATTAATCAAGGTTGATGTATAATCATAGAAATTCTGGAAACTGGTAGGTTGTTGCGGGAAGACGCCTATGTAATTTTTTAAAACACTCAATTCATTCATTTTTTTTACTAGGAAGGAGACAGTCATATGTGAGTAACTGGAGTGGTGGACATTTCAGGTTGTTGAAAAATATTGGAATGAATGAATGGCTTTCTTTGTTAAATTGTTTGGGTTGGGTTTTTTTTCCGCAAGATTTGGTAACATCAAAAAAATGCTCTAGACATTATAGAAACAGTAACAGCATTTATTAAAAAGTTTAAAAGATTAACTATCGAGATAAAGTGTTATAGTATCTAAGTGTCAAACATACAAATTGAAAAATACATTTTAGCAGTCCACACTAGGGAAGTGCCCAAGCACTTGTGTATTTGAGGTAATCAAGGTATTCAAATACTGATATCACGGCCAGCCAAAGTATTCAAATACTGATATCACGCCAGAATCTGCATTGTCTTCGCCATGCTGTACGGCCCCAGCTTGGACCGATAGTTCTGGCCCAAGTCTGAAGCACGGCACAAGCTGTACACCATAAATTTGAATTTTCTACCTCCCCCACACTCATGCCCCCTCCCCGCTAAACAGAATAAATGCAGGTATGTGTAGATATGAGACTGTTCTTTTCTCAATTCAAATTTACACACAGTGTAAATGCAACAATCCTAAATTGGCAGGCTAGTTGCTTATAAATTAAAAACTGGCATTACTGTTCTCTAAATTTACTTACCAAATACCACTACGAGATTCTGAGTTGCAAAGAAACAGATAAGTTTTACATCCTGCCATCTGACATCAATATCCAGAATTTTTGTTTTGTTTTTAAAGACCAGTCTGCAGAACTTTGCTGTGTTGTCACGGTTTGTCAATTCTCCACTGCCCTCACCAGTGATGGCATCATCAACTTGATCTTTTTCTCTGACAGCCTGGACAAGGATTGATCTTCAGGACGTGCAGTGTAGTAAAAGAAGGATCTTCAGCTTCGTCGCCTCAACTGATCTCCTTATAAAATTCCATTCCATTTTTAATATAAATAAAGTGAACTGCTTATTTATGCTTATATATTAGCAGATTACAATATAGAAGCAGGGTCTACCAATCAAGGTAGTGTAATATTGCAATTACATCTTCAATGTAAACTAAAAATTCATTGTAGCTAAAAAACTCTCTGCATATTTTACTATTAGATATAATTGGTCGACCCTGAAAGACATTTTTGTGAATCTCAGATTTGTAGTATAACACCAAACTTTGGCAAAAAAAAACACTCAGAGGAGAATGTGGGTGTTGAGTGTTAAATTAACAAATGTGTGATTTTGCACAAAAAAAAAAAAATCACATATTTATGTAATAATTTGATCATTAAAACTGGAGCTTTAATTTACATCAAACATAACAGCTACAAATACATACATAGAAAAAAAATTTAAAACAAAGGAAGATGTATTTAAATAAATAAAGAACGAACAATGGAATTAGAGAAAGACAGGAGAAAATGTTTGTTTAACATGAGGCACATTCTTGGTGCTCCCGAAGGCTTAATTTTTGCGACAGTGAAGTTGACAATGTATGTAACTTACCAATACCTTCACTGGAGCTATAAAATGCAGGACATAATAAATCTAATCTACAATTTTAACAGACTCAGTTAATTGTGAAAACCATGATCAATTTACACAAGCAATTAAAAAATTTAATTTAACTTTACCTCCGCCTCCATGGCAGTATTCTCATGTCGCTGAGCTGCTTGGGCTACGCAGAAATTATTAATACCATGCTCAGGTCCTACGTACCCTCGTAGGACTTATCATTACATCCATGAGATTGTTCTAGCTAACAAACTGGTGATGTACAACGTGAGGTGGGGGCAACTACATATACAGTGCTGTGAAAAAGTATGAAATGAAAATAACCCTAAAGTTGTCCAAATTCCTCCACAGAGACGTGAAAGACCAGTTGCCAGTTATCGCAAATGCTACATTGCAGTCATTGCCACCAACAGTGGCACAACCTGTTATTAGGTTTAGGAAGCAATTACTTATCACCTAGGGCCAGGTTGGTTTGGATAGCTTTTAGCTGTTAACAAAATCATCATTTTAAAACTGCATTTTGTGTTCGCTCAGGTAATCTTTGTCTGATACTGAAATTTGTTTGATAATCTGATAACATGATAAACATTTAAGTGTGACAAACGTGCAAAAACAAAAGAAATATGCAAAACAAACAAAATAAATCTACTTTCACAGCACTGTAACTAGTAAACTACCTCCTCCCACCTCATGTGGGCAGATTATTTATGCTATATGCTAACTAGTTAGTATAACTAACTGTATCTTGTCTAAGTGCTTGTGTAGGTTTTGCATGGTTTTTACATTACCATCCCAAAATTCTCTTGACTCTCTTGCTTACCCACTACAGAATTGATAGACAAAAATGCAATTGACCATGGAAGAAACGTAAAACACACAGAAAAATAAGGCAACTAAACCTGCTAATTAAGTCAGTGTTACTGCTGGCAACTAACAGTTGCATACTGTGAAGGCGAAACATAAAAATGATCACATTGTCTAGCCAAATACGCCAAAAAGTGTGCACACAATTTCTGAAATTAAACTAAATACATCAGAATGATTTGTTGTAGTCCACTATACCTATGTTATTCCACATGGGTACAGCTGGCCTGGTTTAGCATAGCTACCTGAAGCAATTTTACGTGCGTAATATATAGCATTTGATAGAAAAACCTTTAACATTATCGGCTTTAACTACTTTTGAGCGACACCAAAACACTTAGTACTATGTATATAAAGATACAATGTTATTTTTATTTTTTTTATTTATTTTTTTTTAACAAAGTGGAAGTGATTGGGAACGACAGCAACAATGACAAAGCGGGTCAGCGGATGCTAAGGAGCATAGTGAAGAGAGGTCACCATCTGAATGAGCCTTTCTCCGACGCTTTATCTTAAGACTTGCTGTATTCCCCAACTTACTTTCTTCTCCGACTCGCCATATTCCCAAATTCGCTTTATTATCTGACTCTCTGTATTCCCCAACTTGCTTTGGTCTCTGACTCCTTTTATTTTCTTTATTATTAACCTGTCATGTCTGGCAATTTTTGCAATGGTATTCCGAATGCACTGATGTACCAAACATATTTGCTTTTACAAGAACAGCTCTATAGGTTCCTATAGCCTGCTCTTATTAATGGTTTTATCTTTAATTTATTTATTCATTCAGCCAGGCAATACATGAGAGGAAAATATTAGAGAGTGAAAAACAAAAGAAGAAGAGAAAGAAAAATAAATAAATAAATAAATAATAATAATAATAATAATAATAATAATAATACACACACACACATCTATACAAATGCATACACATATATACATCCACACCCAATTCTATTATATGCAGGAGTGTGTATATGTGCCTCTGTCATAGAATGTACTTAATAATAAGGGCAAGAATCCACAACCATGCGCCCGTGGATCCAGAGGCAGATAGAGAAGCCCCATCCATAGCCCATTAGGAACTCGGAAGACCAGAGGCCACACATCCCGATGGCCACCGCGTGCACACCACAGAGGAGGAAAGAGGGAGACCCCAGAAGAAGCCCCCACAGATAAAGGGCAAGAGTCCAGGGAGCCAGAAGCAATGAGTAGCCCATCCCTGACCCAGGCCGGCACCCCCAGCATGAGCCGAGAATGCAACCCCCGAGGCCCCAAGCGCCCGAAAGCGGCCCGACCCACGTCAGCACCCCACCCACGGCAGAGAGGCCCAAACCACCCCCAGGACACAACAGCCAAGGGAGCGGGCCAGAGACCACGGCAAGACGTCCAGCCATGCACCCAGGGACCCATGGGCACCCACACCCCGGGGAGGGGGTCGGCAGTGATGCCCAGCGGGACAACTCCCGCCACAATGTTAATTTTAAACAACACGTACTAAAGTATTATTCAACTTATATGGTACTGAGGCGTTAAAAGAGCGTGAATCAGTTGCACCGTCTTTGTTGCTTTTTATTACGGTTACCTTCAGGTTTCTCATTCAGAGTTAATTCATTCCTTTTCAATAATCATACTGTCCTAATTTCTATAATCATTAGAGAGATATTTTTCAATAGGTTAAATCAGACCCGGAGTGGCTAATCAGGAGATTTGAGAGGATTCCCGATGGGTCGGTGTTCTGTCGATCTGTCCTACCTTGTCAAAACATCCTACCGTGGCGCAGATCTGTTGATCTGTGCTATCTTGGTGGAAAATAATACTGCAAGTGCATTAAAACCACAGGCTGAATTATTTGATAATGTAAATATGTTCATAAAACAGTGCCCCCTGCTATTTTGTCAACGATTATGAGCTGCCACGAACGCTTTTGGAACACTCAAGCAGACAGTAACATTAGGCTAAATTTAGATAACAAGCTTAAAGAAAACAATTTACATTAAAAAGATGTTAAAACATTGGAAACAACAAGGATAAAATTATGCACATACGTGCCAACCATCGAAATCTTGACGTATTTGTATGTGCGCATGAGTTGGTAGGACCGATCGACGGGTAGGATGAAATGATAGACACCGGCAGGAGCCGGGGAGACGAACCCGTACTTGAGCTTGTAGTTTGTGGATTCCGTGGTGGCACCAACCTCACGCTGTCGAAATGCCAATACTTGGAAGAACCGGGGAAAAGACCTTGAGAGCACACAAGCCGGAAGACCACAGACAGGTAGGATCTACTCCTCACAGTCTCGGCAGATAGCTGAAGACAGTGTTACTGAAAACAACACTGCACTCTGAGACTAGCGTGTGGCTGGCTTAAATGGGTGTGCTAATGAGAGCTGCCGCTAGCACTAACGGGACACAGATGTATGTGATAGGTAGCCATGGCGACATATGGGTGTGTGTGTGGAGTGTGTCCTAGGCTACCTAGTAAATGGGTGACTGCGACCTTACAATTCGGCGAGTCGCAGAGCTTACACCCACATTAATTATATAACAGTATCTTGAATATGGTTTAGTAAACAGTTCAAATGCCAAAATTTGTGTCAAATTGGCGATCTGTCCAGTGTTTCTTGCCTTTTGTTTGGTGCGCACTGGGATAGGATCCGGCCAATAAACTAAATATACTATATACCGTATACTAAAAATAAAGGTGCCACAAAGGGTTGTGTGCAATGCCATAGAAGAACTACTTTTGGTCCCCATGACCAACTATCGGTTCATGTTTCTTCAGAGAACCATACTTTAAGATGAGATGTGTGAAGAATATTTTTACAGTTAAAAATAACTCCACATAATGCAAAAGCTCTAGAAAGAACTCACTCATATATTGGTAAAACTTTGATTCACACTTACAGTTTTTTAACTGATGATTCTTTAGGAAGCCCGAAGTTGTCCTTCTTTAGTATCCACTCCAAGACCATTTGTGGCTTAAGATTGTAAGTGCTAATTACTGGCAGTTTGAAGACACTCGGTACTTTACGGAGTGGCCACTTTCGTGGAATATAAAAGAGTTTTTTATTGTTCTTCGATTCAGGCTAATTAGGTCCAAATTATAAATTATTTTCTTGAGATTTTGACTTGTCAAAATAACAACTAACTTGCAAGAATTTTGCTAATATTTATCAAGAATGTGATTATTTTGAGTGGCTGTCATTTTGTCATTGTCAGAAAATTAAGCAAGATTTGAATGTTTATTGTTCTGTTTCTATAGGTTATTTGAATGATTTGGAAGGTCAGAAGAGCTGACTTGTGGCTTTAAGTTCAATATAACTTCATACTGTACATATATTAAAACATAACATTGTTTCTACACTCATTGTCTGTTGTCTTAGCTCCACTTACTACATAAGTGCATGTTGTGGTTCTACAATTACAGTCTGTAGTTCATCTGTTTCTTTGCATACTTTGTTTGCCCTTTTTATGCTGTTTTGTGAAGGTCAAGAGTAATACATAATTTTATGCATGCATGTACAGTCCCTTCGTTTGTATGCTGTTACTTCAGACATTACCCTTAGAGAAATATAGACTTCGTTTATTAGTATGTTTTGGATTTAGCGGAAACTGGCAGATTGCACCATTGAGTTTAAAGTGGAGACCAGCATTAAAAGTGTGAATGATATTATAGAAAAATTGTGAGCTTGATTTAATATTGTATATAGTTGCATGCAAAAAGTTATACACTCCTGGTCAAATGTGCCTTCAAATTCTGTAAAATATTGCACCATGCCTAAAAAGAAGGGTACTTACTCATGGGTAGTAATTTCATGTAAATATTGAAACATTTTCAAGGTTAATGGAGATTAAATGTTTTGTTTTGACCTCAACAATTTGCAAGAATAAGACTCTTTCTTAAAAAGAAAGTATCTCAGAGTCCTCAGAGTGACAGTCCTTAAAAATATGTCGTGTCACCACTGCAAACAGCCAGAGGAACCCCCAGCCTTTAGGCACCAGACCCGTGTTTACAGAGTGTAGACTAGACAGTAGTTCCTTAAGCTAGCACTGTTGTTCACATGCTCGCACACCATTACATGTGTTTACACAAACACACACACACATACACACATGGTCACAGACTGGTTGCTCAGCATGTAAAACTGAGCACTTACAATCTCTGTCCCATGTAGTTTGAAAGCTTGTGAAATGAAACAAGAGACGCAGAGTTTCAGCTTTTCATCAACACTGTGTGATTACGCATAGGTAGGGTCACCCTTTACATAGCCTTATACCATGGCAGCAACACTGCATGCCCATATTCTGGAACTGTCCTTCCGGTATATATATATATATATATATACTACTGCTCAAAAGTTTGGGATCACAGTGACATTTTCTTGTTTTCAATGGAGTAGCCTTCCTTCCTTAACAATGGACTGTTGGGTCTCTAAAGAAAGTTGTTTCATTCTGGCCATTTTGAGCAAGCCATCAACTGCTGATGCTTCAGATACTAAACTAACCTAAAATGTTGTGCTCCCTTTTATGCTCACTTATTAGTATAATGTTTTTCAGCTGTGCATCACAATTGAGCAAGGGTGTCCTAACAACCAATAAGCCCAATAACATCCTTAACTTGGATTGGCGGCCATACCAGGAGATTTAGGCAGAGGACTGAGAATTGCTAATAATAGGGCTATATGCAAAATAAGCCTCTATACAAAAATAGGCTTTAATACAAACATTTTTAAAACAAACATTTTTAATACAAACATTCTTTAAAAATCTTCTGATACACTTAAATTAATTGTGAAATGGACCATATTGTTTGTAAATTGCATGAAAATTGCGTGACTTGCATGAAAATTGCATAAAATGAAATTCTAAAGTGATCCTTTGTTCTTTAATTTTTAAGCTTTTACTTTTGGCTGTCTTGTGAACTGCTATTTTTCATAAATGAGGAAAAAAAGTTTTGTTACCTGTTTCACCACAGATAATGAACATATAACTAACATAACTATTAATGTGCTACCCAGTTGTCATATGTGACCATAAGTTATTAAAGCCTGCATTTATTCAGGCATTGATTTAGGCAATGGTAGCCAAGGATATTTTATATTGGTTGATATAAGTTTGCATAAGGGTGAAGTTAGCTGCTTCTTTGCAGCATTCAATTCATTTGGCTCCTTACTTGCAGTCTTTTTTGCAGGCTGAAGTTAGCTCCTTATTTATGGCTAACTAAACGGAGGGTTCACAATTATATGTATTAATCGCAATTTCCATTTTTCCAAACATAAAATATTAATGATGAAGAAATGAATAATATGTACTATGTTTGCCCTACCACTATAAATGTAAAACATGTAACTGAGGCTCAATTTAATTTTATTGCAAGTAGTTTAAGCTTTTATTGCAAGTAGTTTAAGCTTTTAAAACAAAAAATAAAGTTTCTACTATAAGGAAAAGCTGGACTGATCCTGTCCATCATAGCTTTAGAAAAGAGTTTAGATTTTATCCTTGGCATTAACTAGCAAAATTACACAAAAAGAAACAGTGCACAAAATGTAAATTAATAAAAAGCATATTTTTACATGAAGTGAGACTAATAACAGTTTTCACTGTTCTGTTTTACCGTAGTAGTAGTGTGTCGTTCTGTAGTTGGTTATGGCCATATAACAAACTCTTTATGTCAATTTCTCTATGCCGCCATTGCACCCTGTGGTAAATGAAAATGTTCAGGAGTTTTAGATGTTCTAAATCTGCATGTCAGGCGAAACTAGGGATGTGCAGAAACTTGTAGAGCTTATCAAAGCTAGTTATTACCAGAAGGAAATGATCTGTGGTATTTCAGATCACACTGGTGAGGCTGATTTACAGTAGAGCAAGACTCTATTGGTAATGATGTCAATTGAGTGCTTAGTAGCATTAGCTTATATGTAGCAATATTCATATTTCAGTTGTTTTACAAACTTATTATTCAGAGGATTCACTGAGATTTGAGAGAAAATTGTTCACAGGACAAAACCTTTGGATCTCTACAACAGAATGTGATGGTCAATTTTTGAAAACAAAATATTTTGTTTCATAATGAAATTCCTCTTAGACCTGGAGCAATTTTGGCAAAAGAACACAGTGCTATCTACAAAATGACGACATGACCACAGTGGTACATTCACTGGTGTATACGCTTACTACATATTGACTTTTTACATGAGATTTTATCTGCCAAAGATCACAATCAGTCATATCATTCAGATGTTATCATGAGCAATGATAAGTAAAAGAGACTAGAGCATCAGAATATTGGTGCAAATAATGCACAGATGTACTATTCTTTAACAAATTGCTTGAGAGAAGCAACTGTGTTTGTCTGTGTTAATGCCACTACTGGGTGATGCAATACTGCTGATAAAAGAGACCTCTTCTGAAACTTATAGTTTTTTCCTGCTTTGTGAAGGAAAAATGTGACAGGACTGTATTATATGCACATGACTAAGTTAATTTTCACAGTTCATACTGAGGGTGTCACAACCTGTTTAACAGGACTTTCATGGCAGATGTGAGTGTGCATATCCTGGTAAGATTAAGTTTAAAAGCTGCAAGTTTTACACAAAGCTACAACATTAACAGGAAGGGTATGTTGGTCAGAATTTGTGTGTGGGAATACTAAAATATTAGCTATATTTAATATTGACTTTACTGGATAGTGAGCATCCAACAGCTAAATGTCACTGATAATACTTTTCTATTTGTGTAAATCACCTGCATTCTGATGCTGTAGTCTAGCTCTAGTTGGATTCCATATCCAACTTCAGCATTAGGAATTAGCTGGCTCCAAACAAACAACATATCAAAGGCAAATCCAAAGATTTTGCATGCTGCTAATTCGTGAGGTGTGGGCTTACTTGTAAGCTACAGTATCCTCAAAACTCCAGTGCAAAACTAAACCATTAAACTGGCTGACTGATTACTATTGGGGTCAATATGAAAACTATTTAAATGTCAAACTATCACTCTAAAGTGATGTATAACAAAGGTTATAAAACATTCTTTCACAAGAAATATCTGACATACTTCATACTCAAGATACTTTCTGGGATAGTGCAGATGCATGCAGAAAAGTTTTTCACAAACTTGATAAGTCCCATATTTTGCCATCTAAGAGGCTGCAATGCTGTTTGTCATGGCTCACCAGGGAACAGGTGACACACAAACATGGCCTGAATTTACATGTCAACTTGATCTCAAAACATTGATGCCACATCAAATGTCAAGTTAGGTGTCATCATCTAGCAGTAAGTGATGAGATTTGTGATGAGTGATGAGATAATAAAGTGTTCTGTAAATGAAAGATCAAATGACAGCATGGGTCTTTATTGTTTATGGATTTCATTGAAGCCAAGATATCAAAACACAGTTTATGTTCTTACATAAACTAAAATCAAGACAATCTGTCCTTTAATATTGGGTATTAGCCAATCTTTTCACTTAACTTTTTATATTTTATACCTTATATATGCATATTATAAGTTAACACTACAGTAGAATCAGTTGTGTTTTTAGTGTATGCATAAAGTGTCTCTCTGGACTGATGTTGTTCCCAATTTCCTGACCATTATTAGTTATGTTAAATATATTTAATTAAATTTACATTTAATTTACCTGGTGCTTTGGTTTCGAGTGTTGTTAGTGGTATACTCTCTAAATTGATGGAAATAAAATAAAGTCAACATCATTTAGGACCATGGATATGCTAAATTTAAGTAATGCTCTGCTCATTTTTCTTGGTTTTAAAAAATGCAGTAAAAAACATTTTATGTGCCTATGTTTAGACAAAAGGTGGCAAGTTTAAACAATAGAACCACTTGGGCTGCAGACATTACAAAACAAAGAACTGGAACAGGAACAAGCCAGTTGATCTGATATATGATCCAGTAAAAAGTACAGAACAGATTTTTCTTAAGCTTTAGAAGCTTTTCTGCCTAAGAAAATCCTTGTACTTCTAAGTTAATGTAAAAAGGTTTTATTCCAAGTGGATTATTCATCATTAAAACGTTCACTCAGGAAATAAATGACAACTGCCATGTGCAGAAGATGTAGAAAAATTGAAAATCAAGAAAAATAGAGGTGTATGTTTTTTCTTTGGACAGCGGCAATAGTATTTTTTACCTATAATTAAAAAAATAATGCAACACTAAACTAGTTTTTTTTGTATTTTGTATTGATATTGGATATATGGCACAGCTGATCCATTTCATTTTTGGAGGCTTATGGCGCTGAACACTTTGTTTAGTGGTTTTCTGGGTACAAATGTCCATTAAAGGGGGCTTTCTGGCTTTTGCATTACATTTTATGTAATAGTATGTAAAAATTCATAATAACAATTTAAAAAAAAAATCTAAGCTAGTTTTATTTGATACTGGACGTATTAAACTAAAGCACAGTTTAGCCATTTCATTTTTGGAGACTGGCACTGAACGCTAATTTGACCATGAAATAAGTCAAATAACAAGAAAAGCATAAAAACAGAAGAAACCACGCCGCTATGGAAGTAGTGAGTTTATTGATGTGTTTCCTGCTTGCAACCATAAAGCTATATCCATATCAATCAATTTTCAATCATATTTTACTACTTATATATGCTTCTTATAATTGATCTGCCCTCACTTTTCCAAGCCATTCCACAATCAAGCAGGCAATTACAGGGTTCAAGATTGAAGCCATTTGGGTGCATAGTGAGACAGTCACATACAGAAATACTGTCACAAGAAGAGGAAAGAAACAGAAAAACAACAAATCTCTCCATCTCTCATATATATATATATATATATATATATATATATATATATATATATATATATATATATATATATATATATATATATATATGACACATTTTATATAAGAACAAGGTACATCACAGGTTGTCCTTCAGATAAGCCATGAATGGACTGCAACATTAACTATACAGGCATACAACAACATTACTAAAACAAAGAAATAAACCCAGATGATTGAATGTAGATTTATTTGGGTCTTACAGAGATACATTTGAAAGTTCGCATTTAACGTGAAGTTCCTAATCTCCATACACTGCCTTGGCCTTCAGCTCAGATGTCCCACCATGACACTGATTTTGACTTTTTTTATCTTGACTTTGACCTTGAACCTTGAACACCTTAAATCACATTGACTGTCTGGAGCCAAGCCATAGCTTCAGCTACTCAATTGGAAAGAATCAACCACTAAAGTTACAGGTCCAAACTAACATCATGACATGTGTGTGTGTGTGTCTACGTAAAAGAATGTGTGACATTCTTTTTAAATGACCATTGTACCAATGTAATCCTATAATTATCTACCAGTCAACAGACCATCAAACAGGTTTGCATATATCATATATCATACTGGTAATAACATCTGATATTTAGACTAACCAAACTCATTTCTTAACCCTGAAGCTTAAAATTAGCAGTCCAGGCAGTCCTGAAAAAAAAAACTAAGAGGAAATAAAACATCTACTTTATATTCATATATTTATATAATTTGTGATAATAAACAATAGGTAAATTCAGTCATCATATTTTCTCAGTTTGATTCACTATACACTTAAGTTGGTACAAATAACTTTCATATACAGGCAATCTACTGAAAAGAAACAGAAAAAAATGTGCATTAGAGAGTCATGGAATATGGCGATGGTCGAAAGAAACACAAGTCTCTTGGTTCTGATCTTTGATTCTACCCATTTGTGTTTCTTTACAACTTGGTTGGTCTGTGTTCCGCTTCCAAGAAATTTAAAACAACAACATTAAAATAATTCCTTGTTCAACTCTTAGGTATTGTTGAATTCAGTTCCAGAATCATATTTTCCATGTTACAAAGTTTTGATACATCGCCTTTTAAAAGAAGAACGTAAAAGAGCAAAACAGAGCTCCATGGTACAGCAGTAGCAGTAGTAGAAGTAGTAGCAGTAATAAACAATGATTTCTGTCTTAATGAACCAGGCAACTGCACCTCTCATACATGAAATTATCTGAAGAGAGCAGTTTTATTATTGGTCAGTAGTACGTAAGCCATCCTCTGGCCTCATAGTGCCATCTGATGGCCCAGGCTAGATCTGCATCTGCTCCAGGTATTTGTAGGTGGGGTTCTCGTAGCCATGATTTTGCATCTTGCTCAGGTGACGCTCCTCAGGACTGAGCATAGGATCAACCTGTCACAAAACAGTTATTAGCATATTGTAGTACTTTTGCAGTTCATAAAAATGACAGCTGAACAGTATAATACTATATATAATTAAAAACTATAGAAAGAGTTTAAATATTCCACACATAATAATATATAATATATAATATATAATATAAGAATAATATATATGATATATATTATACAAAATTCAGACCTATACAAATATCAGATATGTTGCATGTATTTATGATGGTTTCAGTGTCCAAGTTAATTTTTTCAATGTACAATGTCATCAACAAATTATGAATGGTTGTAAAAGTATTCAACAAATAACATTCAATGTTACATTGTTCTATTTATTATTGTTCAGCATTATGATGCACAGAAATGTCTCTGTTGATAATGACTCTCAAACAAACAACTGATTAAATAAAATTAAATAAATAAAGATGTCTATCCATGCAAATATTAGGGACATAAAACCTTTTAGACTCATTATAAAAAAAGGATCTGATGGTGCTAAAAATCTAGATTAAAATAGGGACACACTATTAATATCTTGTTTGCTGTCAATTCAAAACAAGTAATTTTTACAGTGTATTTTGTTTGTTGTGTTTTCTGTATTTTTGTGAGTTTGCATAATACTTTTCACAATTCATAGTTCCATTATAAAAAAAAAACAATGGAACTTCATTTTCTTTCATGATATGGGTCCTTTAAAGAAGAAAAATCAGACTTGTATCAGTATTGGGAAATACCTAATCAATGTGTCAATATCAGTATTGTTACAGAAAAAAAAAGATGTATTCCACTAGTTTTCAAAAAATGTGATACTGAGCCTGTTTGTATGTTTGTTAGACTCACCTCCACAATGCCATGGCTTATGGTGCCATACTGCCTCTTTCTCAGCAGCACCAGGCTAATCACAATCACAGTTGCTATGGCCACTGCAATCACCAGCAATCCAATTAGAGCACTGCTCCCAAAGCCAAATTCCTCACCCAGGGGGTGGAATGTCTCCTGGTCCCCTCCACGAATGAACTGTTAAAAGGAAACCTTAGTCATGTTTCAAAGATCAGTGGAAAGCATTAACTTTAATACAGCTCCACAAAATATGTGTAACCAATTCCTCAAATCTGTACTGTTACTGACACTAAAAAGAGGCAACAAAAGCTGGTAGGAAGTCATGACATATTAGGCTCTATTTTCATGCATGAGGAAGTTACATACTGCTGATTTGGTTGAGCGTAATATAGTGGTCTTACAATTCAAGCCTGCAACAGTTAGTTAAGCCTGCCTTCGTGGATTCATTTGAGCCATAATGGTAGGCACAATATGTCAGAATTAAGACATGGATGCAGTTCTACAACAAATCAACTGATAACACAATTAACACATCCTCTTTTGCCAACACAATT
This sequence comes from Megaleporinus macrocephalus, assembly GCA_021613375.1. NCBI lineage: Eukaryota > Metazoa > Chordata > Actinopteri > Characiformes > Anostomidae > Megaleporinus > Megaleporinus macrocephalus. The sequence continues at coordinate 16,139,586 of CM038711.1, forward strand.
TCTAATAATGTCACTCACTTTCAGCAGGAATGCCAATGCCATTACAGTACAAGCAGATTTATGCTACTACTTCTACTACTACTTCTACAGCTTCTGCTATTAATGATTACAATACACAATTAAATATAATATTATGAAGGAGGAGGTCTGGCTAGTAGCCCCAAGTTATTGGTTTAAGAAACTTTTTACAGTTTTTGAATGCATAATGCGCCTGTGCTGGCGTGGGTGGAGTGGGCACTTCATTTGAAATCTGCTGCACAGCGGTATTCTTAATTCCGAAGTTTTGCTTACATTACCACCTCTCAAGACATACTCTTATGAAAATGCAATTTTGCACATGCATTTGCACTGACTTCAGGAGATGGCTTAAAAGTCATGTCAATTCTGCTACTAACCACATACAACTGACTGAATTACTTTACTTATAACACCTAGGACAAACAACAGATGTTGTGCTATTAACAGCAAATCAGATGTAATTTTTATTATGACAGCAAATGTCAGTTGACAGAATCATTCGCAGTTACCTACTACCTACTAAGTACTCCGTCCTTGGAGCTAGTTGTTTTTAAATTAAATGTTAAATAGGTAAAATCTGTAAGCTGATAATTTTGTTTATTATAAAAAATAATGTAATCTTCTGAAGCTGTACAAAAAAAACATAAAAACTAAAACTGCAAGGGAATGAGTGACAAACATGAAATATGAAAGACATGAAATATGAAAAGTGATTGTCTGAGACCTTCAATATTAACCCTCTTGTGTGTGAGGAATGGAAGATAGACTGTGATCATACATAGGCTACATTCCAGTGCATTCACATTAAGACATACACACATGCAGACATGATGGATAACAACATAACACTTGAAGTGGGGAGGGGGGGAATAGGTCACTTGCTATCAAACTGGCCATAAAGAGCACTAATCCATTGCATTGATTCCCTGAAGTCCACTGTCAAACTCACATTGCCTGCAGTACCCACTGGAGGGATATATACTCACCAGAGGATCAACACCATTCAAAACGCTGACTTTTTCAGCACTGTATATCACTTCTTTAACATCCATAGTCTCATCAATCACCTGTCAACACAGACAGGGTAGCCACAGTTACTTACTCTGGCAGTGTAGGAAAGAGTGTCAGTAAGAAATGTGTGTTGGTGTAAGTACAGTGATTGTAAGTCAAGCAAACTGAAATGTCAGATACAGACAACGGTTTTGTTTTTTAATTTACAGTCAAAAAGGCCATTTAGTACGTTATTAATTTTTCAGCATCAAACTTCTTTCTGATGTGCATCTGAAATGAAAATGAAACTGGAATTTAAAAACCTGTTATGTCAATTTGATCTATAACAACTGTACACAAACTAGTATACCACCCAAACTATCACTATTAGATAAATAGCATTTTAAGCTTTTTATTTTTTGTTGAAAGAAAATTAAGCTACGCTATTGCATCAGATGTGAAAAATGCACTGGTGTTTATGTTTATTTTACTACTGTGAGAAGATACAAAGAATCTTAAAGGATGTGTAGCCATCAAGCCATTACTGAGAAGTGGAAGACTACACTACAGGCAAAAATGCAACCTCTGGGACAGAATTTTAGAACCAATCAATCAACCAATAAAATAAATACAAAGGGAATACACTAAACATTAGGGCTCGACTGATTTTCACTTCATCAAAAACTTGAGCCAGTATTAATTTTTTTTTTTCATTTATCAGCAATCACTATATGAACTTGCTTCCTTGCCAATAAAAGCTTCTTTTGTTATTCTTTGCATTTGTGACCAGCCACAATTAACAATACACACTTCTGTAGTTTGGCCCAGTATCCCACCCACTGCTTTACTGGATTGGTACAAGTGTGCATCATTTGTTGATTACCACCAACCAGCACTTCTGAAGTCTGTCTCTGTGTCCCACCCTCTGTTGGGTAAAGGAACAAAGAAGTGTCTGCTAGGCTATCCAAGGTGTAGGAAAAAGGTAAAAACATGTAACTAAATGTAACAAAACTAACCATGCGCACAGCTTGTGTACTGCCCAACATATCATGTGTTTGATGTAAGTGAGGTTTTTGTGTGTGTGTGGGTGAAGACACAGTGTGCCATTGTCATTTCTGTTTTTTTCTTAAAAAGTACAGATAGCTGCTTACTATTTTCAAAGATTTTACCTCTCCTTAAACTAAAAATGCCATTTGCATTGAAATATGCAGAGCAGAAAACATCTGAGACATTCAACTACTGCTTGTTATTACATGAAATATATTTTTGGTTGAAGAACAAAATCAGATAAAGACAACCATTTATATTCTTTCATTGTCGTTTTTTTATGTAGTGACATTTTTACTGCATGATTTCTTAGATGGTTACTGTAATATGTTTAGTGTGAAATATTTAAAGTTCTAGGTTTTAATCTGAATATCAGTTTTTAATTTGTATCTGACTTTCTCTTATACCCATATACCAATTTTTTTTTGGTTCTTTGACTACTAACACTTGATATTGACCCTGAAAAAATATATCAGTCGACCCCTTCTAAAAACTGATATAATATTAAGTTGGTCACTAACTAAAGAGAGTTAGTCACAAAACCACTCAAATGTGGGGTAAAGATGTAGGTTACCCCTACACATTACCAAAGAGACATTGGTGTAAATATATTTACCTGTTTTTTGTTGCCACCATTGATGCTTACCTTCAGGGTCCCAAAAGAATACCAGTGGGGTAGCTCATGCATTATACTTACCTGGGTGAGTCTTCTTCCCAAAGGTGGCTGGGGGAAATTACACAAGTGTGACGTTTGGTGTTGAGACCTGATGACTTGGCAGTCATAACCTTATACCCCTGTTAAGAGGCAGTCTACTTTTTGATCTTGTTTATTTATTTATTTTTGTTGTTGTTTTGCGTGCTGTGTATGCTCATAGGTGACTGGCACTAAAGGGTGATGGGATAAAAGGAACTTTTGCCTTTCTGCTGTTTTTATCTGGTACTCCAGACCATGCGCCGACACTACCCATAAAGAGTGTCCCTTTAACTGCTTTTTTGTAGCTTTGGGTGCACGCTTTATCACAAATGGTGGCAGCGGTGGAATACGCAACTATGAACGCACATTTTCCCTTTCCACTTCTCTCTTCCTCCCTTCCCCTTCTACAGAGGTTGGACTCACCCAGGTAAGTATAATGCATGAGCTACCCCACTGGTACTCTTTTGGAACCCTGAAGGTAAGCATCAATGGTGGCAACAGGAAACAGGTAAATATATTTACACCAATGTCTCTTTGGTAATGAGTAGGGGTAACCTACATCATTACATGTGGTTTAACAGGGAATGCAGGAATGGCCAGGCTCTAGATTTAACAACAAGCTAGCATGCAAACACTGCACACAGAATGACCACAACATACTCAATCCAGTGCAATAGCATGCAATTTAATCCCAGTTATTCCTACAGTGTAACTAGGCCTACAATGCAGACCCTGCCTAGTAGGCCTACAGTGCAGACCCTGATAAGATCCACAATGCAGGAATATGACTGAAAAATAAGAAAAAACATGACATGCAATAACTGCTAAGGTTTACATGAAACAGACTCAAGGGATGCTTCCTTTTGAGAATGTGAGACAGCCATAGTTATATGAATTATAAAATGAGTCATGTCTGAGAGAGCCTATAAAAATTGTATAGAATGAAATGCCCCAGTGACTTTTAAATTCCAAAAAAAGTATGTATAATCAAGGTATGCATGTAGTACTGCATTTTTTTGTTATTTTCCTGTTCATTATTGAGTTTTAAAAAGTCACTATATAAAAGCATGTTTCCAACTAGGATTAGTGTAAGCAGCAAACGCATGTTATATTTAGTTGTGACATTCTGAGAGTAAATATAAAGCAAAGCTGGCGTCAGTATTAGAGGGGAGTTTATTGCGTGCAACTTGTTGCAGGTAGGCCAGAAGGTTCTCACCACGTTGTCGTTGATTTTATTTTTGCTATTGATGACACGCTCCTCAGCTCCAATCAGACCATCAAGACTGTTTAATCCAGAGCCTACAAACAAAACAGCACAACATATTCAGTCACATTAAAACATCATAACCAGTCATAGTCCACATTACATTCCATTATGCTGACCAAGGGTGTAGAATTGGCATGGACTGAAGTGATGTGTCCCCACCAATATCCAGCGATTATTGAACGGTCCCCACCAATAAAAAGACCCTGATCGGTTAATGTCTCTTTACCCTAGAGGTGCAGAAATGGTTAAATCATGTTCTCAAGTCATATGGTAAGTGTGATTGGCTGTGCCTTTCCCTGCTGTCACATGAGACTCTGTAGCTATGTTTGGTTGTTAGCATCGCCAAAACTGCAAAGAAAACTTTACGGTCATATGTGAGACTTACTGTGCAAGACTCAGGTCCAAACACATGGGTGTCAATGGGATGGCAGCAAAAAAGCTGTTTTTTGAAGAAATGTGTAAGTCACTTAAAGTCTAGTCTAGTCTAGTTCACTAATGAAATGAGTCCATCATAATAACAATATGTAGCTATGAATAACACACAGAAACTAGAGCAAATCTACACCCTTGGTGCCTTCCTTCCTTTAAGAATGCAAACATAAATGTGACCATAAACAACCTAAAACTCTATCCTTGATCTATGCCATAATAAGTGCATTTTGGTTCACATTTTACTTCTGCAGACAGCTATACAAATGGTCTAAACAGCAGAACACATCTCCTGAGGTCCCACTTAGCAACTGCGCTGGTGCACAAAGACAAGCCTAAGCACCAAAAATGTAACGTTAAATGTTATGTTATTTTTTGCATCTACAATGCTATGTGAGTAGTATAATACGCTAACAATTATAACATTAGATGCTAGCAATACTAACAAATGAAAACCAGCATCAGTTGTGTAGTTAATCATGATTAATAAACATTATGAATCAATCTATATCTTATTTGTGCAAACATAATCCAAAAAAGATTTGTATTATTTTGATGAAGACAAAAGAACAGAACATGTAACATAAACGCTTTTTCACTTCCTTCAGGATTCTTGATCTCTAGCTCTCATACAGCTAGTACCTGTGTACTACAGTCAGCTCCATTTTTTAAAAAGCTTGTGTATGGGCTATAAATGGTCCTGCAAATAGTCTGTCACTTCTAATGCTAATTGACAGGATGATTTTTTTGTTCTTTGGAGTACATAAAAAAAAAACACTTACACACTGGCTAGTAAACTTCCGCTACAGGAGTTAGCGCTGCTTCTGAGGTAAACAATGATTCCATTCCTCCTGTTTCGTCTTATCTGAGCTACAGTGTGTGTCAGTGTGTCAAATTATTAATTCTGTTATTTATTCTGTATGAAAAAAGACTTACTGACACTATATAAGCAATTGCTGTCATTCTTGTGCTCCTCACTCAAACAACCAGCCCCAAGAAATATACAGTCACAAAATTGTATTTACATAAATAAGCAGCATGGCAGTCAAAAACAGGTCAAAACAGGGTGTAATTCAGGCTGTGTCATGGGTTTGCCCAAAAACTAAGAAACACTATCACAACCATCACATCACAAACACCAAACAACATCATTCAAAATAATATATGAAATGTACGGTTTACAAGAGAGAATCTGCAACACTTTTCTATAAAGCAGCCAGACAGAAAAAAATCCAATTAACAAATTAACAAATCTGCTTGCGACCCACTTGGCTGCTGGTCTGTGGAAACAGCACTCCCACGATAGGCCTGCTAAATGAAAGTGCTCCTATCACCAGGGAAATAGTATGTGATAATAATTAACTAAAACACTCGACAAATGAATCCTGAGATGCTGTTGACAGAGAGCTGGACCTGAGCAGAACATGAGTCCTCACGTGGCTGCCACAATGGCCTTGCTTTTTCACACCGCCTTAAATCTCACACAGAAACAATTTATTATAGTTAATAAACCTGTTGGCCTACAGCACTGATAAAATTAGATATCATAATAATTTGCAGATAAATCATTATCAGAGTCTGCGTTAAAATGTAATAAATATTGCTCCTTTACACTAAATGAAGAAATCTTACAAACCTAACATTCTGATTAACTGGACTGTTTTGCTCTGTACTGCTTCTTTTAAAAAGACACTGACCCTGACACAGCCTAACCAGATAGGTGTTCAATTACTTGTTTCCAAAAGGGTACTACAAAATTAAAATGACTTATTTACACTATTGTGCAAATGTTAGAGTCACCATTTTATTTATTTATTTAGTTTCATGAGGCAAGTGGATTGTATCTAATCTCTGAAGACATCCTGCATTAAGTCATGCATACAGATGCATACAGAAAACCACGGTAACTAAGTTGTGCGCATAGGTTGTGTGTTCGTGTTACACTGATGGGTAACAGAGATGTACAAAATAAAGATGTGTAGTATGAGAAAAATAATAAGCTTGTAAATCTATTTTGGCAAAATGACAAAAATAAAATGATGGGTATTGAAAATGAGAATGATATAAAATCGAAAGAATTGAAGAGTTAAAATGAGAGTACAGTGCAAAAAGTGGATAAACACAATACTGATAGATTAGATATACTTAATGTCAGTGCCTTAGTGTAATTTTCTGTAGAATGTTTTTGTCCTGCATTTTGAAGCAAACAAAACTAATAACTTGAATTTTATTGCTGTCTTGACTCAAAATTAAATCAACAAAAGGCTAGACGTCGATGTCTGCACAGTACTTTTTGTCAGTTTTGTTCTTTCAAAACAATCTGAAGCACCCTACAAATAACATGCAAATACATATAAATCAGTAATGCTGTGTGTGATCAGCATCACTTTGGATAATACATGAACCAACAATATAGTGGACTTTTTTTAAGAGAGCAGCTCCCCCTAAGCAGACAGTGAGGGCGAGGTTGCAAAAGTGACTTGGCAGAAGTAATAAGATGGCTGACAGAAAGGACATCAAAGCAATGAAAAAAGGATAAAGAAAAATGAAAACAATGATAAAGACAGCAAATAAAGGGACGCAAGAAAGTGACTCAAAAATGAGTGACAATCATTTAAAAAACGAAGGGGGCGGGACAAAACCGTTGCTGGGAAGGGGAATCAGAGGGGAAAAGACAACAAGCTGCAAAGACCCACCTTTTTTGAAAGTGCGTGGGGGTTCAGAGAGATCGCCTAGGTATTGCGTACAAGTGTAGGGAAAAGAAAAGAAAGTTTACGATTAAAGTAGGAAAAAAGGCAGAGAAAAAAATGAGAGAAACCACCTCATGAGCAGAGGAACAGTCAAGATTATCAAAACAACTGCAGGAAAGCGTTTGGCACTAAATGGCCAGATAAGAAAAATAAATTAATGAATGAAAAGGGAGGGGAAAGAGAAGCCAGATAAACTTATGAATTGGACTGTTGCCAGCATATTTGCCAGTATATTTAACAAGACGGCCAGTGGCTGATGCTCTATAAAAAATGCTATGCATATTTGCAGCCCTAACCACCACCCATTCCCCCTTCCACCCTCAACAAATCAAATCAAATCAAAAGTTTATTTGTCACATACATAGTCATAAAGAATACAACTAGCAGTGAAATGTTTTGACAACTGCCCTCTCACATGAAACAATAAGATAATATAGAGTATCATAAATATTAGTAAATATATGTATATGAGACTGTGTGAAAACAGACTATTGCTAACACAGTTACTGTCCCTGACAGACTAAACTGTACTGTGTGAGCAAGATGTGCACAATTCTCTGAAGGGGGTGGTACCCTGTTGTGAGTAGGCTCTTACCCTCAGGTTCAGGCTGTGAGCCCAGGGTGTTGACCTTGAAAGGACGGAAAGAATTGCCCTCAAATGCCGGGACCTCTCTGCTCTCCTCGGAGGAAACTGTCACATCGGGTTGAGACTCAGAAATAGAGGACATGAACTGATCCACGTCTGCCTTTTGCTCTTGAAGAAGATTATCTGCAGGAAGAAAAAAAAAAAAAAAAAAAAAAAAAAAAAAAGTGTTTGATGGGTATGAATTTGTTTCGGCTAAGTGTGGATCAGAGTGAGACAAAGTTGGTAAGAGTGGATCAAGGAAGCATGTGAGGGAAGCTATGCGTTGGCCAAGGAAAATCTAGGCAGGTAAGAAAAGCTGTAGGTGGTTAATCAGGATGGGTCAGAGAGTGTCAGTATGGGTAAAAGTGGGTCAGGGCGGGTCAGGTCGGGTAGTGGGGAGGGAAACACATAGGTAGTAATGGGGAGGCAAGGGAAGGTAGTGATGGACAAAAGTGGGAAGGAAAGGGTGGGTAAAGATGGGCGAGGGAGAAGGAGAGACAGAGAGGAAACGTGATGGTATAAGAGAGCAGGTGAGAGTGAGAGAAAATAAAACAGCAAGAGAAAGTAAGAAAGAACAGCAGATGGCAGAGTTATGGAAGGAGTGGGACACAGATTCATTTACTATATGCAGTACATCTATAAATCGCTGTTGAGCAGCAAAAGAAAATCTTGACCCAGTTCTGTCAGGCCCACACATGGCTTTTAACTGTGACACTACACTACTAACACCTCTTCCATGAAACAAATGCAAAAGAAAAAAATTGTTAAAAGAAATAAAATCAGGTCAACCTTTTTACACTAAACCATTCTGAATTGGGTAAATTATACTTTTTTATATATATTTTGAAAGGGACTTTCCTTTAATGTATCAAGATATTTTTTTTCAAATTGAGGAATGTTCACAATGTAAAGTGCAACTAACTAACTTGTCCTTTTCCACAGTGACTTTGTGAACTTGCTTTAAAATGTCCTCCACTTTCATTCACTCCCCCTCTTTTTTTTCTTCCTTCTACTATACCCCATCCCTTACCCAACATGCAAGATGCCCACTCACCAATCTCTCCTTGGATTTCGTCTGCAACATAAGGAACCTTATAGAGTAGTGACAGGCTCTGATTCATCCTCTCTTCAATCACACGTAGGTGGGTCATCACCTAGGCAACACAAACACATTTGCACTTCAACCACATAGTTACCAACCAATATTCAGCAAGTAACAAAGATAGGATTTTATATGTTGTTAGTTGAATGGTTTAGTAGTAAAAACATATTTAGATAATTTACTACTTGATCAACCCACAGAAAGTCAATCAGCCAGGACATGTTTAGTGTCCTAACTTTTTTAGTTGAGCTGCAAGTTGGAGCTATTAGGGTAACATTGGAAGTAAATTTTCACTCAAATCTTTTCTGTAACTACATCCCTGAAACAATACTTTCTATCAACAACATTCCAGGTCTTCAATAAGGTAATGTAAACTTTTCTAGGTGGTTTGATGGTATTATGACAAACCATTTTAGACATGTCATGCCAAATTCCTTTTTGGTGTGCAAATACTATGTAGGCAAATGGATAATAATAATAATAACAGTTAATTTTGACTATTCAAAAAATTTGTAAGTGCATAAGTCTGTCATAACTCTGTCATTTAAAAACACTGCATTATGAAATACTGTACAATACGTTTTTAATAACTTATAATAGATCGAACTGTCGAACTGTGCATATGGTTAAAAAGGATTGACAGTATTTTTGGGAATGTGTTTACAAAACTGTTTACACCGAACATGTCTCAGACTGACTATCACCTTTGTCACTGCTTGAAAGCCAGCAACAGATGGCAATAAGGAGCCTCTCCAAATTGAAAGAATGAAAAGAGATAAAAAAAAAAAACCTCACACTTTTCTCTGTTCTTTCTCAAAGCATCTCAAACCACCTTACACAATCTTACAGTGCAGATCACACAAAGACCATTACAACAGAAAAAAACTTTTCTTTAAGCAGCTCTACCATACCCGCATACCTGAGCAGCCCATGGTAAGGACAACACAGTGTTTAGCTGTCTCCCACAACCTCAAACTGCTTGATGCATTAACATAGCCTAGTGATGAAGTAATTAAAAAAATAAAAAATAAATAAATATACAAATACACCCACACCATCTTAAATTTAGATTAGATATATCTAGGATAAAATTAGAAATAACAAAAATATAGAAATTAAAAATTGAGAATTACTGAAGAATTAAAGAACCAATTAATTTGCCTCTTCTGTTGAACCTGAAACAAACAGACCAGGGAAGTAAACAGCACAAAGACTAAAAGATAAACAAGACAAAACTGATTCCCATGACTGCAGATCTTTTGCAGTGTTTTCTTCTGTCACCCATGACAATGCTACATGATGACTGAGGGTAGTTCAGAATGCAAATTGCTGCAGCATGCCAGTGGGTTCTGGTTCAAAGATTCTGTCAGAACTAACCTAAAATAGCAATGTCAGGTGAAATGTTAATGTTACACCAACATATCTCTCTCTTACAGCTGTGCATGTAATCACAAGCCGTGTGTCAGTCATGGGCTACCAGCCTTGTGACCAAAAGGTCACTGGTTTGATCCCCTAAGCTGACAAGACCTAAGTGCAAGAGCAATACAAAACCTAAATTTAACTGACCAGGAAAATTGTGATAAGCGTTTCTGCCTGTTAGTATGACTCCAATTAAATGTCACCAAATCAAACAAAAAGTAAAGTAATTTATTAATTTAGTTAGCAGTTATTTTAGGTAACTTACTGAAGAAGCATTTTATTGCTGCTATTAGAGCAACATAGGAAAAATACAAAGCAAAAAATAACACAAAACACAAGAAAATATGAAAAATATCTAGACTATGAAATTACAGACAAGATACAGAGAGGATTCACAACCATAATGTTTGGTCTGCAACAAAGTGGGTCTACAGAAGCTTGTGTGAAGGGAGGTGTTCACAAAATATTAACCAAAAAAATGCAGTATGATGCCATGGGCCAGCTAGATCTTCATACACTCCCAGAAAAGCAGTCAATGATAATAAGACTGACATTACAAGGGGCAAGGATAGTTTTTGTTTTTGTAACCACAAGACATTTAACATATAAATTAAAGACACATTACACAGCTAGACAGATATTTACCTGGCACGTGAGTGTATAAAGTTAACATTTCACTTGAGATCTTTTAACTCAAACCACAAGCAGCGTTGGTTGTCTACCAAGATACAAAGTAAAAAAATTAGAGAGAGACTTGAGAACACAGGACTGACTTGGGACTTCATCTGGGTAGCCTTCTCAGGGTCTACTGAAAGGACATGCTGATAATGACGGATGGTGTGCTGCCGGTCCTTATTTTCTGCACGGACATACCTCTTCAGAGCCTGAAGGATACGGTGAGGCTGTAAACGAGACAAAGGGAGGAAAGAGATAGTAGCATAGGAAGAACAGAGTTCAAGAAGGAAACAGAGGAAAAGGGGAGAGAGGGGGTGAAGCAGGTGGATGATTCAATGCATTAGAGCGAGTGAATAGTTAAAAAGGAAATGAGCAGCAGCACAAAAATTATATTACAGATGCCACTGCTATTTTCCTGAAAGTATTTTGATTGTGATTACATGTTACAGATTACATATGTCCCAGCTTTCCCCAAATAAGAATATGCTAAGCTAAATAACAAAATAACTTTATTAAGTGTCTTAAGGAAAATACAGCAATAAGCCACATGAGACTGTGTTTTGCAGGGATTTCACCATGATTGAGAGGTATAATGTATAAAACTGTAATGACAAAATACAGTTGGATGAAACATACAAATGTCTAATTAAGGAAACATTTTTAATAATAATCGCTAAAACAATTAATCCACCAAGTAGTTTGTTAGCAGTAGACTACAACTGTCACGTAGCATAGCTGTCAAAGACTGTTTAGCTGTTCAATACAGAATCAAGTACCAAGAAATTTACAGTAGCTCTAAAACTTGCTCAGCCAAACAAATTAAGAAAAAATTGTTTTTTACACTTTAAGTATAAAAATTATGTTATTCTTTAAATACATCTTCACAATTTTGTTAATTTATTAAAATGTTCTTTTTAGTATTTTAATACAGCCTCACTGTAAGAATAAACTGCTATTGAGTTTTAAACAGCAGTTTTAATATAACCTCAGTCAACATGACTTGTATTTACCGTTAGATAAAATTATTTAAGATGGTTTGATTTTGTTTTTTTACCCCCCAGTTTTTTTTTTCTCAGGCACTGAACAGACTGAACTGAATAACTGTTTAATGCCAAAAAAATTTACATTTAAATTTAAGTGTGTGCATTATTCCCACCTTAGGTGAATCAGCCTGCAGGGCAGCAAGGTAGTTCTCCAAAGCAAATCGGCGGCGGTCATTCAGCATGGCCTCCACCCGTGCCAGGTGAGTTTCCACTAGTTGCTGCTTTTCACTGGCTGCCTCCTCCTCCAGAGACTCAACCATGGCCTGGAAATGCTGGAGGGAGGAGGGATGGAAGGAGGGGTTGAGAGAGAGAGAAATACAGATAATAGAGAGAAACATGTGTTTGCAAACTTCCTTTTTGGAAGTTATGTAAAATTACAGCAGAAAATCACTGGGATTCCAGAAATTCCCCACTTATGCATCTGCATTCTGGTTCAATAAAAGATGTACCTGGATTAGGGTCTGTCTCTCTGCTTTGGGCAGATTCTTGGCCTGCCGCTCAGCCTCCTCCCACTCCTTCCTCACCTGCCAGAAACAGCACAGGAAGTAAAAAGAAGGGACAGTCAGGAAAATATATCATATTCTTTTTCTTTCGTTCTCAAGCATGGAAACAAGAAGTGACATTGCCACAGCATTAGAGTCTTCTTATCAAAGTAAAATGTGTGAGCTTGCTAAAGTGTTTACATTTCTGTTTCCTTTTATTTATATATTACAAATCTGCATCTACATCTCAGTGTATTGCATTTATCTTTGTCATGTAAGGTAGACAGGTTGTGACATGTTACACTATGCCAATTTGCTTCTTATGGTGAGCTGTGAAAGTTCAACCATTTTTACTGTGCACATGATGCCTCTGAGCCCACTCTCCACTCCTCCACCTCCTCCCTCCCAATCTCAGTCTCTCCTCACCCTCTCCATGCGGTCGCGGTGTCTGATCTCCAGCTGCTCCTTGGCCTTCTGGAAGCGGCTGTGTTCCTTATCGTCAGCCGGAGTCTCAAAGTACACATCCACGTCATCTGTTGGCAGGGGGGTGGGGGGCACAGCTGGGGGCATACAGATATCAACATATTTAATGCCAGAAAGACCCAAAAGACAAGCAGTCTAACTGCAGAAATAGGAAAGGAGGTACAAAAAGATACAGGCAGGTAGAGAGACGAGTGTCAATTGTATAATATGAAAAAACAGGATATTCTTAGTAGAAAATTCTCTACACAATGAAATAATTCAGTTTATTATAACTATGTTAAAATGGAGTTCCACAAAAATGTTTAAGATGTAAACAAACTTGTTTGCTCTCCCAAGTCATAATTATTCATAAAGGTTGTTATGGGATGAAGAGGTCCAGGGCATTTAAAGCTCTATTATAGACAGTTATTACACAATATACTGTCTGATTATGTTGTATGTATGTAGGTAAATCTACATTTTATAAATTTATTTATCAGAAAACATGTACATGTTCAATAGACATTGGGGGTAAAACTTTCATTGTACAGCCCCTGGTCCCACCTACCACCACTGTACAGAAGTCAGAGTCAGCAAGATTCTCTACACTGCACAACTCGAACCTCCTGAATCTACAACCAATGTAAGAGACACAGCTAGCAAGACAGACAAGTAATGAAAGAGGCAGACAGAGAGAAAGAAAAGCATCAGCTAAAAAGAGCTATGTAAAGTGGTCAGGCAAAACTGATCACACTCAATGCCACTCTTCTAGAGAAAACGTCCCAGCAATTTTCCCTGCCTCCAAAAATAGGGAAACGCTCTTTCATTTCCCATTCCTTTCATGCTCTCGTCCCCTAGCTTAGACTTTTGTTCTCTGATTAACTTTTATGATTTTGTATACGTGAAAAAAACCCAGAAATCAACTGAAATCACACGTGCATGTTAATATGAAGGACAGAAAAACCACAAGCCCCAGCACTTCACACAGCTCTGCAATTCTGGATCTTTCAATGTTGCCACAAGAACTAGGTCTCCAATTCTGAGTATTATTTAAACAAAAAGATTAAAATGCAGACAGACAGAAGGACAGCTGACACTGGACACAAAGGCAAAGAGGAAAGGACAGGCAAAGGACAAGCACATCATATATCTGGCAGTGTAACAGACACAGTGTACATCAAAATCCCTAACATGAGAAGGTAGACAGTGAACCAATCACGATCAGAAATCCCTGTGTATTTATTTATGTGCATGTATGCAAAAGCACAATTTCTTTGCTACAATATTTTGTGTCAAGCATGACGCCTATGGACAAAATTACTATTATAACGGGTAGGCATATGATATGGTGATATAAATTTGTCACAATAAATTATTTCATGATATATTTGTTCTGCGTATGCTGTAGCTAGTATTTGTTAAATAAGTTAATTTGATATCAGCACTGTTGTTTATTGGTAAAGGGCTGAGATGCAGAAAAAACATTAAATACTGCTGAGGGAAAAAACAATGAACCAAAACCAATTCTCGAACAAATTGGATATAATGCTTAAACATTTTTAAAGTAATAATATCGATATTGGTCTTGAGATACTAATACCATTTAGAAGGACTATAATTCTGACTGAAGAATTACATTCTAACCGTCTTGAGGCTCAAGGGTTTAAGCAGCCATTTTTTGTCTCAGAAGCCAGATTTATAATTGGTTGGAAGTGCCATATATATATTGTGCTTAAAGCTCAAAGACACTATTGCAATGTGTCTGTTACAACAGCACTATGCGTACTGTGTTTGAGTATTGTTATAAATATTTGTCTATATTGACCACACTTCCTCTCCTTATTCAGGTTTTTGCAATGAGCCTTCGTGCTAACACACAGAGACACATACAAAGGGACAGGAGCAGGGACGCCGCTAGGTCCTTGCTGAGACTTACTGAGGCGTTTGCACACAGCTATGCAGTACTCCTCCGAGTCGAAGTTGTTGCGGTTGCCAGCACAGCCTCCATAGATGAAGCGCACGCACTTCCTCTGCCGCACATCGAAGTGCCAGCGTGGCATTGAGGCACGGCAGGGGCCTGTCTCCGCCTCCAGGGAACACACAGCTAACACAGGGAGTGCAATTAGAGCCTCCGGTCACCAGAGGGCAGCACCCCATAATGCCCTCTGTTATCTTTACTACTCCATACCAATAGAACGTGGCATCTTGGACAGTAAACATGTGTACCACAGATGACAAAGAGTGAATAAAACCTGGGTGCTATACATGATGCAGTTGTGAAATAAAAACAAAATCTTACCCTTGACTTCCTGTAGTGATTTGTCGGTGTCCTGGCTTTCTATCACAGAAGTCTTCTCTTTCTTTCCCATTTTCTCTTTACTGTTTCTGTCCTCATCTTCATCCTCATACATGTAGTGGTACTCTTCCCCATCATCATCATCATCCTCCTCACCCTCATAATCTGCCTCCTCTGCTCTGTCTTCCTTCTGGGTTGGCTGTTCGCCCATTGCTGGCTCACTACAGAGGTAAAAAGAAAACATTGCCTACATTAATACATAGTGCAAAAAGTGACAAGATAAGAACATGGATAACATGTCAAATGGAAGCATAGAAGAAAAAAAACAAAAGGTAGGGCAATTTAGTCAAAGACTAGACTGTACAGGAAACTAGCTCACTGTGTAATAAACATAATGATTATTTGCACAGTTAAAAAAAAGTAGAAAAAAAATAGTAGTGCAAATTATCGTTCTGTCTGTCTGAGTGCAATTTGCACCAGACTGGGAACAAAAATTCCCAGTGGTTAGACACATTTTGCACAGCAATTTAGACCAGGTCTATACTTAATCCATGTACAAGCAATAAACAACTAGGACAATCGAGCATTTCGCGACCCACCACTTCTGGAAGTACTTATTTTCGATTCTGTTTAAGCTGATCATATTTGGAAAACTGCTTCTATCACTTACCTATAGGCAGGAACCGGCTGATTGTCTGATTAAACTCAGAGGCATAACCAATTAAAATTAGGGCTGGGAGGGATATTCCATACATGATATAAAAAAATCATATTTGTTATATCGTGTATGCCAAGACTACACAGGTCACTATCTGAGTGCCTTAAAAACAGAGCACAAAAGAACTGTGTAACAGACACACAACACATTGTTACTCTTTGTGGCTTTTCAGTGTAGGGGCAAACATGTTCTATGGATTAACCTACCAACAAACATTAAACTCTGTCGCACCTCTCATCATTAACATTATGACTGTTTACTTAATGTAACGTTAGCTTTTGAATTCATCACTAGTGCATTTCCACAGATCAACTGTACAGAATGCCAAACCTTTCTCTTACTGATCGCACTAAGCTGAAGCTTTTTATTTACTGTTTTCCTATTTCACCTTAAATGGTGTGGCAGGTACATTCTGCCTCCTGCTGTACATTTTTGACCTTTTGGACAACAAACAGTTGTGAACAGTATTGTATTGCAAGCATCTCTGGGTGCTTTGACTGCTATGATAGATTTAAAATAACAGCTAAAAGAAACTTCAGCACAAGGCTGAGGTTAGCTTCTTATGCACATCTTTTTCCGTCCACCTTAAATCAGCCAAATACAGATGGCACTATAGGGTTCAGCTCATTTCATTAAACCCTACAAGGAGAAAATAAACATGACAAAGCAAAAGAAAATAACAGAGAAAAGAGAGAACAGTAGAGAGGATGGAGCGATAAAAGCCAAAGAACAGGCATTGGGAGTTAAGACTGGAGGACAGACAAGGGGTAGGGAGGGAAATATGATTTATGAACTGAATAAACTAGCTGCCAGAGGTCAATGGCGTGGCACTGCAATTAATCTTTACAAGCGCACACACATACACACGCCATTTTACCCAGGTAGACACTCGATGTAAACAGATGAACGTCTTTTAACACTGTAATAACATACTTGTGTTATACTTCAACTTCTGCCCACTATATCACACACACTACATGCACAAAAAAAAATATGATTTCATTACCCCATCGCCACTTGTGATTAGGGTTGACATGTACAGATGATGCTTGATATGCTGAAGTCCCTATGCAGCAGGAGTACACTGACTGCCCTATTTTCTATACAAAATCAATTTTTATTATTATTATTTATTTTTTATTTTTTTTGCTTTTACGATTGTGACAAGGCACAGCAGTTAGTCAGTGCTGCAGAAGTACTGGCAACAAACACAATATGCTCTGAAAAGCTTACTGTAAAATACTTTACAACAACAACATATTTTGACCATATTGGCCACCCTTAGCATGCACACACCCTTCTGCAATGCATAAAATATAGAAACAGCAAATATTAAAGAAATATATCAGCTTAACTTTCTAAGCATTAACAGTTATGCACATTACCTCTCCTCTATAGCCTCATCCTCCTCATCCTCTTCAATCTCATTAAGATCCATCTCCTCATCTTCCTCTTGGTCCTCGTCCTCCTGAGAATGAGGAGCAGGTGGGGCCAGCTCCTCAGGGTGTGTGGAGGGGCAGCAGACGTACTCAGTGCCATGGAACTTATCAATGCCACAGGGCAGCAGCATTCCGTAGCTGTGCAGCACCATGCTTCCCTTAGAACAGGCCTAAAGAGAAAACGCAGATGAGAAAGAAATCACAAACTACGTTGAACACAATGTTTATGGGTCAGTCTACACACACAATAATCAGAAATGGTACTACATGCATTAGCACAGTTGATTTTAAATTTGTGCAATATGGCAAAAAAATATTGTATGAAAATGACAAAAATGTAAAGATATTTCAATTCATTTTTTAAAATATATAATACATATTGCGATTTTACTTTGAAAACAGTTTGGAATTGACAAAATGTATTTATATATTTCTAAATCACCTCTTGTCCACAAAGTCCTCATGATGGAAGTTAGAGAGTACTGACATAGGATTGACACAATTAAAACCTTAGTATTTGAAATGGGTGGGGTACACGCTGCTGCTACGAAAGCACATGCGAATTTCCACAGTAGATAAAAAGGTCTGCATCTGACAACCAGAAACTCTACCACTGCAGAACAGTACTTAAGAGTTCTAACCATTCCGTGTTGATGTAAACGCCTCATTCGCATATTCACTTCACGGATGAGATTTTAAAACTAAAAAAACCTAGATCTGCTGCAAAATACTTGAAAATGCACAGTGAATAATCTCTTTTATATCTAAATTATTATTTATATACAATAAATTGCCAAAAGTATTTACATTGAATTCAGGCCTTACAATCACTTCCATGGCCTCAGGTGTATAAAATCAAGCACCTAGGCATGCAGACTGCTTCTACAAACATTTGTGAAAGAATGCGTCACTCTTAGGAACCCAGTGAAAGAACTTGACTGGCCTGCATAGAGTCCTGACCTCAACCCAATACTGTGGAAGGAGGCCTTCTCGTCCAACATCAGTGTCTGACCTGACATATGCGCTTCTGGAGGAATGGTCAAAAATTTCCCATTAACACACTCCCAAACCTCATGGAAAGCCTTCCCAGAAGAGTTTAAGCTGTTATAGCCGCAAAAAGGGTGGGCCAACATATAAAACCCTATGGATTAAGAATGCGATATATGTGTGTGTATATAATTTCAGTTCCATTTATTTTTAATTTTTTTGTACCTGCATTGGCACATGAGTGTGCATGTCATAAAAATATGAGAGCTAGCAATGGGTGTATTGGCTAAAATATTTTATAAGCTGGGTGTGTCTTAATGCCCAGACAAACATGCACTAATTACATTATGTATAAAATAGTATAACATGTTACGTATGTACAGACTCTTGAAACTTGGAAATAGATAAAGTCAGTAAATAGTCTGAGTAAGAGACAAAGAGACAGACAGAGGGAGATGTGTACACACACAGAGAAAAAGAAAGAGAGAGAGAGAGAGAGAGAGAGAGAGATAAAGAGAGTAAGAGAGATAAAGAGAGAGAGACTTATCCTGTAGCAGAAAGAGCATTTTCCTGCAGCACAGTTTAGAGAGTTGTTTGTGTGTGTAAAGTGGAAGAGAGCTGTGGATTAGCAGCATTACATCCCTGCCGCTAATCTGATTATCAGAATGAAATGTGAGGATCTACTGTGACAGCAAGAGAGAGAGGGACGAGGGAAAACACACAGTTTGAGAGTAAAAACATATGTGATGAGTGCAGAGGTAGACAAGCGAGAGAATAAACTAAGCGGGACTCTCAGTCTTTTTACAAAAAGAATGAAACAGAAAGAAAACAAAGAACAACATTCAACAGGCCATCAGTCATACTATCATTCTGAAATAGCTGGTATCTAAGCAGGAATGGGAGGGCAGAACGTGTTTATTTGGAGTGTTGCAGAAGTTTTGACTTACCTCCTTGGCCACTCCATGCCACTGCTGATGACTGATACACATGTCCATGCGCTCTTTATGAAAGAACTTGCACTTCTCTGGGACCAGCAGAACATCGCTCACAAATTCACCAACTGCATATAAACAACCACACAGAGTCAAAAGTGAGCAAGGAGTCAAAGGAATATTTATTCCAGAACAATAAGGGAGCGGCCATCGTTGTATACTTTTTGTCTTTGAACTTAAGGTGCCACAGCTGCTCCAGTGATACAGATTAAAACCAAAATGACAATTATACAATCATACATTATAAGCGGTATATGTGGTTATACTATAATGAGTATATAACTGTAGGTTGTCACAGTAATTGGAAGAAGAGAAGTACTTCACTTGCACAGCAGTCTTACAAAAACAACACAAAATAATTAGAGCGCTGTCAGGCACCATACAACTTATATCCACCGCCTTCCAAAGGATCTACCTCCATGGTCGAAATTCAGTCATGTCTTAATCATCAGAGGGAACATGAATTTGCATATGAACCCTTGTCCCTTGCAAACAGGCAAAACTCACTGTCCTCTGGTATATTTCTTAGCATTTTCTGGACAGCCTACTGGGGCTTAAGCTGAGTATTAAACAAAATGACACTTTTTATCACTCATGTTCCATCTGTTTTTGTTATCTGATGTTGTTTACTGAAGTTAGTTTAGTAAATAATGTTCATCTAGCATGTGATCAACAACATTTTTAAGAAGTTAATTTTTTAGTTGCCCAAAATTGAAGTCTCTGTGATTATAAAATCTTTTTGAGGAGAGCTAAAAACCACTTAGATCTTAAATCGAACCAGAATAAATCATGGCAGTGGGGTGCCGACCTTATCAAGCCAGTGGACCAATAAAGGCTTGCTATCTGGGATGTAACTTTCTTTGTTGCTGTTAGTAATTTTACACAATAAACGTAGTTGAATGACAGTTCCAACACAGCAAACTCTCGAAAGTGGGCATGACGAAATAAGATGAGTAATGGCATATACAATTTCATCAAATGTTTCATCTGCATAGATTATGTTAGTATAATGCTTTCAAAAGTTACCACCAAAACTGTTCCCTTCACATAATACTACTTATTATCTTTTCTCTTTCAATTGCGAGAGATGACGACAACACGATCAGACTTAAATCACTGTTTGACCTGCAAATTTTGTTTTGCCAAATCAGAGTTTCTTAACAAAGAACCTGTTGGTGTTCTCATAAAAAAATGGGACCCAGGGGCCCAGACGTTAATATTACTGAATGTATTTGAGATTACTTGCACTGTGAGAATAAGAAAACAAAACCAACTTCTAAGACTATGTGAATGCACATAATCATTGATGTAACTGTGCTTAAACAAATATATTTTAGTGAAATCATCTGGTTTTAGGTAGATCTAATTATATCCAATATTTATTTAAAATGTAATGTAATCCCATTACATGCTGAGAAACAGTATTAGTAATTTGGAATAAATTTTTTGACTACTTACTCCAACTTTAGACCTAACTATACTCACTTTATCACTAGCATTATGTACTGTCTGCTGAGCCTATGCAGCACTCTGTGTTGAGTTTAGTCCTAGGAGTGTAGCTGCAAACTTCTGCTTTACTCACTCACTTCTTTTTACTACCCCTTCTTAACCTGTAGAAAATTACAAGATATGCTTCCTATGTTGGAATAAATTATTTAACATTTATATGTATAGTACATCTATTTTTTATGACAACCTAGGCAGATGTTTACCTATGCCTAGTGCCAGATCAGTATACTAGTATAGACACATTGGCCAGCAGTATTTGAAAACCAAAATAATTCAGCTCTGACCAAGTTTCAAGACCCAGGCATGAAACCAATTCTCAATAAAACAGAACACATAAGAAGTGAAGGTAAAACGTAGCACAATTTAATAAATCTTTCTCACATGTCTCTCTGCATTTCATTATAATGGGAGTACCAATACAGCAAATGCCACTGGAACATCTGCATAAACACCCAAAGACAGAGCAAAATCTGACACAGCTCCACTTCAGTTAACAAGGCACAACAACAGGCTTTTAGAGGGTATTCTGAGGGGATTCTAGACAATTGAAAAGAACCTAAATCAGCTGACAAAGAAACGTCAGTATCAGTAAGGCTGTGAGCTGTTGCTTTGCTCACAATCACTAGTGACAGCAAATGGTGGAAATAACCATTTGTGAGAAGTACAAGTTAGTCTTTTGTATTATGGAGATGATTATACAGTTAGAGGTGTGCGTCTAGAATTTAGAGAAGAACAGGACTAGTCAATAGGGTTCAGACTCTTTGTTAGAGGCTCTGGATGCCTAAGAGAAAGATTCTGGCAGTAGAATTCTCACAGCAGGACAAATGGGGGACTTCTTGGTGGCATAGCTGTAAAGCTAATGCTAAAGCTTTACCATGCGAGCTTCACTCCTGCACAATCCATGTGCATAACAGGGTTGCCCCTCTCAGTGTAACACCCTCTGAAGAAGGAACCTAAAGCTGCTAGCTAGCTTTAGATGTTTGAGGCTAGTTATTCTTGTTGGGATGACTTCTGTCTGCGGCAGTCAAAAATAACTAAGGGTAATGCTAAAAAGTTAACTAATTGGACCACTTTTGAGGGCAAGGTCTTTTGAGTTGGGCGGTATCCACTCCTCGCGGGAGGGTGCTGCTCTCATTGCTTGTAACATAACACATAGCCTTTGCCATCAGTGTAGGATAATCAGTCGCTGAAAACCAGGGCCAAGGCCAGACAACAAACAGGCTAAACTGACCATTTGCTTGCTGCTTTCAGACACTGCATAGGTTAGAGCCAATTAAGACACACAGTCATACATTTTCTGAAATTTTACTAATCTAATCCAGACCAGTTCGCAAGGACAGCTCCTTTCGCCTAGAATAAGTAAAGTTACATAAGGGGTGGAGCCTTTTTATACACAGCCCACCAACTTTAGAATCATCCTCCAGTCTGTGTTCAGGACTCAGACACAGCCTTAGTTTTAAAGTTTAGGCTACAAACCTACTTGTTAAGTTGAACATTTAGTACTTAGTTTACTCAAGTTTGTTGAAATAGAGGGGTGGAGTACTGAAGTAGTTTAGATGCCATCAGCCACTTGGGACATTTCTACCTCCACCTCAGGACAGGCAGAAAGGCAACCGGGCCACTAATTCAGCCAGAGAGGGTGAAAGGAGGTAGAAACAGATGCTGACTTTCAGTTAGTGTTGCATAAATGCAGAAAAAAATGGTTTTTACCTATTCGTTTATTTTTACCAGAGTGTTGGGTTTAGATATTGTGCATTATTCGTAGTATCTGTATTGAAATGAAAATTGTGGATCTGTCACAGCCCTTTCAGTGTCTAACAGCAGATACAAAAGGCCAAGGTGTGGTTGGTATAGCCAAAGTAGGGAATGTATGTAAGGGAAACTTAGTAAGACCCTCAGTCACACTAACATTTCAAAAACATATTTGAAATGAGTGTTACATTTTTTTTGCAAGTTGCAGCACACACAAATAATCCAATTGATCACAGCTTCCAAAAGACACAATATTTTACCCATATAAACGTTAAGCTCATTTAATCTGATTTTAACATGGTGGATGAATTCCATATTATTAAAAAAGTAAAATGTTTCACATTGAGCCAAGCCACTTGTTGACTTGCTAGAATACACTCCACATGTTTTAGCATTTGAAGCTGTTGTATTAAGATTTGCACCGCTTGCTCCTATTATAATGTCTCTGAAAAGTACATTGGGGTTTCATTCTGCATTTGGCCAGAACATTGTGTAAATGTAGTAAAAGATGAGATGGAAAAAGAGAATGGAAAAGAGAGTAAAGTAGAGAGGAAAAAAACACAGGGAGTTAAAGTGTTCTGAGAAGAGAGTCCACCGAAGAAGAAAATTTCAAGCATTTAGAAAGTGCTCATTTGGTGCTCACCACAAAACAGGCCAAAACGGCACAGGAGAAAGGAAAAGAGAAGAGAAACAGTAAGAGAGAGGCAGAAATGCAGTGTTTTGGAAAATGAGAAGGTTAGTAGAAAGGAAGAGGCTGAAAATAGCAGAGGACACAGCTGTTCTCCAACCCACAGCCTCCTCCACACAGCATATACACACACACACACACACACCTACCATACCTCATTCTTCCCCACACCAAATTAAAGACACTGTGAACAATTCAACTCTAATCAGCTTTTATACAACCATACACAGACCCACACTACAATGTTTGGGATTTGCAAAGATAAGTGATTACAGAACACAAAACAATGACTGGCCTCACTACTTTAAAGCCCTTAAGCCTTCACATGAACCCCAGTGAGGTAAAAATCTGAAAATCAGAATGACTCAACAATGGCATAATTTCTTACACCAAACACAGAACATTGCAGACACAGTTAACAAAAGCTTGTTCTGATTTTGTTGCAGCGTCACCTGCCTCCCTCCATTGTAGCACAGCACACTGTAGTAACATAAAACATAATATGTAATGCAGTAGGACCCACTTCATTCATAGTTTGAGCTTATTAATGTCTATGCATCTTGCATGTTTTTTAATTAGTTAAATGGAAAACATCTTATGTAGGCAGTTGCCAGCTCTGTGAGTTGTAACAGCAATGATCATCTTGAAGAAAGATACCAGTCACTGGATTTATTAGCATTTGTACAGAAAAAATGTGAAAACTGCAGGATGTACATCTATTCAAACAGAACCCCAAAAGTTAATTCTATACAATAAAAAACAGCATAATATTTGAAATAACGCAGCGCAAAGCTGAAGGTCAGATTATTCAAGTAAGGTTTTCTCTTGGATGGAGATACACCGGTCAACTATACCTCAGCTAAACACTGCTTTGTGATAAGACACACCAAGATAAGACCCAGTAGGGCTATTTATTTGAACTACAGCAATGCAATAGACAAACTGAATGTGTTAAATGGAATGGGTTTTTTTCCATGTTCAGCACATCACAGCCACAGTGGGATGATGAATTCCACCATTTCTTCTACATTCCTTCATAACTCAGGAGAACCGTTCTGTCTCTTTTTCTCTCTCTGGGCAAACAGCCACCTGGAGTTCCACTTAGCCACATAAGGTTACCGGCATGACCGATTCATGACGGAAAAGCAAGAGGGAGAGACAAGTAAAATCAAGAAACAAAGGGAGATAGAGAAACCCAGAGTGAAAAGGAAACAAACAAAAGCTGTGTCTGCTCTTCTCCATCTGGTTGGCTTTACAATACCACATCCATCCATCCAGCACTTCTACACATTAGTGATTCTGAGCTATATGTTTTTATTGTCATTTCTTAAGATCTGTGTGATGCTCAGCATTGTAAATGTAATAAAATAAAAACAAACATAGCTTGTTCATCTTACTTAAATCTTTTATCACTAAAGCAGACAAATAAACATTCCAATGATTTCTCACAACATTTACATATTTAGTAGGGTTTAATTCAGAGTGATGTATTATGGTAGGAGATGTTATAAGTCTTAACCAAGAATTCTCGGCATCATCTTTTGGACTCATCTTGTGGATTCTCTATTTTAAGTCTATTCATGGCTTAATATAGAATTCCACCATTTCTTCTACATTCCTTCATAACTGTTAAACAAAGAAATGCTCTATTCAGAAAAACTTAAGACCATTTCACAATAGTGATGACAGACATTAAATAAGAAGTAGATGTCTAAAGAATTGTTATTAGAGAAAATAATTATGAATACACTGCTTGATGCCCAGTTGATGCCTGTTTTGGCATTAACTTTGATATTTTTAAGATACAATGTACTTTTCAAAACTCAATAATGGTGGAGAAAAACACATAGGATGTTCCAAAGCATAGTACACCCAAAAAATGTTTTGTCTTTACATTAATTAATTTCACAGCAAACCACTATAAATGACTAATACAAAAAAACATAATGATAAAATTAAGTACATATCTTTTTAAAACAATGAAATAATACAAAAAGCTAAAGATGTAAGACTTGACATGGCAAAGACCCACTCCATGTCCACAAATTTGAGATCTGATCCAACCAGGCTCTACAGGTACTGCTAAATTTAAACAGTCAGAAAAGCTAGGCTTTGTTGCATACATAAACCATAGTGAGGGTAACTAAAACCCAATTTTTGGGCAGGCAGCATAGCTTTGGTAAGAATAATGAAATATGAGTACTTGGAGTCTCTCTTTATATATATATATATATATATATATATATATATATATATATATATATTTATTTTTCCCCCACCCAAAATATCAAAATACTGTGCTCTACTGTTTTTTTTCTCCCCTCATTTAATTCTTTTCTCATTTAAAGGTTCCTTTCTCCTCACTCTTTTTTTGGTTTTTCCATATATGCTTTGTCCAGGAAAGGAAGAATTGAGCAGAGCCTCCTATTCGGTTGATGTCATAGCCTTACACACAGTGTTCCCCACAGGTAGATGAGTGGCTGCCTGTGATGACCAACTTAAGTGATCAACTAGCAGAGGCAGTGGTTCCGCTCACTAACATCAATTACTACAAAAAAAAGAGAGCAATTATGCAGAGTTAACTGAAGTTAGTTAACTATGATGTTAAATAATGCTAAATAGTAAACACTATTTATAAGATATAAGAACAAGCTGTAGCCCAACAACTCTGCTCCTACAACATATATGAAAATCTTCTTGCCTCTGATTAGGGCCACGTATCTCTGCTGGTGCTCCTCAATCTAAGTGCAGCTTTTGACACCATAGATTACTCCATTCTCTTGGATAGATTAGAAAACATGGTTGGAATCACATGAATAGCATTATCCTGTTTCACATCCTACCTTACTGACATGTTTCAGTTCATAAAATTAAATAATGAATCATCTAATTATGCATGCAAAGTGAAATATGAAGGTTCTGTTTAAGGTCCTCTATTATTCACATTATAAATGTTGCCATTAGGCTTAGTTAGAAATACACATGGAATCAGTTTCCACTGCTAAGCTGATGATACACAGTTGTACATGTCAGCCATACTAGACGATACAGTTAGGTTAAAAAAGATAGAAGATTGTGTGAAAGATGTAGAAAACTGAATGCTGCAAAGTTTCCTTTTTTTAAAAACAGCATTTGTTCACCTTTAAAACATTTCAAGGTTAAGAAATGCGTTATCCATACATGATGCTGAAAAGTTGGTAGATGCCTTTATAATCTTAAGACTAGACTACTGTAAAGCATTGTTGTCAGGATGCTCCAGCAGGAACCTAAATAATCTTCAGTTCAGAATGCTGCAGCTAGAGTACCAGCTAATACCAGATGTGGTATTATATGATCACATCAGCCCGGTTTTTTCAGCACTACACTGGCTTCCTGTCAAATTCTGTATCGACTATAAAATTCTTTATTGACATATAAAGCCTTGTGCAGTGTGCCATCCAGATGTACCAGCATTGAGACAGAACTAATAGGACTGTTTCAGTTTACTCTCCCTTTTGATAAATACTCAGTCAGAGATTGCCTTAGTCAGAGACTGCCTCTATCTGTGCAGATTTTACAATTCAGACTTCAAACAGATGTTCTCTTAGCTTTTATTTGGAATTTAGCTTATTAAATTGTAAATACTTTTTGACCAGAGGAGGACGGGTCTCCGCTTGTGAGTCTTGGTTCCTCCCAAGGTTTCTTCCTCCAGTTTGAGGGAGTTTTTCCTTGCCAGCTCACTGGGGGATAGATGTTGTTTTATTGTGCATATTGAAGAAAATGAATATTTGATCCGCATCAAAACACAAAACACGGAATGCAAAACTTGTTTGGCTTTGTTGCCCTTTGGTATCTGGTCTGGTTCTCCTCTGACACTCAATTACATAATTTCTGTTTTCTGATTAATAGAAAAATGGAATAAAAATCTATGAAAGAACTAAATATACGTATGCTGGTGAGCTGCAGAATTTTTTTTGGCACGTGTGACTGCGATCGTTGAAAGTCCTTCACAATCAAACAAAGGTGCTTCTGCTTGAACAAATGAGCCAGAGATTGACAAACAATGGCTCATGAGCAAATAATAGCAATACTCTCATTAGTCAGTTAGCAGCAACGCTCTGCACCTGAGCACTGCTTATATCATTCTTTGCTTTCACTTTTATACTCTTGTACTCTTTGCCATCTATGTTTCCTCCACAAGAACAAAGTCAGAAAGAGAGAAACAAGATGTAGAAGTTTGCCTACTTGATTATTATTCTAAGCCATTACTTACACAGTATTCATCACTTTTCCCTCCTGTTCTGTCTTTTTTGCATAGACCAGAAATTAAACAAGAGAAAGAAGGAATAAAACCAAAAAAAGTAAAGCACATAATGACATAAGAGATGTTTGCAACAGTTAGGAGTAGCAAACTACAATGCTCCGAAACCCAGACGGACACTAAGTATTTTCTTCGTCTGCTTTTTTTTTTAAAAACATTGCTCAAAGCTGCTTTGAGTTGTTGGACTGGTGACAGAGGCATAGCAGCCAGCATCCCATTTTATCCCATTTCAGCCCAAAGAGAAATGGCTCTCTCTAATTAAATTGCAGCAGCATAAATGCTGGTGATCCATAATGAGTAGTTAAGGCACAGAATTAATAATAAAACAGGGTTCAAGGTTAGACTGAAGAAGACAAGGTGAGGTTGGGTAAATATTGACACACTGATCTGAACTGGGCCCCACCCTTGAAGGGGTCTAAAGACCAACACTTTTTTTTTTATTAACCATAAATATTGCATAACAATAAAATCACTTCCTTGTTTCTACGCTGTTAGCCCGCTTTCATCCTGATATTCAATGGTCATGCTGGATATTTGTCTAGTTTCAGATTATTGATATATTGTATATAGTTTTTCTGTTTCCTTTGTAATGTCGTAGGTAAGACTGTTCTCGGAGACACCCCCTGCAAGACCTGTGTCCTTTTTACCTATTGTGTTAATGGTGCCATGGAGCTTTCTTTTGACCCCCCGACTGGGGGTTATCTTACGGCCTGCCATATGGGAATTCTCCCCCAACATGCCCCTCTGAAAGGTGTGGACCATGGATTCCTATGTGTCTGCATGTAAATTCTTTAACTCCTCAGGGGGTGTAGTTTTTCTGTATATAAGCAATGAGTTTGTAAACTAAGATTTAAGATTCCTTAAAAGATCTTAAATCTTAAATGTGCTTAAACTGTTGAATCAAACAAGCGACAAGCTAGAAATAGCTACAACAGGATATAAAATCAAAGGTCTGTGGGTTTTGTGCTTAAACTTATACTTAGCCAAGCCTTACTGTGCAATATTATGACATTCCCTTTCACTAAGCAGTGTTTCCATGGTAACTGAAGAAAATGTAATGACCAAACATTACAGTAAAAGGCGTTATTGAGAATTATTAGACTTCACATATGAATCCATAAAAGACACATTCCTGAGATTCCAGTATACTGATGTTCAGAGTGTGAATAAATGTCTATTTTCATGAGAGTATCTCACACACTAAATGTTGCCAAAAAGCAACCTCTCCTTACCCAACAGCTGCAGAGTCATCTCCTTACAAACACACACATACACACCAAAAAATCAGCCATTTCATGAAACCCCTAACTGTCAGCCCATTTCACAGTCCAGCGCCCGGCGCTAATGGTTTTTTTTTTAGCCTGCAAAGCGCCACAACTCAGTTAGCACTAGGGTCAGGGACAGGCAGGCAGAGGAGAGGAAAAAGAACAGCATGCCAGCTCTACACCAGGAGGGTATGAGTTAATGTCATTTCTACCATATGAATAATCACAAATAGAAAGGAAGGTTTGAACTATTTAACTTTGAAAGACAAAATACTATCACAAGGGAGGTTTTTAATTTCACATAGCTGTGCAATTGACCTACCCAAGCTAAACTACCAACGCATTATGTCTACTGTTACGAGGCAGCACAAGCTTTACAGCATGTTGGCCAAAATCCCATTTGATGCAATGAATTTAGGCAAATTAAGTTAGGTAGGATAGAAACGAACTTTACCACCATGTAAGATCAACCTAGTACTGCAGTTGGAAGACTTAGTGCTCATATGTATGGAAAGTTTTACTTATGGCCCTCTTTCCAGGCACCACAGAGTAGCCTATGTTGTTTAATTTACAAGCAAAACACAGCTAATAGCCTTCTGCCTTTTTACACCTTAAAAAAATTCTTCAATGCTTAGTTGTGACTTCAAGCCGCTGTCAGGCTCGTACTCCTATGAAGTGCAGGATGACATTTTTTTCCAGAACATAAACATGTTAACGCAGTTTAGCAGTCCAGCTCCACTCCAAATAGGCCATCGTTATTGGTAACAGTATTACTCTAGTGTGTGTATAATTTGTGAGAAAACACACAAGGACAAAGCATGGAGTATATGAGAGTTTGGCCAAAACAGAGAGTAAAGGAACAGAAACACTACAGACAGGCCAGAAAGAGAGCTTACTACCTATGACAGCTAATCAAGCTCCAATGATTATGTTGCCCTAGTGAATTAAGAGTGAACTACCAAAGAGACCAAGTGCAGGGATCTACACTCACTTTGGTGCAATGAGAAACATAGAACACACACACGTACGCGCACAAAGGCTAGAATGTCTTTGCTGGTCATTCTTGTCAGAAAGAGGAAATAAGCTTTTGCTTTATTGCTGTACAAGTCTTCCACAGTATAATGGCTTTTACCCCTGAGCCATCATGCAGCTGAGTTGCACTATATCAGTGGCCTAAAATAACCATAGCCGAATCCAACATAATGTCAACGCAGTAGAGCTAGGATGAGGGGCTTACTGGCTAACAGACTCCCAATTCAGGTTAGGAAATTTAAGAAACTGTGGTTTATTTGACATGGAATTTTCTGTTAAATTATCCTGCACATGCAGTTCCCAAACGTTCTGAATGCAATGCATTTGTAAACAAATAGATTTTTTTTAACATCAGATAATTGAGTTAACTGGCTCACCCAAGCACTTGTAAGGGACCACAGTGTGAGCATGGCCCTTGCACTGTTTTTTCTCTTTCTTGCACCAGTTTTCAATCTTGATTGGTTGGTTTGCCTCCACCACATTTGTAATTTGTAGCTCAGGATACATCTAATACAGAGGAGGGAGAGAGACAGAGAAAAAGAGAGCAAGACTGAAACATTTTAACAATCCATGGCTTATTTTTAATATGAGAGGAAGAGTGGGAGACCACCGTGAGCAACAAGAGCAAGGCCCTGGAAGATCGGCGTGTAAAACAACAGGCAGGGCAGTCTAGCAACAATGCCCCACCATATATTCATGTCATGAAATACATAATGGGAAGATGTCATTCAGATACTGTCATTCAGCACAGTATTTTACTAGCTGATTTGGTGGTTATGTAACGATTACTGAAGTGGTACATTAGTCATGCCCATTATTTTTTCATTCCTGCACTCAGTGCTGTAGAAGCGCTTTAATGCAGCAATACCACTGTGTCTCACCTCCTGACAGTACTGTAGCACTCCCTCCTTGGTCTCTATGCAGGTTTTGGTTCCGGAAGGGTCTGGCTCCCAGCGTCCTGTCTGGATATTTACGTGCATGTTAAGCTTCCCACAAAACATAGCTACCTGAGGCTCAGCCACCGCAAAGCCCGTCCCGGCACTGGCTGCTAACGTCTGCAGAGGAAAACAGAATGAGGGATGGAGAGAAAGAAATACAAAAATGGGTTAACACATGTTAATATCTTCTTTGAAGTTACTCGTTATTTATAAAAAAAAAAAAGTCTAAGCTAAATTCTAACAGCCATTTAAGCATCCAATTTACGAGCAACTTAGAAGTAACTGACTCCAAACTAGAGATGGCACAAAAACATTTTTCCCTTACAAATACTATTGTGGAGACCTTTAGTGTTAGCGAATATGTGCAGGAAAAATTTGGATATTGGTATTCCTGTGTGGATGCATTACTATTAGTATTCCACTTAAAATATCTAAATAAAATATCTATACCAAAATTACCAATATACCAAAATTACAAGCCAGACAAAGGGGCTAAGAAACGACAAAACATGCTCTCTTGTTTTTAAGCCTATATGTAGGAGTGGGCGATACGGCAATAATTGTTTTGGAACACCCAAAAACTTATTAGGACAAATACTAATACAAACTATCAATGCAATTATCATCACTAAGCGTTTCAAGTAAAGTCAAGAAGCTTTTGTGATTCCATCTATGTACAAGTACAAAGTGGAGTAAATGTATGTTCCTCCAGGAATATGGTGCAACATGGAACAAAAGTTTACAAAGTACAAACATGCAGACATAAGTATACAAACATTAGACACAGTAAATAGACAGGGCAGTACAGCACCGACACAGCACTAATTTCTGGACATGGTACAAATGGTACTGCACTAAATTCAATTAAAAAATTAACAATACTCTCTAAAAACATCAAACAAGCAACTGGTCAGTGTTTGTACCGACCAAATTCACAAAAAGCATTACATGCTGCACTTTTTAGTGAAAGACTCTGCTAAAGTTTGCTGAGTGTGTGTTTTGCCAGGCACCTTAGCTGATTTAGGTTTGTTATGGACAGCCAGCTCCTGAAGCATTTCATATTCCTCATACTGTGCACAGTGGTTTATTTGTAGATGATGGAACAGGTTAGTTGTCAAGCTACCTTTAACGGCAACCACTTTCTTACAAAGTCTGCAAATTGCCATCTTTTGAGCAATGTCAGTCTTTTCAAATCCAATCTCTCTGTGAGTGAAGATGATCCTTGCCTATGAATTAAATCTAAGGCGGTTGACTGTGAGGCTGGCTGTGTCTGAATTTCTTCCCCAGGCACAGTGTGTTTATTCATTTTCAGCCTTAGATGTGTTGCTTAAGTCAGTCAAGTCAAGTCAAGCTTATTTATATAGCGCTTTTTACAACGATGTTGTCTCAAAGCAGCTTTACAGAGTTTTAGCCAGCTATGCTAGATTTAGCCTATGCTAGCACATAGTATCGGCACTTTCAATGTGTACTCAATGCAGTCTGTACTAAAGCATGAAGTAATGAACGTGTGAAGTCAAGGCATTTTGATAGTTGTTTTTTTCCCCGTCAGTAGGATACACGATAACGGCAGCTCGCACATTGTTAACACGGCAATTTAAATATCATCATATACAATATAAATTGCACACCCCTACTCATGACTCATGTGTAGTACGTGTAAATGTCATGTATCACAAGAAAACCAGGCTGATCATGGCACAGACTAAAATGAACACCAGGCTATACATGCATCACATCCTTCTGATGTAGCAGCAGCACTTGGAATAACATGTTGTTACTTTTAATAAGCATGCAGATCTAAGATTTTAGACACTTCGCCACTGATTTTATCTGTACATACTGATGCTTCTTTGAATGTGTTCTTACTACTTTTTCACTCAAATATTTAATAATGGGAAAGTTGGATAACGGCACATTACTTTGTACTTACCTTTACTACAAAAGAAAAGAGTAATTTAGCAGACTTTTGCGTTTTACCTCAGGAAACACCCAACTATATCTTTACTAATCAGAGTACAGGTTTGCCCACATATGGCATGGGCTTCTGCTAATCCTCCCATATCTCTCCAGTTCCCTCTGTCCTTCCTGTAGACAAGACACATTTCTTTATCGCATCAAACTCTTCCTATTTGCCAGAAACAGGATGTTGCTCCACCCAGCCCTTCCTTAAGCCTGAACACCAGCATGTTTGGATCAAGAGGAAAGTTCAAAGGCAAAGACAAATGTAAACTGTAAGATGTCACTTATCAGTTAATTTAGTCAGCAATTACAGAAGTATAAAATAAACCCTGGATGCCTTTCAGTAGCAAGAAAAACAACTACAAGGGTCAAGTCAGGGCCTTGCTTACACACTGTGTTCAGCAGTGGGGTGCAAGATAAACATGCCCCAAATATCCTACCAGATCCATCTGACTTGATAAAATGAATTCAAAATGTTCACCATTTTAGGAAAAATTACTTATATTCATGACATTGGCTGTTTTTGAACAGATGCACCTATGGACAATGTAAAACCTGAGATTTATTCATACTTATACATATTTATTCATGTGACTCATGTTATTGTTTTCCATTTTGAAAACCTCTAAAACCCTTAATGTCTCTGACCTTACAATTAAAATCTGGGCTTTTTGTAGTTAACAGGAGGTTTGAGAATTAAGAAATCTTTTGCAAAGATTTGTGGAGTTTGTGGAGCTTAAGTGCACACTGGCATAGAAGCGAGCCAAACAAAGAAATTCTGAAATGCATGTAAATATTCTATTTTTTTAGTTTTGGGCCCACTGTATATAATGTAAATAAGTATATTTAGTTCGTTTTTAACATATTTAATATTGAATCACTATTGTGCCACTGTTGCAGAAATGATGTAAACATGCTTTATCTACAAGCCTCAGAAGTAAAGCAGGCTTTCACAAGTGTGTACTGTATTACAATGGAATACAAAATATTGTAATATCTGATTGTGTGTTATGCCACATTATGGAGATATTTACAAATGCAGTAATATTAATTGGTGTGGTTGTATGATCTGTGAAAACGCAAAAACTTAATTGGTACCTACTGATACTTAACATCAGAGAAATATTTCCTATAAGGACACTCTACAAAAACCCAAACATGCACATACAAAATAGTTTGGCACCACAGGCCCAAAGGGAAGGGGTGGTTTGGAATGAGATGTAATACCCACCAGGCTCGTTACCCATGGCAACGGAACATGGCAGATCAGGTGGGTGCTGGGATGCAGCCTAGAGCTGGCATCCTCACCAAAACATGCAGCCGCCCAGAAAGAAGAGAAGAACAGGGACATCAGATGAAAAAAGAAAGATACAAGCAAAACTTGAACACCACAGAACAAAAGAAAGCAAGAGATGCAAGTGCTTTGACATGCACCCAAACATTCACCAAAACTACTGATAGCCTAACCCTAACCTTAACAAAAAATTAAGCAACGTACGTCACAGGGACCAGCTTGCGGTCTCACAATGTAAGTATACAATTAGGGCCTATCAGTGTGGTATTAGCCTGGTAAATGCACATATTTGGGAGCCACAGGGATAAAACAAGAATCTTAGTGTGAGTAAATGTGCCTGGAAGAGATTCTGAAAGGAGAGTGCTGTATGTAATTTGTGTGCCAAATGAAATGAGGACAGAAGACACGTCAGGACACACATACACAAGTATGCCTGCACAAATATGCATACTCAGTGTTTTAGGGAAGGAGGAAGAAAAGGCTTGTTCAGTGTTCTGAAATGCGACATGAGTTTTTTATATTTCAATCAATATAAGAAAGTCATTGTTTCTGGGTGGAAAAAGATGAGACTTTGTACCAAAGTTACTAATTAAAACAGTGGTAAAGTTTTTTACAAAATTAGCATAATTTTGTTGGTCCTAAAATGTGTAAACTTTATGTGAATTTGAAATACTCTCCCTAGTTGTCACAAAAGAACAATGAAGTATTTATGTGTTCGCATGACCAGACATCACTCCATTCCCTCAGTGCACTTGCTCACTCAAACACTGACTAGCCACCGTCTCAGTAGTAATCTTTTTTGTACTTGTGTTTTTCTCTTTGAATTTTGTTCATAGTATCAACTAGAAAGTATTTTCAGAACAGAAATAGCTAGTAATAGGCATTTGCCCGATGATGATTAAATAAGCTACTGCAGTAACAATCACCAACTTGGACTCTGTTTACATCTTGTCACTTTATGAAACTATCAAGCTAAGATATTAGCCATATGCATTTACACCTGGTAATAAAGTGTGTCAACAGTTAGTAAAACTGAAATCTGACTGCCACGTAGAACAGAATATGCAAATCCGCTCTTAACATGGTAACCACTTACCAAATTTTTTAATCCATTCATCCTCTAATTTCTGCACTTTGTTTAGCACAGGAGTGTCTGTTCATATTTCCATTAGGCATTTTGTTTCATCCTGTACCCAACCATGTGTTTCATGATTAACTTTCTCGCAGACCATGTGCTCTGTGAGTAGCTACTCACTTTCATATTTTCACATTTAACTTATTACTAACTCACCCTCATGCTTGGTAACTATATAAAACTATACATTCTCACTAGCCCTTCCTTCCCAAATACACCAGCAGAAGATTTAAACATGGACGACTAACTTCCAGTTTCAAGAGGAGCAATTCCCATAGAAGTGAATGTAAAATGGGAAAAACACTTTCCTGCCAATGTTAAAACTCTCACAAACTTCCCAAACAAAACTCACACTCTGACAAGAACAGATGGCTGCATGCAAAATGTCCCCTCTGAGTCAGACTCTGCATTTCTTTCTCTAAAGAATATCCATATGTTTTGCTCTACAAGAGTATAATACATATCTCAACAAACATTAGTATGAAACATTCATCAAATTTAATATCTGTCCAGTATCAATATCAGATTGTAATATCATTACGCATTAGGGCTGGGCAGTATATTGACTTTTTATAACATACTGACAGATGGTGAAATGAGATATAGGATGAGAACGACCCCAATCTCCACTCCACAAAATAGATTTTTGGTCAATATCGTTCAGCCATCCTTAACTTGTTCCCTCTTCCTTACAAATATCAAAGCTGTCCCAAAACGTGCCTAAGTAGGCACCGACTATGTATTGAGGTGCTCTAGGTATAGAGCAACTGCGTCACAGCCTGTTCCCACCCACTGCACACAACCGGTGTTATAGCCTAGATTAGCTACTGGCTACCTGGCTAAGCTACCAGCCGGCTATCCAAAATAATAGCCTGTGGCTTTAAAATCTGCTAGCTGAAATGCTAATCCCTCTGTGTATAAAACTGCAAAAAGGTCATAGAATGGTTGCAAAGTTGCAAATAAATGCCATTTTGTGTGGTTGTATAAAAAGAAAAAAATTAACACCACAGAAAATTGGAATAACTTACATTTGAAAATGACTTCTCCACTCATAGCTTCAGTTTTGTCTGCCATGTTGGAGAAAGTTTTGCCTGCATTGCATCATGGGATTCCTTAGCAGCCAAGGAATCGTTCTATGCTTCCTTACAATTCAGCCAAGAAAGGGTGCCTTAGTAGACAGCATATATAAGGTATTTAAGAATTGTGACAGCCTGCATGATCTGCAGGTGTAAAAAAATGCAGTGTAGAGCACTAATAAGATAAACACAATTATGTCAGGAACACATCTATTCAATTGAAATTGATGAGAGCTGAAACAACTGAGAAAAAAGCTGGACTAAGGCTGAGAGAAGGAGCATAAAAATGTTGAAAGTAGTGGGAAACTTAGTGATGGGTCTCTTTCATCATTTAATCTCATATAGTAAGTCAGAGAGAGAAAGAGACAAAAAGAGACTTGCAGCTGACACTTGTGTGTGTGTGTGTGTGTGTGTGTTTGAAGTGAGCACCACACATTTAGAGAATCTGGCAACTCTCAGTAATACCACATCACCCAAACGTTTCCTCAAGTTTAATAATATTACAAACCTTAATAGCAAGAATTCAGCCAACAAAAATACAGATACATTCTGTCTCTCATGGTGACTTTAACAACAAGCTATTAAACTGAAAGCAAAGACAGGAAAAAATTGTGCCTTTTATAACTGTATACAACAACACTACACTGGTAGAACTTCCCCAAACACAGGCAACGGAAGCAGCATAAAAATGGCTCCCTAAAGCAAAACCCCCATAATCTGACTCCCACCTTCACAACCACCCTGTTGTGTGCATTTTTAAGTAGGAACTTGCTCTGACACATACGCCATGTATTTTTCCACATATAGTGCTGGGAAGCACTGCTAAAATTCAATATCACAATATTTTAAACTAATTTTTCAAAACGTGCATCAGATGATATTTAGGTATACATAATGAGCTCTTTGGGCCCTGGAACTTGCCATTGTTTGTTTTGACAGGACTATTTTATTGTTTTTTTTCTCCTTATGCAGTACTTGAAATGTTTACCAGACCTAAGCTACATTTACAGAAAAGAAACGCATTATTTACCTAGTGTTTATGACTAGATATATATTGTAGAAGGCAGTCCTATAATTTTATACATAACATATATATGTATAAAAAATGCACATATTATGTAATACTATTTATACTGTCTAGCCCTAATCCTAATATGATTATTGTTTAGAACAATAAGTCTGATCAACATAGCCTGATCAACATATCAAATAACAAACTAACAACCGCCATTTTTAATCCCTGTTTTTTATTGCTTATTTGCAATCAGAAATGTAACAATTGAAAATGGACATTAAAAATAAAATTATATATGTTTATAATGTTTATACCCTTAAAATCAGCGTTGGGCACAAAATATACTTATAGACTTCTAGACAATGAGAAAACACACACTCAGACAGCAAACACATACACACCCAGTATTTGCAAAGTGTATTTGCTTATGTGGTCTGGCTATGTCTTGTTAAAAAGGTGAGGTGAAAGCTCATAAAGGCATGTTGCTGTTCTGTGAACCAACGGCCAGTTCCTCAGCTCTATGCAAATGCAGATGGACAAGACTCAAATAGCAGTCTGTGCTCACAGTAATCTGGCAAGTAGACAGAAGAGTGTGTGCCTGGAAGTGTGGATATTCACATCTCTTTCACAGTTCTGCCAGGAAACACCCATCATTCCATTACAGTGGAGCATAAGTGACATAGAAAGAAAAGAGCTGTGAAGAGGCAAATAAAGAGTGATTGCTGCAATCCCTTCTTCTGAGAAGGGTTTGTCAGAAGGGACTTCTCAGCATGCCCCCCTGTTTCTGTGGATTGTAGGGCCATTACACAGACATTAAACATTCCTGGAGACTTACTCAAACCTTAACTACTAATAGTCTAACCCTAACCTCACTCTCACGCTAACTATAAAATGAATGTTTCACATTTAGGGGCCGGCTTGACGAATGGTTCCCATAACATCAGTATATGAACAGGTCTTGGTCCACACAATGTGGCAAAACATGATGAGTGCAAATACACATAGCTGCACAATGAGGGCAAAAGTTGCTATGCTATGTTATGCAGTTACTCTACAAAGGGTGTAAGGGGTGAAGTCTTTAATTCTGATACCAAAACCCACCTAACACTTGTTTTCTAACAACTAAACTGTTATTTTACAGTTTTATTTTACAACCGAGAAATCTGCAACAACTATAAACAAGCTTTTGATACCAATGTTAGCCTTGTAACTTTAGCAAAATTTGGACACCAGACACACTTTGGTCAGTGGTGTAAACTAAGTAAATCAAATTTGAAACTAAACCATTAATTTAAAATTTTAGTCTAATTTAGCATACCATTACTTTTGTAACAAAACTTCTAATGACTATCTATAAATTGTTTCATATGCCCTACAGCACAGTTGACCAATATCAAAATGTCCAATATCAAAAGTACTGGTTCACTCCTCAAAGGAAGTAGTGTGAGATAATGTGTGACATTCCTTAAGTCACACATCACACACCAGCTAAAGTCCGTGATGTGTATGCATGTAAATGTGTATTTAAATATTACGAATTCCAAAGATTTAAGATGTAAAGATGTATTCAGAGTCATAAGACAACACTCCAGGCCTAGCCATCACCACGTATACACTTACACAAGTACTGTGGAAAAGTACTGGGGCAGAGAAGGATCAGACTTTTGTATTAAAACAGAGTGGACAAAACAAGCCCAGAACAAGCACATGATCTATAATCCCAACCCTGTTCACACAGACTATTCTCTCACAGCACTACTGTTATTCACTGTAGTCACCACAGTTTAATTAAATTCAGTTGAGTCTATTACAGTACGGTCAGAGGAAATTCAGTCTAGCAGTCTCTTGTGTATTCCAGGCCATACTTCAGTTTGGCTGCTTATCAATTTCAAATACAGATATGCAAACATATAAACTGGTTCATAACACCTAGTTATCACTGTTTACTTTTCAAAGTTCTTCAAAGTTCAAAGTTTTTTTTAATGCACTCAAGCACATTCCTTATTCGCATTTAACCCTTACAGGTTAGATGTGGAAGTGTGTCTGTTTGTGTGAGGTTAATTTTGTATGTGTTCATGCATGTGCCAAGGGGTAGATAACTTGACTCTTCTTCTGCACTCATTCTGCAGACATAAATGACCTGTTCCAATGCCCTCGTCTCTATGGAAACAATGCTACAAAGCCTCTCAGCTAGTCACTTAGAAAAACATCCAGGAGAGGGAGAGAGAGAGGGAGAAGGAGAAGGAGAAAAAGAGTGAGATACACACACATGGGCGGGGAGGGGGGGTTGGGGGAGGGGAGAAAGACAGTGGTAAACATAAAAAGAGCAACAGAGAAAAAAAAAGCAGGGAATGAAATAGAAAGAGAAAGAAAGCAATAGATGACCAGTCCAACAGAAAGTGTAAGAAAGAGCTTGGGAGAGTAATAAAGAGAAAGCTTGAGACATACAAGGAGAGAGAGAGACACACACAGAGACAGCGGTAAGAAGCATGACAGTACTCAACATAAAAAGAGCAACAAGAA
This sequence comes from Megaleporinus macrocephalus, assembly GCA_021613375.1. Classification (NCBI taxonomy): domain Eukaryota; kingdom Metazoa; phylum Chordata; class Actinopteri; order Characiformes; family Anostomidae; genus Megaleporinus; species Megaleporinus macrocephalus. Next base: position 16,179,507 of record CM038711.1, read on the forward strand.
CCATGTGAGAAAATGGAAGAGAGAGACAGAGAGATAAAGAGATTACCTAATTTAGGGGTTGTTATCTTAAAGATCACATAACAGAAATATGGACATACCGATATTTGAAATTCTATAAAACAGTATCTAAAGACAAATAAGATGCATCTCTTTTGAATCAACAACGAACATCTGACTCATAAAGATTCGAGATTCAAGAGTTTTATTGTCATATGTACAGCAGAAACAGGCAGTTACACTGTACAATGAAATTTATACTTTGCTGTATAAATTTTACTTTGCATTCACCAATAGATAAAGATAAAAATAATAAAAAATATATTTAAAAATATATAATATATAATATATAAATATAAATATATTTATATAATATATAAAGAATATATAAATATGATAATATTATAGTTAAAAAAGAAAAGATTTAACAAAATATGAAAAAAGATGTCAATTCCTAATTAAACACTTAGAACACCCAAAACGCCCTAATGGCATGTAAATTCCCCTTTGGCTGAAATAGAAAGTTTCTCCCACTCCTCTATGCACAGTTGTTTTAGCAGTGTGATGTTTGAAGTATTTAGTGAATGCATGGCCCATTTTAAATAATCCAACAGCATCTTAATAGGATCAAGATTTAGGTTTTGACTTGGTTATTCCAGAACTTTACAGGAACAGAAAGCTACAAATTAACCACTTATCACAGTAGCCATGAAATGTTGTTTTTAGCCTTGAATTTTAAAAAGTTTAACTCTATTTTGAAAACTTTTTTTGTTATACATATATATATTCCACTGGTTATGACAAATACTCTTGAATCACATATCAGCCTATTTTATGTATGGATGAATGTAATTAAAATCTGGTCAATTTCAGGAGACAGCTTTTTTATACACACACTAATAAAAAGCTTTGCAATTGCTGTGTCTGTAGATCTTGACTACTTGTTTTTTTAGGATAGAAGATGTTGCATATAGGGGTATTTTAGCTCTTTGCCCCTGGTTATTTTTGACAACGGTTTGGTTGTGGCATAAGAACATGACAAAACAAGCATGTACAGCAGAAGTCGATTAGTTTTATTTGCATTACTACTATTTATTTATTTTACTATCTATTATTAAGTCATGTACACACCTTGTAAGCTGTTAGCTTTACCTTCACAGATGGGTTTTAGTTCCCACTTGTATCAAATTAGTCTGTGGTCTGCTTAGCAATTACTATTTTGTTTACATGCTTCATGCTGTAGTGTTGTTAAATACTTAGCAGGTTACTGTAATGCAGTGTTTCTCAAACTTTTTCTATCATTCCCCACCTCAGAAAAACAGGAAATTCCGTGCCCCACCTGTCCCGTATAACCCCAACAAAATGGTTATAAAATACACATGAAAGTTTAAAATTTTCTAATTTATTGAAGTAACATCAAATTCTTTCTCTAAATCATAAGGTTAACATTATAACACCAGATACATCACTAATATCAATATTCAAAAATTCAAATATACATAAAATTGGCCTACTAATTAAATTTTGTTTTGTCACTTTTTTTTTAAAGGCAGGTGTACAAATGACTACACCTTATCACAGCATCAGTGACTGCAATGAGTTTGTTTTACACTACAAATCTTTTCAAAGCGGGGTTGCATGCTTGATACTGCCACTCTTAAATCAAAATTTGCCTGCTGCCTCATACATGCGCTCTTCCTTCAAAAAGACCCGAATCTCCGTTCTGAGTTTAAAGACGCGCAACAAGACCTTGGCTCGGGAGAACCACCTTGCTTCGCTGTGAAACAGCACAGCTGTATGATCAGCTCCCATCTCCTCACAAAGAACGGAGAACAGTCGCACTTTCAGAGGTCGCGTTTTGATGAAATTGACCACATCCACAACCGCTGTCAAAACCTCGTTCAGTTCGGGGCTGAGCTGCCTGGAAGCCAGCGATTCCCTATGGATGATGCAGTGCGTCCATTGCGCGTCTGGTGCGGCCCTCTTGATTAATGCCTGCAGTCCTTTCCTTTTCCCTGCCATAGTCTGTGCACCATCAGAGCAAACCCCCACACAATTTCCCCATTTTAGGCCATGTTCTGTGAAGCTGTCCATAAAGAGCTCCTCAGCTGTGGCTTTTGTTTGCACCGATTTGCAAAAGAGCAAATCCTTGCTCGTTGTCAGTGACTCCGAATTTACAAAGCAGACATACGAAATAAACAAACAGTTTTTACTGCTGTCTGTGGCTTCGTCCACTTGTATTGCAAAACGTTTCTCTTTCATTTTTCCAATGATTTGCACTTCAATATCATTGGAAATGTCGCAAATACGCCTCGCAAGAGTACAACTGTACTGTTTATATTATTCCGCTGACATCCGGGGCTTATGCCCGCTGCACCCTCGGCCCTTTTTATTGGCAAATCAGACAGGCACTGAAAAGACAGACTTAACCATTTTAATTTCTTCCGATTCCTTGCGCCCCACCTGCAATACCTATGCGCCCCACAAGTGATGATCTTAGGTTGTTCATTTTAAAGTTGAAGTTGCTGTTTTTAATGCAAGTACGTGACACCCTGCATCAGTGTGTAGCAGCTCTCAACGACTTAGAACACTGTTCAATTCTTCAGCGTGTCGCAGCTTTTTTTATATAGATACAGTTTGGTAACCACAGGTACACAGAAACAAACACAACTCTATGGGTGTGAACCACAAGGATGGGGGTCGATATCTGGTAGAGCATAACTTGGGTTGTATAGCCATGTAGGCTAGCCTAATATTTAAACAGCTTGAGTTTTAGTAAGAAAAGTGGTTGGCTTAAAAAATAAATAAATACAAATAAATAAATCTAAATCACTCACTATATAAAGCTATATTAGTATCACTGTGAACTGCTTATAAAATGGAATGTGCTCCAAGTTATAGAACAAATATTTTCTTTTTACAAACTTTCAACTAAATTTAAAGTGTAAGTGTTTGTATTTGTAAGTGTAGTATAGCGTTGTAAACACAGTTGTAACAGGCAAAAACCAGCTGAGCAGTCAGGCTTGACATTCGCATTAAGTTAGATGTCTGAATCAGCTTGTAGCCAAATACATGTGGGGTGTGACAAGATAAAGCAATTCTGGCAACATGACATCCAAGCCAACTTATTAGTGTATACCTTGGTAAAGTACTAAATTTCTGAAACATCTATTTTCAATAACAGAAAATGACTGCTTATCCTGTACTATACATATTTTATCATTTTTCTCTTAAAGGCTTTGATCTTTTCATCACTGAAGAAAGATAGTACAGGAGCTGGTTTGTGACTATTTCACTGAACAGGTCGCTGACCCGACGTTCCATCTTTGCTTTAAACAACTGAGGAATGCATGTCCAAGTTTACCCTTTCACTTAAACATGTAGGGAGAAGTTTAGAAATTTAGTAACAGCCCTTTAATGTGTTTCCGCTAGCAAAAAGCTGCAGGAAAGGAGAAAACCAAAAAGAAATAAAAGATGACTGCTTATATAATGTAGCTAGCATAGAGTCTGGTAAATAATTCCCAGGTCAAGCATTCAGAACATGCACAACAGCAAAAAGAAATATAGATTATCTGTACAGTAAACCTCTTAGTAAACCTCTTGAACTGATTATAAATGCCATTTTTTAGTTTCAGACTCTTTCACCATCTATAACTGTTCCTGCATGTTACATGACAAGAGCACAAGAACACAATTATACACCATTCAAGATAGCATATAAGATATAGCAGGAATAGCATGTGGCTTATAACTTTAATATGCACATGCATCTGCTTGCCCCATGCTTTTGTGCATACATGTGTTTGGTCAGTTGCTTTGCCTTTCTTCAGTCTCTATCCATTCTAGCTTCACTTGGTCAACTGCCACCTCCCTTGTGATTGGTCAGTCTGCCCAATCAGTCCGCTTCATCCAGGCTTAGCGCCCATGTGACACTGAGAGGATTACATTCCTGATATCAACAGGCCAGATGTTGGTGATAAGAATAGACAGAGTAGCTCTTCCTTCACTAAGAAACCACTAATAGCCAATATGCTCCACCTCAGCTCAGTACCTGTTTTGATCTCCCCTTACCCTTAGTAGACTGCTCCAGGTTAAATATTACTCACCCTCTTGATGGCAGACGCCTTTGTCCACACTTACGTCTTTGAACATAATCTGTTTGATTATCTCCCTCTCTGCCCTCTGTGTTTCAGCACTGGAGACCAACCAATGTTTGGTTCGGTCAATGAACTGTGAATTTTAGGGTTTTGCAGACTTAGTGATATAGGCAAAAATAAATGAATCAATAAAGCCCCCAAACAACCTTACCAATCGGGTGGATTTCTTAATATTCTATATGAACACACATTTCCAATGTATAAAGAACTTATTTATGAGATTATTAAACATTTCATGTGCATGTCCAATTAACCATAGCTCACAAAGGCACTAGGTGTTCATATTGATCAGAGTAATACAGACTGAACTGCTAAACTTAAACACAGGTGGCCACAATTAGGGGACAACCAGAGCCGATATTTAGTGTTTTTCCAATAACTGGAACTGGCATATGAACTTGCTTCCATGCCAATAAAAGCACCTTTGTTATTTATGCGCATATCAGACGCCACCGTGATTAACACAACACACTTCTGTAGCCTGGTCCAATATCCTGTCCACAGCGTCACAGGACAGCTAGAAATAAAACGACACATTTGCCCTGTTCTAATTCTTGCCCTAAGCCCTCCTTGAACTGTAAACTTTTATGACGTTGACGAAGGGTGAGCAAAAGGGCTGTAAGTGTTAAAGGCTTTAAAGGGTTGAGAGCAGAATTAGGACACACTTTGTTTTTCCCTAATATTTTTTCCCCTTCAATTCCATTAGAGAGTTTTATTAGATGCTTGAACAGAAATGTGTAGATAGTTATAATATAAGAATGATAATCAGACATTCACAATATTTCTGCTTTCTGTATATTTCACAAAATTCAAAGTCAGCTGCTTGACATGAAAATCCAAAATGGCAGTAAGCGAGTTGCCAGAAAAGCTGTGGCTTTTCCTAGATTTTATCCTCTTTTATCCATCATACGTTAGAAGAAAATCACTAGTAAACAGTGGTTTGCATGGACATTTCAGTATTTCTGAGTGATGTTCTGTTTTTTAATCCTGCATATATATTCTTTGGTTAATAAATGTGTACAGTGTGTGTTTAAATAATGTGTTATATAACACAGAACACAAGTTTACCTGCGTACACAAGTTGCTTGAATGTCATTTGAATACAGTGCAATGCTGATCATACAAGGTTTCAGGTTTGTAGTTTGATACTGTGCCCACCTTCTAAATCTTTTTTAGACAAATAACTGTGATAAAGTTTATGGCTTGGCAGAATCTGTTGTTTTACGGCAGGAGCTGCCCCAGGCCAAGAAGATAACAACCTGGCCATACAGATCATAAGGCTCAGTTGGATCCTACATGGGGTGTTTTTGCTGATTGAGATTAGACCTTTCTCAGAACATGTGTTTCCGCAGAATCTTCAAGAATAAAACATATTCTGAACTGGTCTCCTTCTTCAGCCTGACAGCAAGAAAAGAAGTTACAACGATAGTAACAGCTTTTCATTATCATAGACTGTAAATCGTGGAAAGCATGACTATATTTTCATATTCTTTTTTCTTAACTTTAGAATTCAGAACCATGCCAATCTTAAAGAAAAAGACAAACTTGCATTTAAAGAATACATTTTCTCTAGTTTTTAAGATATCTTGTATTTGGTTTATGTGAGGACGTAACAGGGTCATGTGTAACTGCCTTCACAGAAGTGCTCATAGGTGGTGCTTGTGAGCAACTTGCTGTGGAAATTGAAGAAACAGGAAACTCTAAAGCCTTGCACATCTAAGTGGGCCTGCTTAGGAAGGGTGTGAGGCTGCAAATGTGAGCATTGGGATAGGGCCACCAGGTACGATCTACCAGTACTTCTTTAGTCAAGAGACATGCTCGTCAGTTTTGTAAACAAAGAAGCACCTGCTTTGCTATCCCAGCTGTGCGCAAAATAATTCATGTTACAGCTCCAAATTTAGGTGGAGATACTCTCTCACAGATGTTAACTTACTATTAAACATTAGTGATCACTAAGGCTTTTTTACTTAATCTGTTTATTTTAAGGATTACTTTAAAATGTTTAATTTTTTCCATTCTGCCCAAAGTGTCTCAAGCTTAAAGCACTTTATTTATATAATGTTCTAATACTCATGTAACCCTGATAAATATTCAACAGTAATAATATTCCGTTACTTTCTTTAAATAGTTCATATAATTGTTCCGATAAATATTCTCTGTTTTGTCTCCGTTAATATATATTTTCCTGCTTTTATTTTGGTTGTTTTGTCTCATAGCTCTCTGCATTTGTACGATCTGCTGGAAAAGGGTGCGGGGTCAGAGAAAAAAGGGGTGCGGGAGTGCGAAAGAGCTCGAGCTGAGTTGTCTCCGTGGCCAACGGAGTAAAAATATAGCTCTGCAGTTGTGTTTACCAGCCCGATATCACGCAAAACAAAAAAAAAGTGACGGTAATGTTCTGTTATCACTGCGGGCAAGTAGAAGTTTAAGTTTCACTGAGGTGCAGTTTAACCCTACTCATGATAGCACTAAGCCTCGTGGAAATAGCTAACGCTGGACTTGTTTGGTTAGCAAAACCAAGCTTTATAGTGTCCAACCAAGTTCAAGACTTCGCCTGTTCAACTGACACTCAGAACACCCGGTTAGCTAGCGGTTAGCCAGTCCGGCTAGCCGAACCTCCGTGGGGAACTGGATTGCTAGCTTAGCCACCCCAAGCTAACCCCCGCCCACGCTGCCCCTGCTGCAGAGAGAAAAAGAGAGGGAGAGAGAGAATTCAGCCAAGTGAGGTTCAGCCACAGACGAAGGTGAAACGTTAAATTTTATTTTAACACGTTTTGTTTTGACTCACAAGAGTGAAGAGGGCAGTGTGTTTTTGTTTTTAGGCCACCACGCACGCTAGCAACGATTCCGGGCCCGCAACAATGTATTTTAACCCGTTAAATGCCGGCTTAGGAATGTGTGAGTGGGCCCACTACCAAATAAGGTTAACGTGTTGATTTTCCAACAGTTTCAGTACAGTATATCAGAGGGTTGGGAGTTATTACTTTATACCTTGAGAAAGTTTGGTTTAATATAAATATAAGTGACATTATTTTAGTTAGAGCTGAAACTGGGTTAAAATCTTTTATGTTGTTGGTGTTGTGAACTAATAATGCACTGGATATATTATATCCTGCTGGAATGTATGCCTGGCCATATTATATATGAGAAATTCAGTTGTTAAGTTCACATTTGTATCTTTTAATTGGGGGTATATTAAAATACAAGCCAGTTATATCGCATACTGTCACTTTGTTTTTCATTTAGAGAAAGAGGACTAGTGTGAATAAAGTTTCTAAAATAGACACATTTCGTATTTGACATAGACCTAGTGAACCCAGGGCGCTCCTATAGGTTATTTCAGTCAAGTGGGAAAAACCATTAAAACCTGGTTTAGGAGTGTTACACAAGTCATGAAAGTGATGCGTTCTTGTAAATTTTTACATCATATTTATGGCAACTGAATATCTGCAAAAGCAAGAAAAATTCCACAGTACTTGTACAATGTATTTATTTGACTCACATATAAAACACTAACATTTCAGGATTCGGCTGTCCTCAGCGTGACTCTTGTTTGATTTAAATTAGATAAATACATTATTATATAAATACATATTATATGGGTGCTAAAACGTATTTCAGAGGGATGCCTGTTCTTTTTGGTCAACTAATTATCTGCCCCAAATATCAGTCCTCAATACCCTTGGTTGTTGATATCAGTATAGGCCCTGAAAAAAATGACCACTGGTTATAATATATTACATGCACTTTCCTCTTGGGAGAGAAAATGACAGAAGAGAAGAATTTAATTTTTTTCTGTGTGGAGAGAAATCTTTGAAATGCATATTGATAAGTATTATCCTCTACTCCTTACAGCAAAACTATGGTTTCTCAGGCTGATGCAAAAATTACTGTTGTTAAATGCATGTTTTTAGCTGTAAGTTTATTTTGGTTATGTGTGGTGTTTGGTTTGTGATACATTGCTCTTGTTTCATTGGTATGTTAATACTAACTAGCTGTTGGCCAGAGCCTAGTGTTTGACCTGTGTCAATGTTGGCATTTTCACACAGGAGGTTTTCCATGCAAGCACGTTTGCTGATCATGCAGAGTCACCTTCATATTCAACTGTCGTGTTAAGGCCGACTAACTATACTTAGCTGGATTATTCTACTGACTTTCATAAAGCTCTCATGTCACAGACCCTTTCTCTTCCCTTAAGGTAAACAGGTAGTACCACAGGCATAGAAGAACTAGTAAAGATTGGGACACTTGTAGAGAGAGAACTTAAACAGCAAGGTCTCATGACATGAGGACCAATGTATAAAGCAAAAGACCACCATTACAGCGCCCTAAGCCCAAACTAGAGTATTCCAAAGCCCAACCATAAAACCAAAATACCTCACTATATCTTGTGATACAAAACCAGACCACAAATGGCCATTTTTATATAGGAAGTACTATTTCCTTGGTTCACAAGTCTTGCTGGTGATTTATGCTGGAGGATGGTGGACAGACACACCATCCTAATGGCTAATGGACACGCCCAGGTGGCAAAGGGAAAGATAAAACTTGATGCCATCTTGCAAGGTGTCAAATTTCAACATTCTTTTTTTTAACCGGCCAGCAAAGACTTAACTTTCTGTGTTGGCATATGCTCAAAGCTTAATGGAAAGGCCTGGATTTCCAACATTTTGTGAACCTGGGTACATCATTTCCTTTTGACGCGGATGATGAAGATGGTACTGATTCCACAAAGAGGAATCAACTTTCATATAGCACAGGACCCTTTAAAGGACCTAGAGCTACATAATGAAATTAGTACACTGGGAGATAAGGCAGAGAAATAATAGGAATGCCATATTTTGTCCTCCATTCTGACCTTTGTTGGACCTGTCGGTACCACGAGTCTAGGAGATATGGTCTCTCATTGTTTTTTCATGAAAAATTAACTTCCAGTAAGACTGAACCTTTATAGAGTATCTTTGAAAAAACAACAGTGCAATAAGAAGGAAATAGATCATATGTTGGCACTAGGGCTGGGTGATAAAACAATAACGACAATTATCACAAAAGAACGTTTTCTTGACAGAACTATAAGACCTAGTCGATAGAGTTAAGTTCCGTCCATGTTTTGAGAGACGACGCGAAAAGCCAATGAGAATGAGAATCCTCAAACCAATCGGGTGGCTGAACTAGAGTTCCAGCCATTTCATGTTTGGTTGAAACATACAGCACAGACTGTAAGCGTAGAGGCAGCTTAACCCACGTGTTAGTAATTTGGTTATTGCAGGCGTCACGTTCAAGCAGTGAGAACAAAATAAGAGAAAATGACGATAGAAAATGTTAACTACTACTGAAAGAAACATGTTACATCTGTTAATCTTAAAAAAATTCTGCTAAGATAAGAAAAACAAGTAAACAGGTGCTGTCCTGCTGCTGTATTGACGAAGCGTTACGGGATGTTTGTGCTTCAAGTGCTCGTGTATAGCAGCTGTACTGTTGTGATCATCTCCACTGTGCAGAACTGACAGAGCACCACACTGTTGTGTTTCTGTGAAACACTCCCACAACTTTAGATGCACGCCAGTGATTGTTTGTAGCTGCAGCTTGCGCTCCGGATAAATGCATGCTTTCAGTAGGCGCGGCCATCTTTGCGACGAATCAACATAATCGATAAAGATAAATATGTATATTGTAGAAGTTTGAGTGAGAATGCTGAGGCAAAGTTGACTTTATAACCAAAAATCCAGAGAAGGGAAACTTTATTTTCTACCGGAAACAGAATCGCTAAACCAACTCCCCGTTTGAGCTGACAGAGAGTCAACTCACCACTATGAGTAAACATAAACCGAGTCCTTTTCTCAGCCCGAACTTAAAGGGCCAGCAACAGCCTGCTTAACACAGTGTCTGTGTGTGAATACTGTTCATACTAATACTGCCATATATATATATATATATATATATATATATATATATATATATATATGTATATATATATATATGTGTGTGTGTGTGTTTAATTTATTTGAAATACAGTTGTGTAATGTTCTGTTCTAATCTTCTGACAGAAAATAAATCAGAAGATGAAAAAAATGTAACAATTTAAATTTTGATATCTTCACTTCTCACTTAAAAAGGCAATAGTGATTTGATTTATATCGATATCGACTGATATGAAAAAAATATTGTGATAAGATTTTTCCCATATTGCCGAGCCCTAGTTGGCACTAAGCATCATTTGTCCTCATGTTTTAGCACACTGAACCTAAGAAGTGGCTATAGGCAGCTGGGGGTTGAACTTGACATTGAAACATTGAAAAAAACAGAATCAACTACATACTGCGGAGATGCCATTCATATTAGAATTTTAGAATTAGAATTAAGAATTTTTTTGGCAATATTCAAGAATGTTGTCACATCCTTTCAACGGTTGATGAAGGCAGTCTTGCCAAACGGATTGGTCACTTTTTTTTTTATTTACATCAATGTCATTGTTTATTTCACCTTTGTAGATCAACATATCAGGCACCTGGAAGAAGTGTTTCTACGGTTTATACCGTGGTTTGCTTATTTAGCTGTGTAAAAATGAATGCGCATCCAGGCAAGCTCGGATGTGGACCGAGGAGTACCAGAAAGAATTTGAAGACTTCAAACAAGCTTTGACCACACTGTCCATTCTAGCCCAGCTGGATTTTAACAAAGAGTTTCAGGTACTAGTGGAAGCCAGTGATTCCCTATTTGACATGGTACAGCTGCATCAGTTGGAAGGCAGGAAAGGAGTAATCGCCTATGCCCCTACAGGTTCTTGAGGGGAGACGAAAGGAACTACTTCACTTCAGAAATGGAATGCCTAGTTGTGGTATAGGATGTGGAGAGGTGGTAGGTGGACTTAGAAAGATGTCACTTTGTTGCCCCCTTGGGTTTTCAACCATTCCAACACCCAGACTCACTAAATGGGCTATATCTCCAGAGGCTTGATTTCACGGTTCAAAAACGTAAAGGTAGGAGTAACATGGTCCCTGACATTCTCTCACATGCTTTTTTAATCCTTAGCGATAGCGTTTTAGCCACTCGCCAAACTACATCACCACCTCTGCCCATAGAGTGGTCATATGTAACCCAGGCTCAAGAAATTAGCTCTTCATTGGATGCCAGGAGAGAGAATGCACTGCAGTCCCACAATCAATCAAACTTATACAAGAATAGGATTCTATTTTGTTCAGTCTCTAATAAACAAGTGGCTATTCCTCAAACCCAGAGAAAAGCACTTTTACAGTATGGCTATGATGACCTTTTGAGTGGTCATATAGGCCCAATGAATACACTGATGCATCTGGTAAAGACACAAGTCATGGTTGTCCAAGCAGTCAGAAGTTATGCAATTTACACCCATTGTTTAGTCTGGCACGAAAGTACAGGTTTTACTCCTGCAGGAGACACTTGAGAGGTTCCTCAGTCAACCACCGATACCAGACCATGGCGTCTAGCAAGCAATTCAGAAGCAGCAAGCAGAAGCAAGACCTCATCGAGCAGGTTCAGGAAAATGTGAAAAAAGGCCTAGGATAAACAGGCCAAGTATTTTAAATTGCAAATTGAGCATAGTCACAGACAGGGTATGGGTGAGAGCAGATACAGGGTATTCTGACAAGTTGGCTGAAAAATAAAGACAGACTGCAAAAATCATCTGGCAGACTATCCCAGTTAATCACTTAACTTTACTCTGCTGGATTATTGAACTGACTTTCATAAAGCTCCAATATTAGTATATGTCCATAAACGTCCTACTCTCTACCTACCTCTCACAAACCCATCTCTCAAACTTCTCTTGCTTAGCTTTGTATCCTATGATCTCATTTAGACTCCTTCCTCACTAATTCTAATCTCATACACCCCAATTCTTTTACTAAACTCTCTCTCTCATTCATCTTTTTTCTGACATTAAATTCACTCACTATCCTTGTTCATCCTGATCCCTTCCTTGTCCCCCCCCTTTCATTTTCATGCTTTTGGTTTCTGCGCTGATCAGTATGCAACTCCAGTCAAGCACAAACTCAAAGACTGCCAGGACAGCCATGACAATACAGGGGACGTACACACAAGCAGTGGAATTCTTGCCTGGTCATCATTCTCAGAAGCTCATTAAGACAAACAGAGATACCTTCACCTCTGCTAAATATAACACAGATGTTTATTTGGATTAAGAACAAGTCTAATGTTCTTAATGAAATCACTTGAAAAAGTAATGGAGTTGGCATGAGTACTTTTGTACAATGTTAACTGAGTCCTGCTAGTTTTAAACGAATAGATGTCAAAAAAGTTCATGTTAAGGCAATGAATAAAACTGCAAACAAGATCATAATCAGTCATTAACTGGTGGCCTGCGTTCATTGTTAGCTGCAACAGCATACTTTAATTTTACAATGCCCATTGCTAACCCCGTTTGCAGGTGTTCAGAAGTGAGTGTGATTAGTGTGTGTTGCAGGTCACTGTGGAGAGGAATGCATGAGTGTTGGGTGCACACAGAGGTTTCCAGAGACAAGAAAGAGGAGAAGAATAGAAAGAGTGAGAGACAGCTGGAGCAAGTGAGGATGCAAAAATGATAATAGACAAGAGCATGAAGAGAGTGGGGGCATGGTGTACAGGTTTAGAAGAAACACCTGCAGAGAGATTATCTATTATCCTAAGATGTACACACACAACTACTTTAACCTAAACCAAACCATACTAACTAAAAATAAATTGTCTTGCAATTTTAATTAAAAAAAGGCATGTAGCTTTTGTAAAAAGTAAGGATGTATGACTGGTGTTTGCAAAGGTCAGAATTCAATTCTGCTATAAAACAGCAAATGTATTATTTTTATGGCAGGTAAATACATAAGGTGAGCACACTCCTGGTGTATTTAAAAGCTGTATCAAAATGCCCTAGAATAATTATGCATGACTCATTGTGCAAGATGCCTCTTGTATCGTATTCTTTATCATCTGTTATACAAATCAATACCATTGTCATTTAAGAATGAAAAATGCCAAATTTAGCTAATTAAAGGCCAAAGGTCTAACAGAAAGTACTGAAAATGTGCTGGAATGATGCACACAGTCTGAGTTTATAAAAGGCTTAAATAAACACACACACATGCGTGCGCTCTCCCATCTGAAATGCTTGTGGCAGATGGGGGGCAGCCATCTTTGTCAAGGGAATGTAATGTGTAGTGTAATGATGGATGTAATGTGGTCATGCAGATCGCAGTTACTAAGCTCCAGCAAAGCACATGGGGAAGAGCGAAGCGGATTTAAGCTGACAAGGGTGGCATATTATTGTTACATATTACATATTACTGACCTGTGCTGAAAGAGTGTAGGTGTGAGTGTGTCTGTGGGGTGTGTTTGCACACGCAAGAACGAACTAGAAAAAAAAAACTACAGAAAACAAAACAGTGAGAGAGTTTTGCAATTTTTGAGTACTGTTTTATAATAACTGTAAAATAACAAATGTAAAATACGGAAACAGTTGCAGAATAAAAAGAGCACTTAAATCACATATTCACATCGGTGCATAAGTAAATATAAAAATAAAAATAGAATTTTGCAATATAATTGTTTTTGAGAATGTAGCAATTATTAAAATCTTAGTATTCATTTTTAAAAAATAGTTTACAGAGTCAAAGAGGCACTGCATGACATGAGCTCAAGTTAATACTGGTTTCACCTCTGCTGTTAAGAAAAATGTCACCTTATTTTGCGCTGGGCTTGGTCAGACACAAAGACCATTTTTAATCTTTAGTTAAACTATTTAGTTCTAGTTCATTCGTTATGATGTCAGTCTCTATCGGCAAGTAGGCATAAAAGCCTACAACACAGAATTCACAACACACCTCTCTCAACATTTAATGATATCCTTCAGATGAAGATGCTGAAAGAGATCCACAATGAAAAACAAGCAATTAACGGAGCATATGCTAGAGAGAGAAAATGGCTTTAACTGATTTTGCAGTAAAGCTTTCCTCAATAATAATAATCAAAAAGAAAGCACCAGAATTTTTTGCCAGTCACAAAAGGTACTTTTTTCATCCAATAAATAAAAAAAAGGTTACAACATTTTAATGCCCACTAAAATAAGAAATTGTAATAAAAATGCTGTGTCAGAGCAGAAGCGTTCAAATAGAACAGCAATATTCTACCAGTTTGAAGTGTCATGCACCTTCCCACTTGAAAAACTGAAGTTGAATCCAAAATGGTGGCATTTGAGATATCTGCCATGTTGGTGCAAAGGGATAATAGGTTCCCCATTTCCCATTAGACTTAGGCTTAATCTTGGATCACTGTTTTCATTTTATATGGGTGTTTCCTTACTTTTGAGACACCATGTATAGAGTAATCACTGTAATTCATCTAACTTTTTAATGTATTTGTTTATATTAAAATGAGCCCTTTGTGCCTCTGTTAGTGATCACTCATATAATCTCTTACGGACACACAAAGAGATTAATTTCCCTTAGGCATTTCCATATTTCTCTGCCATCTGAAAATAGAGACATATTCTTAGTGTAATCTCTAAATCCCTCACTTCTCCCAAAACAAACCCATGCACTATCTACATTCTCAATACCACCTTCTTTCAATAGCAGCTCATATGAATGTTACCACCAGTAGTCAAGCCAGCCACAGTGCTACATGAGCTTCTGAAAATGTAGTGTTTTTTCACACAGGGACCAATATAAAAAAAAAAGAAAGAAAAAAAAGGGGGGTGGGGGGGGGGGGGGAACTAAGGGCCACTAGCGGCATAGAATCCACTATATTTAGCTGCTAAATATCAAATGCTTATAAACCTGTACCAACACAGGTCTATTTGGTCTCAGTTCTGCTGTTCACCAGGGAAATGCAAAGACTGGTTCTTTTAAATGAAAATGAGCAGAATATAAATTTCATAGGTAGCATTGAGATTATTTTTTAAAATTCAGCAATGATTATGGTTTCATCTAACTGTTAGAATTGCAGAAGACAGGTAAGACAGAAGACAGACTTGCTTCTATCACTCCAACTGTGATGTACAGATGGATTTATAAAACTCTTACACTTACACACATCTCCTACAGCTAACCCAGGGCTCTGGTGATATTATTACACTCTTCCCAGAGATATGATAAAGGAACTCCATATTTCTTCCTTTCCACTGTCTCCAGGTGAGAGTGGCAAGCAAGAGTGTGACCTATATAGAAGACTATGTCTAGGAAAACATATACACAGGACGTTTGTTTGTGTGTGTGTGTGTGTGTGTGTTTATTAAATTATAAATAATAGAGTGCACAATACGTTATGTTTTATACCCACATTTAATATCTGTCAATATTCATAGTAGTTAAAATAGCACAAAATCAGCCCTTGTATCCGGAAACAATTTCCCCACTCTATCATCAATCAGTGACACAAAAATAGTACTTTACTGTAACTTAAAGCACTCCTATCCGAATTGTTTACTGAAAGAATCATATAAATCCATGGGCTTCTCCTCGTGGCAAAGGTGCAATGGCAGAGTGATGAGACGTGGCAAAATTAGAAACAGGTCTTCTGCCAAAAATGGGGCCTCAATCAACAACAGCACATAAGACACTCACAGCTAGTGCAGTAAGCTTCAATAATTAGAATGGCAGGGTTGCTAGTAGTACATGTGTGATGCTTGGATACAGTGTGAAACTGTGAGCGTGTCTTTGAAGCCTATTGCACTGGTTATTAAAAGGTTAGTCAAATATGAATGTATCAAATAATGCTCATTACTATAAAATATATTTAGATAATTCAAAAACAGAAGAAACTATATGTATGAAGGATGTGATTTTCTGTTGATCACATGGTCAGATTCCATGAAAAGCCAGAACAACAAATTTATTACTTATCACAACTTGTTTGTGAAGCACAATATATCACAAACCTTTCCTGGTTATTTTATGGTTAGGGGAAGAGGATATTGTTAGGAAAAGGCAGCTTCTGCTTGATTTTTTGGCTTTTGGATGGATGCTTGTTAGTTGTAAATACAATATACACAATTAGTATGTCTGCAACTTCTTTTTTGCACTGTATGTTGTACAAGCCCCAAATTAATACTTATTTAATTCTCTCTCCCTCCCACATCCTGCAGCAACACTAGGCAGCTGATTTATATGCTCATCTTAATGCTTCTCCTGTCTCCCCATAACAATACTTTAGCAAAATATTTCCTCTAAGGATCTGTTACCTACTAAAATCTCTTTTCTCAGTCTTTGGGATGCTAAATAAGAAACAGGGAAAAGCAACCTTTTCTCCAATGCATCACCGCAGGGAATAAACACATTTAGTGTAGTAGGTCCAAACCCATCTGAACATTTTGAGAACAAAAAAATTCCAACACCAAGGAAAGCCTGTAAGCTTTGCAGTCCCTTCAACTGGTACATGAGCATAAAACAACTAAATCCTCCTAAGAAAGGGAATAGTTGCACAAGTGATATCATCATTGGCACATAATTTCTGAAGTGAACTAAACTTAGGACTTGTCTTTGCATTGACATATACATTAGGCAGATATGTACCTAAATAAAATACCTGAATTTTGGCACATAATTCGGTGCACTGTTACAAAAGAAGACACGTCACAGATAACTTTTGTACAAACTAGTCCCCACAGTCCCCTGAAGTAAAAGAAATATCAATATCAATCACATTCCTATTTAAAACAGGTGCCCATTAAACAAGCACATCTAAAACAAGCTACCAATGAGGAGCATCTTTAGTCTGCTAAAGGACAGTTAATTGGACAAATGCACAGTTAAGGACTGGATGTATTAGAATCTAACAAGTGGATGGCTTCTTACACACCAGTTAAACGTGCAATGACGTGGCAAAGCTTCAGATCAAGATCGTTTGTGTACACTGTGGACAAAGATGCCAAGCTGTTGTTTTTTTCTGGCTGCAGCCAACATATTGTGCCAAATAGCTCCACAATACCACTTCATTATAGAGACAGGGCAGGACACCAGCTCTGCCAATCGACTCCTATATGACCATGCAGTCAGCCTTGCTCCCATTCACCTGCAGGGAGGGGCAAAAGAAAATCTGGCCTTATCTGAGACAGGAATGCTGCTGACTGGCTTTGTCTGCTCCTACACAAATGACAAATGTGCCAAGAGAATACATAGCAGTGCCCACAACTAGGCTTGAGCCAAGTGGCCAAAACAAAGCCACAGTCTTAAGGGCAATAAAAGGCTTTTAGAAAGAGACTGACTTACTTCTAGAATTTTAATATAGAGCTCACGATAAAAAGAAAAAAACAGAGGCTAGAGACTTAATGTCTAGAACTGAATGTATTAGGATAAATCAGCCCCAACCATGTCATTGCGAATTGTTGTAGAATGGTCTGTATCTTTTCAGTTCTCCTTCTTTATAGGTTTCTTTTGGTCTAAACAGGAGTCAGTCTATTAATCTCTTCTCATATTGTTTTATGCACTTAAAAAAACAGAAATAATGAGAGATAGAGAGAGAGAGAGAGAGAGAGAGAGAGAGAAAACAGTGTCATTGAAATGCCATGGCCAACAGACTAGAGTGCATAGGTGTAACATACACAAACACACAACCACTGAATACTAAATGTCAAATAATCTTTACTGCTAAGCCTAATTAGGAGCTTGCCCATGACTTATGGAACCATAGTTAACATAACCTACACAAGAACCTGGTTGTTGTTCAATCATGTGTCCATGATTCTATCACCAAAAAAATGACATGAAAATTCTATGAAATCACTGATACATGCAATGATGGGCTACAGGAGATTATTTGTTGATATACTTTTTATATTAGAAAATTATATTTACCACTCACCAGTAGCCCAAGCTAATACAAATGCAATGACCTAGTTTAATGCATCTCAGCAGCTCCCAAAAGCCATCCACCTCTCTGTAATTTTGCACACCCACGTGTGATTTTCTCATGCTGCCATGCATTTTTTTTTAGCTAGCACAGGTTTGCTTCCAATGTGGTATATCATAGCGAGTGTGCTTCTCCTATTGACAAGTGGTCACGAACACTATTTGTAGCTGCATTCTTTAGTACGCCTGTCTAATACCACCAACCACCTACTGTACTCTGAAACATACATGTTAAAAATGTTCCTGAACTTTAAATGATAAACAAGTCTTTTTTAATTAGGAACTGTTTTATTGGAAACAAAAGCAAATAAAATTGTATTTTTTTGTTTTTAACTGCTAGATCTGGTTATTTATTCATGGTTTACCCACTGATCATTTACATCTATAGGCCAAACTCTTGTTTGTACACACAAATACCACACTGCACATGGTCATAGAAACCAATAAAGACATCAAATTAAACAAGTTACACAAGTTATAAACAAAAAATGTAAAAACAGATGCTCCAGGCCAGAAGGGGTGATATTTTATTTATATTTTTATACCATGTGCAGCTACTAATGCAGACAGAGACCATAAACATAAAATGCGGAAAGAAAGAAAGAGACTGTATCCACAAAATTATCTTTTCTGTATGCATTGCCAGACTGTAATGATTTTTTTTACAAATTAAAGCTTGATTCAAAAGTTTCCTATTACAAATATCCAGTACCACAAGACTGTCCTTTAAAAACAAACCAAGCATTTAACATACAATTCGCTTATTTTAATTCCAGAGACCTACTGTGCTCTTATCAGAAAAAGCTTTGCCTGAATAACTGAGAATAGTGAATTAGTCATTGTCCAGAGCTGAAGGACACAGGGACACAAACTGATAGGTGAGGAGGGAGGGAGAGAATGTAGCATGTGCAGTGCTAATTTGGCTGTGTGAAGGTTATTTTTTGCAGTGCTGTGTTTGGCTGTTTCCACTGGAGGGGAGGTGTCGCATTCCTGAGCTCATCTTTGTGTAAACAGGAGCAGTGAAATTAATCATCAAAGCAACATTTGTTTAACGCTGTTTTTAAATAGTGAAATAGCTGAAGCCTCAGGGAACACAGTTTAAAATGGTTGTATGACACCTCATTTGGACATTCAGCAAAAAGCAATTTATTTTTATTTTTTTTAAATCAGGTAACATGTTCAAGAAGCTTCTTAAAGCAGCACTGCTGACCTAGGATCCTGGTCCAAGAAGCTTTGGGAATACAAGCCCAAAACCAAGCCCTCTCCCCATGAGCCTTGAGTGCCCTTGACTGGTCAGCTTCCCTTATAGATGGAATATGAAATTTGTCTTGCAAATACTTTTGTTAGATTTTTTGAAATTCTCTTTACATTCCGATAGCAATCAGCAGGGCTAAGCAGAGTAAATATGTGTCTCGGTTCGGGGTTGGAGGAGCCGGAGGGCACAGAAAGGACTGAAAAATGATGAGACTTGAGAAAGGTGTATTGTAAATGCTCTTTCCAACTCTTTCTTTTTGTGACTAGTCAAGCCACATGCATTCATGTGTTTTTAAGGGGGTGGATTTAGAAGAAGGTAGGGGCAGGACTTTTTTTATACTAATCAGCCATCTATGCTTCTGTTCAATTTAATCAGCCCAATGGCTGTTATTTATTGCTAACCAAGCTAAATGCTAGCAGCAAGAAACCGTAATATCTGCAGAGTTTTGAGTTTTTCCGCTTGTGCTGTATTAGTTTTGTAAGTAAACAGTATATTCTCAGTGACTAGCAAGTCAAATGGCTTTGTATTCATTGTGCAGATGTTGTGGTCAACATGCCCTGTAGAAGACAATTAAAGCTGAAGACAAAGTGTGTTTTCCCTCACTGTGTGCAAGTGCAAAGCCCCACACATCTTCCCATCTAGCTGTAAGAAAGAGGTAAAGTCAGACTCTCTAAAGGTATGACAAGTTATTAAGTCCCTGCTTCTTTTAACTCAGAATCTCTGAATTTGGAAAGACTAAAGACTAGAGATGCACTGTGGGAGGTTACAGTGTCATAGGCTCGCACACACACACATATATATACATACACACACGTGTGTATGTGTGTGTATATATATATATATATATATATATATATATATATATATATATATATATATATATATATATATACTGAAGCAACTATCTGGAGACCTGCAGAATAATAGAGTGTATACAGCCATACAGGGCCAATGAGATTAGAGCCTCAGATTGGGCGAATGCGAGCTTCTTACAATATAATAATAATAATAAGGATTTTTTCTGCTACTGATAACAGCATGGTCAAGATATACTGGTCTAGCCTTATCTGCACTGTGAAGCTAAGAACACACACCAACAGAAACAGAGGAGATGTTATGAATAAACAAATCATGAATAAAGCCTGAAAACACCACTGAAAACTGGGGACTACATTTTCAAACCAGTAAAAATCACCATGGTTTGGATGGTCCTTGTAAACCTTCCAAATCTATGAGTCTACCAAGTTGAGGAGTTGTGATGCATCACCAAGGACCGAACAATTTTCAATAAAAACTGAATAAATAAAACTGATTCAATAAACACACAAAAATGGGCCAATGCTTTTCTTAGAAGCTAAACATGAGGTGAAGAGGCACAAAACAACTAACAGTGACCACAATGCAATGGTAGAACAATTTAAATAATTTTGCTACACTATGTTAAGCTGCTCAAAGCCATTAAAATGCTATGGTTCAACCATAGGCAAGCCTAAAGGTCTGAAGATCTAGAGTGATGTAAAAAAATGTTAGTTAACATACAGTAAGTTTATCCATATAAAGCTTTTCTTAAAGGCCACCAGCCTGTTCTTTGCTCTTCTTCCCGATAAACAATATAAAAAGGCATAACAGTTTGTCTCAGTCAGGGCCGCATAATGGTCAGGCTATTCGTACCCATTGAGTGCCACATAATAGGCTCTCATTTGCACCCATTTAAAAAAAAAAGCCTTCTGACACATTCAGCTTATGTGGACACTCTTCATTTGCACTATGTGCCATCAGTGTCCGCAGACAGCATCAACCATTAACAAATAAACACACAAGCATTTGTGTATTGTTTTGCAAATGGCTAAAATGTGTGCATGTCTATGATATGCAAGTATGTGTAGACCAGTTGAGCGCTCTTATTACTCTGTAAGGATGGATATCACTGATAGTTCTGTCTTATCATGACCTCCTGGCTGGGCTTCAGTCTTTCTCTGTTTCTCTCTGAGTCAGGATGCAGCAGAGCAGAGTAAAGGGTGGTGCTGAAAAACAATGCAGGCCAAGTACAACATAGCCTCCAGCCTGCTTGTCTGCAACAAGATGGCAAATAAAGACATGCTGTTTCATTTACTTGTTTGGACAATCTGAAAGAGCATGGCTTTCCCTCTCCATGTTGCTAATTAGGACCAAGTGCACATCCATGTGTGTATTTTCCCAATAAACTCCCATTTTGCTGAACAAAAACGCTGAAACAAAAACATATCAGAGAGAAAGCTCAGCTCAACAATTTTACCACTAAAATGTTGTCAAATCACCACAAGAATCCAGAACAAGTAAAAGTAGAGCAGTAGTGTCAATGTCTGCACTGGCCTACAGCCTTCCACTTGCTTGACATTTTCTGTTTCTCATTAATATGTGTCAACCACACTGGTAATAATAAGCAGACCAACATAAGTACTGAGCAGCAGTTCCTAGACAGACTAAAGGTTAGTCAGGCAAAGATTAACAGGAGAAATGTAGTGGTGAAACAACAGTTGCAAAAGACTTTTGTGTGGCAGACAATGAGAGCAGGAACAAGAAAATAATTCCAGCTATTACACATAGCAATATTCAGCTGATTAACAGCAAGTAAACGCCAGTGTATCTGACCAGAAACCCTAAACAAAACATAACAGTTGGGTGCAAAACAAGCATAAGCACAGCAAAATCAACACCCAAACAAATCAATTTAGATATTACAACAAAGATGTGGTCCTAAACAAACAAAGTTTGTCACAAACCAAACAAGATAACACCAGGCAAGCATCCGAAACTAGACACACAAATCACCATGTCTGCACAGTAAACGGACGAGCAGCTTCAATACTGCAAAAATGTAACATTGGTCGAGCCTAGGGGTGGCATGTATTTTTGCATAAAATGGATTATTGGTATGACCATTTGCATCACTTTCTTACTTTGTAATATAGGAAATATAATTATATAAACAAGACTTGATGTAGCTGCACAAGTTTCTCAGGCAGGTCAAAAATTGGAACAAATGTTTAAGACATAAAGCTGAGCCACACAGTACCAGTATTCAAACAATCTACCAACTAAAAAAAAAAATATTCCTTCCATGATAGCTGAGAGAAAACGCAGCCATCAAAGAAATCTGAGAAGGTCAGAGTATTGAATTAATGTCAAGTAATTGTCAAGCTTTTTTTTCTGCCCTGCGTAACTGTGCATGTCTATAAGCTGAGGAAAACACGCATTTTATCCTAAAATAAACAATGGTGTGTTTTGTATTTTTGAGGACAAAGCCCAAGCCATTAGAAAAAGTATGTGTTCATAACAGAATTACCCATTTTGTCTATTACTTTCAAGGCATTATCAGGGGGTTGTTTAATAACTAGACATGCCATGCCTCAGGGCAAAGCAGGCATCTCTCTGGGACAGTGTATAATAAGATCAAACAGGACAATGTGAGTAAGCATGATAACACGAGCACACAAAATCAGCTCCATGCAAGACAAAACAACAGAAACTTATAAAATAACAAAAAATATGGCACCGGAGTCTCTGCATTCAAACACACCCCGCTAATTGGGGTGGCTTCCTTTGTTATGAAAACCAGTGACAAATTCAAATAAGGCAGCCAGCCTACAAATCAAGGGCAAGAATAATATCATAAATAGACAAAGTTTCTGTGGTTGGCGTAATCAAACATTGGAAATCTAGACTGGAGACATCAATCCGTCAACATTAACAACTCAATAGGCAACCTCACACAATACCTTTAATCAGACAGGGTCAGTTGCTAGTACAGCATCGGTTTAGTGAACAGGCTGTCATGTTATTTACGTAGATCTAACATGTTTACGGACACAGAGGATCCTAAATTCTGTAATTTGACGCTGTAATGGAATCTACCATTATCGGCAGAATGCACACGAGATTATACGATCGCGCAGCCATTTATTTCACACAGATCATCATAACCTGAGAAAAAGAAAAGCAATTAATTTAATCTGTCACCCTGTAATTTCCCTTACGATAACGAAATTTGTACGTGGGCTTTTTAAGGACTGAAAACAAACTGGATTTAGAATGTCTAAAACGATTATTTATTAAAGGGTAGATAGTACAAATAAATACAGTGCGTCAAATTAGGTGTTCCTTGAATAATTTGGCAACAATAAAAGCCTAGTCAGCTTTTCGCTCTGAAGCCCAACGTAGCAGTCCGACTGTCCAATTTTCATACAACGGACTAGACTACGATTATATACACGCAAAATACTGGCTTACATTGGAAATAAGAGAATCGATCGACTTCAAGCATATAAATAAAGTACGTATTTGCTATATCAAAGAGTCAACATAACGAAACCTTCCACATTACGCAGTTGTAAAATAAAACTGAGCAGTAGCCTACCTCGATGTATCCGGCCAGGCTAGGCATAACGATGCTCAAAATCAGTACAGACACCGCCGGGGCTGAACCCATCTCTTTTTTAGGAGTTGTCCGCGTCTACCTCGATGAAATGGTCCCTAGCTGGCTTATGCTGTAAGAAATCTATCGGGACTATGATAAAACTGTCGCTCTCTTAAATTTGGTCCTTTGGTAAACCGTTGTTCCCCGCTCTGAGGACAACGAGTGCAGCACAGCTTGTTTTTCACATGAACGCCACCGTGCGCGCCACTGGCCACTGCGCGTGGAATGCAGCACGAGCTGCGTCTCCGCTCAGAGGAGCGCGCGCTCCCACGCGACGGCGCCAGGAACTGCAGGTAGCCAACACAAAATAATTAATTAAAATGACATTTAGCAAATACACACTATCCCATTTTCTTTATTGTAATTAAGCATATTAAAGAAAAATATCTGTAAACAGAAATGAAACAAACATAATTGAAACAAAACTTGTATATATTTTCATACTGCCAAAACAGATGAATAATATCTTCAATTGCAATGAGGGAAACCACAACAAATTCTGAAAATCAGTTCCTACTTTCAAGTAACTAGAATCCATAGGGATTATGTTGTATTTGGTATATTAGTGAAATATAAAAAATTATATCTTAGTAATAATGTACTGCACCTGGGAATGTCCAAATACTTTGAATCGCTCAAGACTATCAAGCCAAAAAATGCTAGAAAGCCAGCATTCTTGTCTTGAATCAAATTTTGTGGGAGATCACTGTTTAGTTTAATTTATTTTTTGTACAGTGCTTTTATTTAATATTATATGTAACATACTTACATTGTTTCATGCATAACATGTTCTTGCAAATTCTACACACTGTACATCCTATTTTTATTTAACAAAAAATAATTGTCAATGGCACTGCATATGAAACAAGCAGCCACTAAATTTTGTCTTTGTAGGTGCAATTTGTAGTTATACAATTATAGACTGTAGTCCATCTGTTTCTCTACATAATTTGTTGACTTTTATATGTGAAGCATGTGGTTTTACATTGTCCTGTTGACAAATGCATCAACATTTCTGAATAGGTGTTTATTGCTAATAACTGGATGGTCCTTTATGTCTTTGGCCAACCAAATGGCCTCAGCCTAGAGAAGTCGACACCCACTCTGGACATGGTTAACATAGGGCTTCTGTTTTACAGTAAAGTTTTAAGTGGCATTTGTTAATGTAACTCCACTGTATATTGTAACACTTGACAAATGTTTACCAATGTAATCCCTTGACCATTTGGTTATATTAGCAATTGATGAATGACGATTATTAATGCAGTGCCAATCAAGGCTTTTAAACTTGCGCTGTTCAGCTTCCTCTATGGCACCGGAGTCTCTGCATTCAAACACACCCCGCTAATTGGGGTGGCTTCCTTTGTTATGAAAACCAGTGACAAATTCAAATAAGGCAGCCAGCCTACAAATCAAGGGCAAGAATAATATCATAAATAGACAAAGTTGTCTATAGACTGGATGGTCCTTTATGTCTTTGGCCAACCAAATGGCCTCAGCCTAGAGAAGTCGACACCCACTCTGGACATGGTTAACATAGGGCTTCTGTTTTACAGTAAAGTTTTAAGTGGCATTTGTTAATGTAACTCCACTGTATATTGTAACACTTGACAAATGTTTACCAATGTAATCCCTTGACCATTTGGTTATATTAGCAATTGATGAATGACGATTATTAATGCAGTGCCAATCAAGGCTTTTAAACTTGCGCTGTTCAGCTTCCTCTTGATTCTTTGAATCATTTAATGATATTATGCACTGCAGAAGGATAGGTATGCAAATCCATTCCAATCTTTCTTTGAGGAACTATATAGTTACTTTTCATATTTTTAATAATTTTCTGAAACTAGAGATCTTTTTGTGGGTACTGATTTTGTATCAAATCATGATTACTATTATCTGTTGATAATAGTAATGTGTTTTACTTGCCCCAAACTGCCCCCATAATGAGTTTTTGGAATGTGTATAAACATAAATATGGATGTATATAACAAATGAATTAAGGAAAAAACAAGAAATATCTTGCGTTCATACTCTCTGCAAAGAAAAAAAATCAAAGTAAATGTAAAAAACCCTGCATGGTCCTGCAGTGAAATTGAGGTATTCAGCAGTACTGCTGTGTCTGATTTACTTGCACCAAAGTACCATACATATACATGTCACCACCATGTGAGTGTGATTGCTTTTCTGAGAGTGATCCAGCAGGTAATACCTGCTCTGTGGTCATCCTGTGGGGTACCTGAACACTGAAGAACAGGGTGGAAGAAGCATACAAAGAAACAAATGGACTTCAGTCTGTAATAGTAAAATGCCAAAGTGCACCTCTACTGGATTACTGGATTACATTTAGGCTATGACCAAAAACGACTTTCAGCCATAATTCCCTTTTTAACATGGCTTTTAACTCTTTACAAATGTTGTTTAAATCAACAAAGTTATTTACAGAAGATTTATATTAATTTAATTACCAACTTCTTCTAATGTTAAATGAGTGTTTCATCTTTACAATGAGGGATAAAGCCTATTTTTACCTGCAATTTTTGGTTGCTCCTATGGTAAAAAGACAAAGAATGAAGCTTTTGAGATTTACATTTAAATTAAAGACTGAACATGGTGTTTTGTTCTTGTGTGTTATATATGTGACCTTTTTCATAGCTTTACATTTATTAAGAGACCATTGCATTGTGACCTTTTTATGGCCTTTTTTGTTATGCAGTTTGTGTCACTTTTTCATTTTTGTTTCCCCTAATGTTGTTTTACTGACTAAACAAGCCTCCTTTGGTAAAAGCTGGGCCTTAGTAAAAAGCAAACAAGATGAAAATAGAGAAGATAAAAATGTATTTACTCTTTTATTACAGGGTATGGTATAATAAAACAATTAATATCCACCAACTTCATTTAGTAGGAATTTCTGGACTTGCTTGTGTATAGTTATTGTCAACTTGTTTTCAGTCGTTTGAATAAAACCCAACCATCTTTTATCACCAGCTGTTCAAGCTTGCTGTTTGCAAACTATAGTTTCAGCTAAGTAATTTGAGGAGGTCCTGTTCTGACGCAGCAGAAACCGGTATGTCCAGTTTGTTTGTGTGCTTAACTTAACAGCTCTTGCTAAGGAAGTGAGTCACCGTGAAGCAGAGTTCCGTCGATACTAAAAGCACTTCCACTGATTACATATTGAATGTCATTGTATTAGTGTGCTGAATTGAAATATAAATAATCATATTAAGGCACGTGTTGTGCAATTGGTAGTATACTGAGATAAATCCACGCGCCGTTTTGCGACCTTATTTTAAGGATCTACCTGCATTTACCTCACTGGCGTACATCACAAAACGCATGCGTTAGTTGACCTCACCCGTATTCTGACATGCCCCACCTCCTGCGCAGTGATGTGACAGAGGGGTGGGTTTTCCGGAATATGGGTGTAAAATGTATATATGCGCATGAGTGCGACAGGTGGGTATTGCTCAAGAAAGACACTCCCATTGTAATTTGTTTCCGGATTTTTTTTAGATTTCGGTGAGTGACATGTTCCGGGTGTTTGTGAAAACTGGGATTATTATTTGATCGTGTTCGTTTCGTATATCTGCAAGTGAACTGATTTTTGGATAAGTTTAGTATACATGTAATTTCCATTTGTTAGCAAATAAGACACGGGCTATTGTGGTTGCTTTGCTTAGGACGGGTTTCTCGACAGCAAGACGGGTTTGGCTAAGTTGACCAAAAAGAGAGTGAAACCAAAGGCCTCAGGTGCCACCAAGGATAACCGTGGAACTAAAAGCCTGTTTTTCTCAAAATGGTGGATCCAATGGACGCAGGAATGCGTTACACTCCAAAGCATTCGGTAGGCCTCACTTTTGCATACTAACTTTAAATTTTGTAAGTAACATAAGTTTTTCTTTATTTCTTGAAAATCGCACTGTCGTTGTATCCTTCTTCTAGGTCACAGCGAAGTAAATTTTTGTTTGGCTGCTAAACCTTTTACATATATAAACGACATGTCAAATTGCTGGCAAAAGCTTCAGTGTTGTTTAATTTAAACTCCAAAGCACTATGTTGGCATGTTTAAACTGGTCACCACGATTCGGGAATAAACAAGAAAGAGATAACTGGAATTCACATATGCCTGACAGCTCTTTTGTTCAGGTTAAAAGTGTATGCAATTACTTTAATTGCAGATGAATAGAAGCAGTCAGGGTTACACCTGATCAGATTGAGTTTATTACACTGAGCTATATGCAGTGCCAAATGGCCTGATTCAGAGCTTCATAATGATATGTTATCACTTCATGTGATTTTGTAAATTGGTATATTTCAACTAGGAGTGAGCATTATGGTAAAAATATTATATCATGATACATTTTTCTAAGATTTCTTTAGTTGGAACAGACAAAATAATTAATGTAGAATCACATGATAATGATAATAATAATAATAATAATAATAATAATAATAACAATAGTGATAATAATACATTTACATATTTACTATATCTATTGCACTAAATCCAGTTAAACATGCATAATTATGTTTACTTAATAAAGGCATGTGAGTAGTCAATACTGACAATACTGACAATGTCCAAAACATGCTCAGAAAATGTATTACATTAACACTAAAATATAGTTATACTACCAACCCCTAATTTCAATGATGGTCAAGAATGCTAGCAAAAGAGCCCATCCACATTAAGAATTAAATTCTCTGTAAAGAAATGGTGGTGAGGCATCTTTATTGTTAAATCAGAGAACAAACTGCTACAGATGTCCAGCCATGTGTGCAGAGTGTGTCTTTAAAAACAGGTGTCTTCTATTGTTTTCTATTGTATGGGTTGCACGTGTTTATGCCAAATTTGCGTTCAGTGATGGTAAGGTCTGGGATTTTGAGTGGTCATAGCAAATTATTTTTCTTTATTTCATTTTCTCAATGACAGCTTCTGAAGCAAAGTAGAGCTTAATTTTCTCCTTATACTTACATGAAAGTGATGTTTATTTGACAGAGCATCAAAACTGTCACTGTCAGGTCTGGCACAGTTGTTAGGGGTCCCATATTCTCTCTTCTTTGGAAATTTTGGAAGCCCATTTTCACTTACTGTTCTTTTGAGTTTTATTTACGTATACAAGAATATTATCTCATATCTAATTGCTTATATTGTGTGAGATGGCAAGACTTGCATGATATTTTTGAAAAAAGATTGCTCCTTGTAACCAGTCTGTTGGCTGAGTTCTTTAGTAAAATAGAAGTTAGAAATATTGTATCATCTGTGCAGACATCACCATTTCTAGCAGAAAACTAGTTTATTTTAAGTTTATTTTAGTAATACTTTTTATATGATCCCTACCTTTCGTAGTAGATCGGTGTTATCTTAATGTAACAGGGTACAGTCCTGTTAAAATGTATATGTGCTTGCATCATTTAATTACATGGCTTTCTTTTATATCTAATTAATTAGTGCATGTTCAGTGTGTGGCTATATGTAAGAGCATCTGCCAAACATCATAAACGTTCACAGCTGAAAAAGTGGAAATATAATTGTAGCACATAAAAACACCAAAACATTAAAAATCCACCTTACTACACTCATTGTACATTTCCATATCAGCTCATCTTTGCTTTGTAGTTCCACAATTACAGACTGTAATCCATCCATTCTCTGCATGTTTCTCAATGTTCAGGACCACCACATAGCAAGTACTATTCGGGTGGTGGATTTTAAACACTATTTTCACTCACTGTCCATTCTATCAGACACTCCATCTTGGTGGTACACCTTGTAACCATGTCATCCTCTAGTCCTTTCTTTCATCAGTGGTTACGTGATGATTTTGGCTGGATATTTTGGTTGGTGTACTGTTCTCAATACTGTGACACTGTTTCATGACAGAGGACAAAACAGGTGAAGTACTGTAATTGTAATTTTAACTACAAAGTGCACCATCCTCTCCCTCTACAGACATTTTACATTTATTGTTAATGCAAAAGCTTTTAAATGTAATTTGAAAGTCCATATTTACTATTTGTTACTGTAGATCACAATAAATACCCCTCTGGTATCAAGATATTAGCATTGGCGTCCTACATTTCTTTAATTTTATTTAACACATGATAATGAAATTAGATAATTTTGGTTATAAATGTTTGGGTTGTAGAAAAATATAACCTGGGTTTTCAAATTCATTTTGTTTAGCAGTTTAGTTATATTGGCTGAGTAGGGATGTTGTTTATTGGGAGGTGGTGTGATATTTAGAGAGTGCTACTAGTGGAAACAAAAATTTAAATAATCTCTTTGTTATTCTGTGCTAGCACATGGAAAGTTGCTTAATGTAGCATTGATGGGACACGAAGAGAGACATTATGATAAACAAAAACTAGGTTAGAACTGTGGCTTAACATCAGAGTGTCATATCATTTGACACACCTGAGTTATAATCTGACTCATCATAACTTCACCAGCCCTTAAGCAGTGATACTTACTATCTCACTAGCTGTGTATAACTGATGGAAACTCATTTCACTGTACAGACAGTAACAGTGGACAATCATTATTTAATGTTTCACGCAGGGAACTGTAAGATATACAGTTGTCACAGCCCTTTCTAATTTTGTATTCTCAAATTTTATTTATAAACATATTTAATGAAATTGTTTTGATTTAGGCATTATGGGCCATTTTTTGCACAGTTTAAGCCTAGTCCTGCAGTAAACTGTAATGCCAAAAGTTTTTCACTATTATAGATCCTATTTAGTCTAGCTTTAGACTTAACATTGACCTATATCTGTGTATTTCTACTGCATGCTACTCTTAGTCAGTTTTCAGTCCTGTTGGTCCTTTTATGCTTTTTATTGTTTGACAGGAAACCTACTCTCAGCAGCTGCTGTAGATGAAGGGCTATCAGTGTATGTGGTCTCTTTATGATGTCTGAATGACAATGTATTTTGTCTACAAGAAAAACACAAACTTAAAGCAGTGCATTAAATAGTGTTACAGTGATCACAGTGATGGTACTTCCTGGTTTTGGCTTTATGATTATGAATATAAGTTAAATTGAAAAAAAATATTATGGAAGGAAAAGGAAAGAAGCAGTGAAGTTAAAACTATTTCTATCTGTTCATGCTCGCTTAGGACAAGGACTGGGACCAGGCAGTCACTTTCCTGCCGGCAACAGACTCTACTAAACTGGAGAAAAAGAAGGGCCCTGGAAAGGTCAGCGTCATCATCGGTGTAGTGACCTTCACGTGTGTTGTGGCTTTGATGGCAGGACTTCTGGCTTGGCATTTTCACTGTAAGCATGCTTAAGTAATAAATATAGTCATGTTTTAATTAATTTATTTGATTGACTTGTATGTGCTTTCATGTAATAGCTGCAATGAAAACTAATTCCTGATTATTTTATGAAATAGTACATTGTGGAAAAACTCACTGACTTGGATTTCTTTGCTGTGGTGGTGAAAGAAACCAGGGTCCTAATGTCTACAACGAAATGTTAGCCTTTTTATTTACTGTCCAAAATGTACCTGCAAACCTACATTTTTTTTTGTTTTTGTGCTTCTGTCTTTGCCTTACTGCATGTTCCTCTCCATCATCAACAAGTGGACCGACAGAGTTTATGCCAAAAACATAAAGGCATTAAATGCTTTGGATGCTTTATTTCCCTCACCCTTGCTGTCAACAATTCCGATAATGCTGAGTGTTATATTAAAAATCCAGCAAAGCTAGGATGTAAACTGGATGAAATGAGAAATGTGTGAGTGTTATTATTGAGCAGCTTAACTGCCAGCCTTCTGTCCAACACTCCTAGCCTGCTCCACCTCTCGCACAGAGCTAAAATCACTATTTTTATGCAATGGTAACAGACAGATGGATGAACATATAGACAGATAAAGCAATGTGTGAAGGACCGGGCAAATAGTTTTGTGTGGAGAGGTGGTGCAAGAGATGTCTGCTTCGTAGTAAATACTTACAGAGTAGCACATTTTACATTAAAAGAAATTTTATAAAATACAGAAAAATCTTAGATTTGGGTAATGTATTCATGAGACATAGTTTGGACCAGAAGAACATGATTCACTTTTCAAAAATTTGTAATAAATATTTAGGTTTGTTGGGGCTTGAAAATCTCAGAGGCATCTAACAGTAAGACCATCTACAGCGGCCGTTAGGTTTTGCTTCTTTTTTTTTTTTCCTTTGTCTTAACTTTCTTTCTTTGCCTCCCTTGCCTTTTCTTGTGCTAAATAATAAAACAATCGTCCATTTGTTAAATTTTGCATTCTCAAACTTCTCACAGCACAAATGTTAAGCTACTACCAGTGGCATCCATTGATTCTTCTTCTTTCTACGTCTTCCTATTGCTGCTATAGTGCCACGTTCAGCATAAAAACACAACAGGCACTTTACAGAGCCAGTGTTTGGTGAGACCCTAATGGGCTACTTTCACATAGTGATGCAAAATGGTGCACTTTATTGAAAGAGGCCTGGCTCCCACATCTATTTCAACGGCTCATTCTAAGCTAACTAAACAACACAGTAGTTTGCAGTTACACGTGATAATATGTTAATAAAAACATGATGGAGTATACTATTTTCTATTTCTGGTTATAGATCCCCCTGAATCATATATAGTGTTCCTTTAAACAAATAAAATGTGTGATGAAAGCTTTAAATCTTAAGATTACAAAACCTCTGTTCCAGTTCAGCTGAACAGTTACATTGTATTGTTGTTTATATTACAATAAAAGTGTTATGAGTTCTGTGTTACATTTTATGTGCAGTGAATATTTCAACAACTATAATGCTCATTCTTCTTTCTCCTATGGGTGCTTTTACAGTTCGTAACGACACCAAGGTGAAGAAGATGTATAGCGGCTTGATGAACATCACAAACCAGGATTTTAAAGAGACTTATGAGAACCCCAACAGCAAAGATTTTCAGACCCTGGCTAAGCAGGTAGTATCTCAGGTAAGAGCCATGGTCAGATCTAGCAAGATCTAGAATTATTCTCTATTTATACCTTCTTGTGGTTTAACATTACTTTTTGCTTATGTGTTACTGTTTTTCAGTTGAGAGATATCTACTCCAAGTCTCCACAGCTGTCTAAATATTATGTTAACTCCACTGTACAAGCCTTCAGGTGCAGCCATTACACTAATAGCACAGCCTCTTTCCTAGTATTTATCAGCCTGCTGCTGAAAATTCATGCTTTCATTTCTAGCCACTAAATTATTGCAGTTCTGATTTCTTCTACTTGTCTTCTCACTTGGCATGCAATAGTTTGGGCACCCCTGGTCAGAATTGCTGTTACTGTGAACAGTTAAGCAAGTTGAAGATGTAATAGTCTCCAAAATGCATACATTTAAAGATGACACACATTTTTTTTTTCATCTTTTACATTTTAAAAATGTCAAAAAAAGGAAAAGGGCCAAAAGCAAAAGTTACAGATGTTGTTACGTTTGCTTCCAAAATTTGCTGGAATTTCAGTGAATCCATTCCTCCCTGTGAACCCATGAAATGCAAACTCAAAGCTTGACTTATTCAATCCCTGCGCTTATTGTTTGGAGAAGTGTTCTTTTCCAGAAATTCTGTGCCCTTTTTAAAAAAAACCAAACAAAAAACCTTTGTTTATTGCACCAATGAGTTCTGTTTTAACCTCATCTGTCCTCAGCATTTGTTTCCTTCTGACGCTGATGTTTACTTCTGATGACTCCTCCATGAAGGCTGTATTTCTACAGGTGTCACTGAACAGTAGAACAATGTACCACTTCAGTGTAACTCCAGAGTCTGCTAAATTTTCCTGAAGGTCTTTTGCAGTCAACCGGGGGTTGTGATTTGCCTTTCTGTCAATCCTACAAGTAGCTGTCTCTTTTTTTTTTTTTAAAACCTTATCTTGACCTCCACTTTTCTTGTTAACTGCCATTTGTTCATTCCATTTCAAACTGAGGAATTGGCAACCTGAAAATGCTTTGTGGTGCCCAGACGTTTGCATGCCACTGTATACCCAGTCACATACCCATATTACATCTTTTTTCCCCAAAAAACCTCCATTAGATTTCCATGAAATACCACATTCTAATACAAAGCAATCAACAGTCATGATCCTTTCTGTGTTTCTGACCTTCTTCAGCCTTACAAGCCTATGTGTACTCTCCAATCTCCCACAGCCAACCTGCTTACCATTCTTTATCCTAATCTCCAAAAATTAGTGATCACACATTTTCTAGGCTTGTTCCACGCCTCTCGACCTCTCTTACTTCTCAAATTCAGCAGTTTAATCATTTTCATTTAAATGCAACCTTAAAACACAACTATTTTTATCTTGCAATCTTCCTTTCTTTTTCTAATTTAGTTCATGTAATTTCTTCATTTGTGTTGTGATCTCTTTATCTCTGTCATGTATAAGCATCTTTGGGTCCTTGAAAAGCACCATGTAAATGTCATGTGTTCTTATAGTATTTTTTAATTTCTTTCTTGAAAATATTTCTCTTTCCTCCCCCCCCCCTCACCAGTCAGGGCAGTGTAATAGCATATTATCTATCGGAGTTTCATGTTCCAGTGTCACAGGAAGCTGCCGTAGACAACACCATGAGCAGCATGAATGATATTGTAAGCAAAGCAAAGCGCCTCATAACAGACTCACAAGAAGCCTTACTTTTTAACAACGTTGAAGCTTCAGGTACAATTCAAAATTTGTTGCTGAATTTACAGTCACCTGTAAGTCAGTGTTATTGTTTTAGTTAACTCAGTGTCGCTTTTTTTGTTCACAGCTGTGGATTCACGAATGTTTGCAAAGTCTTGTGAGTTTTGCTTTAGTGGTCATTCATTTAGCTAATCTTAATTAATGTGCTATGTTTGTGTATGAAGTAAAGGACTGACGTACTAAAGGGGTTGTACTATGGCTAAGATGCCTATTTTTCTGCAGCGATTCAAAGGTTCAGTAACCACACTAAGCCTGACGGTCCCATAATTATCGAGTCACCAGGGTTTCCCAACTACCCATACCCCCCCAACACTCTGGCGCAGTGGCAGTTACGGGCCGACCCTAACAACGTCATTAAGCTGGATTTCCGTACCTTCAATCTGGAAGGAGACTGCAAAAATGACTTTGTGAAAGTGTATGACTCATTGGCAGCCATCGAGAGCCGCATAATGGCTGAGTAAGTAGGCCTTACTGACTTCCTTTCAGATAACTTCTTAATGTGCTGTACTGTTTTAAAAAAAATCCAACTCGAGTCACTAAACTGATGACTTGTGACTTGACTTGACAACATCACTAAAGACTTGCAACTTGACTTAGACTTTACCTTTACTGACTTGGAATCGGACTAGAGCTTTAAGACTTGAAAAGACTTGCCCTATGGCGTCACATTAATGTAAAAACTCGAGCACGCAAAAACGTGAGGTGAAAGATACAAAGCTGCACGTTTTAACATTTCGTGCACATAAATGTTTCACTCGTGAGTGCAAAGGTGAAACTCGCGAGCACAGACAGAGGAACCGTACATGCAATTTTCATAAACATGCACTCAAGCTGTCTTTTTTTTCCCTCCTTTAATGCTTTTTTTTGCTCTCGCAATTTGATACCGTCGGCTGCTCTCTGCACGTGAGAGAAATTTTTGCACTCAAGTTTTCAGAGTGTTTTGACAGTTTGGGAGCGGGACATGGGCCAAACGCTATTGGCTGATGGCACTTGGTTTCGTGACTGACTGCTCACTTCAACACACCTCTCAAACTACAGCAAACATGGTGGACGCAGAGCAGCCGACAGTAGAGATAGAAAGGTAAATTTAGCGACATGATAAACAACAGCTAATGTGAATAAAGCTCTCTCCCTCTGTTCATCCCTCCTAGATATTCCACCGTCCACTGTAAATTTTTTTAAGCATTTAGGAACCACAGCATCTCAGCCACAAACTGTTCAAGTAGTGCAAAAAAGTGCCAAACACTAATCAGTACATGTAGAGCTACTGCAGAGTTACACGTTATCAGAACTGCAAAGACCTGGTCCAGATATTAATGTGTATGGGTTTAGAATGTGATGTCATTAAATTCCTGTAGGTGTAATGTGTACTAATACTTCCATATAGTGCAGTGTTTCTCAACCTTGGCCTTCGAGGCCCACTGCCTCACATTTTAGTGTTTTTTCTGGTTCAACACCTATTTTAACTCAGTATTGGACTGGTAATGAGGTGATTAGTGATTAGAACTTTAAAAATGTTAATGTTATATTAATGCCAGTTTAATATACTACTAATCAACTGCATTAATTGAAATGGCGTTACATCTAGTGACTTAACTAGGACTCAAGTTTAAGACTTGGGATTTGACTCGAGACCTACTTGTATTGACTTGGGACTTAATTGTAAAGACTTAAGACTTACTTCTTACTTGCTACTTAGTGATTTGGTCCAATGTCTGGTTATTTATTTCTCAAACCAAAGACAACTGCATTACCAAAAAAAAGAACTTTACCAAAAGAAAAATTATTAAACCAAAGATTTTGTTACCTCCTGTGGCGAGTGATTCTGCAGCCTGTTAGCACTGGAATAGCAAATATGGGACCCCCACCTAAAGGCATTTTGCATGCCGGTGCCAGCACACAGGAGGCTAAGATCACGTGGTGGTATTTGGTGCACTTTTATGAATATGAGTACAAGTGTCTAAGCATGCTATTGGGACAGTACCCAAATAACAGTATTAGTATTGATGCATTATTAAACCTAAATTAAAGGGTGAATTTAGCAAATGTGGCACATTTTATGCATTCCTTTTGTGGGACAGTTCTGTCCCAAAATGTAGGTTGCTGGAAAGTCCAAAATTAGCCTTAATTCATGTAATAAAGCACCCCTTTAACGCCTGATTAAATTTCAAACATGACATGGGATACATTTTTGCCCCAACAACTCCTTTGACTTTATGTTTTGGACTGAGCCCTTGTTTATTACCTGTAAATATAGTGCCATCTGCTGAGCATTTGCATTACAGCAGGGACAACACTTTATCTTACCAATATGGCTCTTACTCGTAAAAATACACATATATCATTAGGGCAGACATTCCTTGACCATTATTTTTCATTTAGCTTAGGGAAGTACTGAGTAGTCAAACCAGATTTTAAGTGATAACTGCAAATAATAATGGGTTATGACAAGCACAAAGCTTGAAAAAGGCTTAAATAAACACACTGACCCATGTAAAACCACTACTTAGTGTATTAATACTGTTTCAGTATTTTTATATATAATGTTCCAAAGTGCCTAAAACCTTCGTGCAGTACTGTAAATATAAAATGTCTAAAATATATTGTCTGTTTGGTTGGCAGGAAATGTGGATACTACTCTCCCAATGATCCTCTCAGCTTCATTTCCTCAGGCAATGTCTTGCTGGTCACACTGGCAACCAATGAGAAAGGAGAGTATCCTGGCTTTAGAGCACTTGGTACTCAGATGGTGAAGGGCAGCAAAGGTATAAACAAGGACTGATCTAGGGAGCTATGAGTGGTGCAGTTTACATGAAATGGTGCACCCAAAAAATCAAGTGTACACAATGTTCCCCTGACACAGTTGTGGTAGATCAACCAAAATCTGCTTAACGTCTAAAGTTTGCTTCTTTAATTTTAAAACAGAGCTGGAAAGCTAATATAGATAACAAGTAATGGATGTTTTGGCTGATGGATACATTCCTTTAAATATTTACACATTGCACATTATTGTATATTTGAACCAGCAACACAGGGCCCTCATTGTTTTGTTTCTCTCTGCTGTCTTTGCAGAGGTAACATGTGGTGGAACCTTAACAGGAAATTCTGGTACTTTTACATCACCAAACTACCCAAAATATTACCCACCTCTTACTAAGTGCGAATGGACAATTCAGGTTAGACACCCTCTCATGCTGATTTAAATGTCCAAATGCTGTCATTGGGTTTTAAAAACTTGTTTGTGAATGTTTTCTTTTTTTAAAGGTGCCCTTAAATATGAATGTGAAAC
This sequence comes from Megaleporinus macrocephalus, assembly GCA_021613375.1. Taxonomy (NCBI): domain Eukaryota; kingdom Metazoa; phylum Chordata; class Actinopteri; order Characiformes; family Anostomidae; genus Megaleporinus; species Megaleporinus macrocephalus. The sequence goes on from CM038711.1 coordinate 16,217,224, forward strand.
TGCTCTTCTCCAAATTCATGATGTCTAAGGGTGAACCAAAATGTTTGAAGGACTATGTCCAAGTCAATGAAGAAAAGTGAGAGATGAAGCCATTTGATAATGTTTGTATTTAATGAAATTTCACTTTATACTTTAATTGGGACATAAAATATTGGTTAACACAGTGCATGTCCGTTTCTTCACAGGTTGTGTGGTGAACTTCCTACTAACACAGTGCGGACCAGCAACACAAACCAAATGACTGTAGTCTTCTACTCCGATGCATCATATGTGGATCGAGGCTTTAGTGCAACCTACACAGCCTTTGAGCCCACTAATCGTAAGTTCCAGTATCCTACGCTATATGTTTGCCAGTGTTTCTCAGCCCACTTTTAAGGCTTTCCAGATTGTTCCTCATGTTAGCTGTAATATAGCAAAAAATGGTAATCGCTTGGAGAAACAATGATTAGTGCTCCATCTATCCTGCAGTATAATGGCGGATACAGAGAAAGGGGATAATGCTGACTTGAATGTAACATGAGAAACCCGTGTAAGCATTTACCTTTCTTGCTCTTCAGCATGCCCGGATAAGTTCTTGTGCAACAATAAACGCTGCATCAGCCACGACCTGTGCTGTGATGGTTGGAATGACTGTGGAGATAGCACTGATGAGAGGAACTGCAGTAAGTACTGCCCAGGCTCTGACATAAGCTAGCAGATTATTCCCAGGGCTAAACAAAGTCTTTGGGTGAAATCAACCCCAGCTCAGCCAGAAGTTACCCTGTTGGTGAAGTGGCTCGTGTTATTGTAAGGTGAAAGTTTGTTGGTGCAAAATTAATTGTTGTGGTGAATGATTTGATATAGTTAAATTAAAGTGACCTAATGTCCGTGTTTTCAAAGGAAAGCCCCATTTTGGTGGCCTGTCTTCAGCTGGAGCTGTTGTGGTTTTTTTTTTTTAGTCCTAAGAAAGACCTGACAGCAAAGAAGACCTTTTTGTAGTATTTGTATTGTTGTATTGTATTTGTATTATTTGCCTTCTTATTTTAAGCTCATTCATCCTATTTGTATCTACCTAGGTAGTTCATTTACATAAAACATTTTCAGGCAGTCTTTCTGCAGTCACATTAAATTGCTTTAAGATATGTTTACAAGCATCATATTAACTTCCTATATTTAAACTATTACAAAATGTTACATTTGAGCATGGGGTTTTTGGTCTCCAGAGTGTGACTCAACCATGATCAGCTGTAAGAATGGGCTGTGCAAGCCAATGTTCTGGAAGTGTGATGGTGTTGATGACTGTGGAGACCAGACTGATGAAATGAATTGTGGTAAGAGTTTCATTGTTTAAATACCATGTTGCCATCTTTCTCATTTCTGTCATATCCATCCTTTATGGAAAGTCTCTCTTAAATATTTTCATGACATTTCTATTAATCTCTGTTTCCCTTCCGTATTTCTCTGTCCTGTTCTCTTAGCCACCTGTAAAACAGGTGAGTTTGTATGTGGAAATGGTAAATGTATCTCAGAGAAACAAAAGTGTGATGGGCAAAATGACTGTGCTGATGAATCGGATGAAGCTGATTGTGGTAAAGGTAAGGTGTTTACTTCATGACTAAAGAGAGTAAATATACAATTATCATTAGAATTTGACAGCCATTATAAAAACAAATGAGTTTCATGTTTGTTGTATGTTAGAAATAAGATGTTATGTGAATATAACTATTATTTTTCTATAAAAATGGTCACTGATTCTTATGTTTGTTAATAAATTGTAATTTCTAACAAATTGTACTTTTTAATTATATTATATTTCAGCAACAAAATGCCTAGTGAGTAATTATGTGTGCAAAAATGGCCAATGCCTCACTAAGCAGAATCCAGAGTGTGATGGGGTGAAGGACTGTGATGATGGGTCTGATGAGGAATGTGGGGGTAAAGTACAAATTCACACTTTTTTGCAATGGAGCTTTAAGAGTAATATAGATAATAAGTAATAGAACCTTTTGCTTTACAGACAGCTTAACAGTAATGTAAGAAAGGTGTTGATGTAAAATCATAGGGAGCAGAACACAGTCAAATAAAGATAAAAATAACAAGCAATATAAGGTAAAGAAATTACACTTCCGGCACCATATAACTTGGTTGTTTGTGTACATCTGACTTGGGCAAGACCATAAATTTAACTTGAATGCACTTTGCATATTGTCGCTGCCAGTGAAAAACAAGCATCTCCAAAATGGCATCTTTACAGGGGAGACCAAAACTGACCAAAAATGGAGATATATGTTTTTTTGGACAGCGACTACATGTGTTAATACTGTTTTCTTTTTTTAACTTGTAGACTGTGGGAAGCAACCCTTTAAGACCTCACGTATAGTCGGTGGTCAAGATGCTACAGAGGGCGAATGGCCTTGGCAGGTCAGCCTTCACATCAAGAACTCTATCCATGTGTGTGGAGCATCAATAATCAGCAGTCGGTGGCTAGTGACTGCTGCTCACTGCGTACAAGATGATGGCAGTACGAAGTAAATGCTGTTTCTTTTGTGCTTCACATCTGAATAACCAAAGTTGCTTTTCACTATCCTTTGCTTTCCTCAACTGTTAGAATCTCAGCAAAAGCATAGAAAGTGCTAAGTATTATAAAACCTTTTTGAGTAGAGTGAATGAAAAAGAAATGTAATCTATTCTTTCACATATTGAACCTGTCTGACTTTGGGGGGGAGGTTTGGAAAAAAATATATGTACACTATTAATCTGCGGAGGGACTATAATGTTCTCTTTGTGTGTGTGTGTGTGTGTGTGTGTGTGTGTGTGTGTGTGTGTGTGTGTGTGTGTGTGTGTGTGTGTGTGTGTGTGTGTGTGTGAGAAACAGGCTCTCTCAGCCAGACTCATGGGTGGTGTACCTTGGCCTTCATACTCAGAAGCAGCTAGGAAAAGCTCAGAAGCGCTACTTAAAGCAGGTCATCCCTCATCCCAATTACAATGAATACAACTATGACTATGATATAGCACTAATGGAGCTAGACCAACCAGTCACATTAACAGACACCGTCCGGCCCATCTGCCTGCCTTCCGCCTCCTACGTCTTTTCTGCGGGTAAAGAGGTCTGGATTACTGGCTGGGGTGCAACAAGAGAAGGAGGTGGGTTTCATTTCATTAACAACAAGCTGTCACTTTACCCTTATCATAATGAGGCACATTAATATAAAAATGTACATGTACTAGCTTCTAAACTGCTAGGGTGCCTATAGTAGACCTTCAGTTGGTACCTTTTGGTATAAAAACAAGTTTCAAAACATAAAAGGATTAGTGGAGATAACATACACCTGATGACCCATAACATTAAAACTACCTTGTTATATCTACACACATTGTCCATTTCATCAGCTCCACTTACCGTACAGGTACAGTTTGTTGTTCAACAATTACAGACTGTATTTCATCAGCAAGGTAGGCGTGTCTAATAGTATAAACAGTGAGTGGACACAATGTTCAAAAACTCCAGCAGCACTACTGTGTCTGCATTGATGCTGGATTGATGAGCAGGGTGAAAAGGGGCTAACAAATTATGCAGAGGAACGGATGGACTACAGTCTGTAATTGTAGAACTACAACTGTTATATTGTTAAACGCGTTCCCCTTTTTTGCACACCATCATAAAATAAGTCACTTTACCGTGAGCTTTCCTGTATAACTGGCCACATTTAAAGAGTTGTTTAAAAGACATTAAAATCCAGGCCTTCATTAAGATTGTGTAGACATGATTTGATGTGTTGATGTGGTAGAGAACTCACTGTATAAACCTAAATCACTGTGTAGCTGAAGTCTGAAAGCAGCATGAACGTACAAGTTGTACTGTGTCCTCAACCACACCAATAAATTTGTAAAATCTTCCAGAAGATATGGTTTAAGCAGTTTGGGAGACATTTTTGGAAATTTACAGAAAGACTTTTGTGTAACTATTGATATTAGCCTTAATGCTCCTGCACTAAACTAATAAAAGCAGAGTCTTAGCGGACTGCATTTGAAACAAGTGGAAAATGGTGTAAATTAGATTTTTCACACAGCCATTTCTTTAAGGATATGTTTGATGTGTGCACTGACTTCCCATTTTTTAAATGAAGCCTCAATTATCCAAATACTATGTTGACTGGCAACTTACCAAAATACAGTATCTGTCTAATTTGCTGTTGTATTCTTTGTTTTCCTATTTTGTGTGTGTGTGTGTGTGTGTGTGTTGGGGGCGACAGGCTCTGGTGCGACTGTGCTACAGAAAGCAGCGGTGCGAATCATTAACAGCACAGTATGTAATGAGCTGATGAAAGGGCAGATCACCTCACGCATGACATGTGCTGGAATCCTACAAGGAGGGGTGGATGCCTGTCAGGTATGTTTTGTGATTTCTATTGTTGTGTGTCTTATGTACATTATCCAAAAATAATGAATAAATATGTTAATTAATACATTAATTAATAATAATTATTATTATAGAATGCTTTATTTACATGAAAATTATGTAAGTGCTGCATTGGTTCCAATTATCGAAAAGGAGAATGTTTTCAGAATTAAATCATCTGTATAATTATTTTATTAAAATGTAAACAAAATTGTTCAAAATGATTAGATGTGAAATGAGCCCATCTAGACAAACCTGCAGAGTTAGAATTCTTTATTGTGGTGGTGATAGATACCATCTCAAGTGTTAACATTTTCAAGTTATTTACTAGCTAACGTCTGCTAAATGCCATAAATAAATATAAATATCATGCCTTGTGAAAACTATAACATAGTTATGGTTATAAATATGTATTAATTTTTTATTAATGGATTATTTTATTATTTTAATCAGGGTGACTCTGGTGGTCCTCTTAATAGTCTTGGCACTGGACGGATGTTTTTAGCAGGTGTGGTGAGCTGGGGTGATGGCTGTGCTCGCAGAAACAAGCCTGGCATTTACACCACTGTACCCAAATTCCGTGCCTGGATCAAAGAGAAAACAGGAGTATAACTCTTAGAAAAATAAATTGCTTAGGACTATGTCCTGACTTTTTATTATTATTATTATTATTTTTTTTTATAATTTATGGGTATGTGGATGAATAGATAAAACAAATGGATAAGAACCTTGCATGGAGCCATTACAGATGTTTGATATTGAGGCTGTCTTTGAGATTAGGTCAAGGAATATTTGACCCCATGCATGATAAGCCTGTATCCTTGAAACATTTGTGTGTCTTATCTTTGTGGTTTTATTAGTTATTTAAAAAGCTCCCACAACACACATGATCAAAATGTGTTTCACAAGAAATCAACTGATATATATATATTTTTTTTATTAAATGCATATTCTTGTTCAGTTGTTTGAAACTTGTACATTTTTATAAGGGGATGTACCTGGGTTGTGTTTTACTTGTATGTAAATAAATGTATTTCCTTCTTTTCAATATACCTCTAAGTGAGTTTACTCTATGTTTGTAAATGGCAGTGAGAATATTTTTTTCCCCATCATTATTACTTTTCTTTCTTTGATATTATATATTTGGTACTGTTGTTACACACTCATACATTCCCATATACACTGAAATGTGAAATATGATTTTTGTCAGGTGTTGTCAGGAGAATTCCAGTTCTTAACAAGTAATTTAGAGTGGTTTGTTGTAAAACTATGCATATATGCACACAAATGTCTACAACACAGATATGGCCTTTTTATTTCCTAGCCAATATGACCAGTGAGTTTACACACGTGTGAAGTTATGCACATAATGTTATAATGTTATATATATATATATATATATATATATATATCACAGCATTCTGTGAAAAAAGCCTGTTATAGCATTATATTACAGTACTAGTATGGCATATTTCACATCAAACTGTTCTGAATGACTTCAGAACTTCAGTTCCCCTTTAGTTATGTGGAAGACAGGCAATGCTAACCTAATTTTCTCCAATGAGCTCATGCGTTGGGTTTGCGTAATTTTTATGTTTGTTATCATAAAAAGCTAGGTTCTTGCTCATGCATCTGACTCATGTGGCTGTTTGTTTGTTAGCTGAAAGACATTGCTTTAGAAGTTGCTTAGGTGGGAGTCATTAGAATTAGTCTTAAAAGCTAACTTGGTAAAATAATTAAAATGTAACATACTGTGATTATGAAGCATTTTTACACACATGTAAATTTATGCAAAGCACTTGAAGTGAACATTGTTTTTTATGTATATTTGGAAATTTTGTGATGACCTCAGGTGTTTTTGAGCTCATTGTTTGTTTTCAGGTATTGCAATTAAGTAGCACATAGTTTGGAAGACTTATTTGTAGCCCATGAGTGCAATCGTTTATCATTTTATCATCTAATAAATGATCTATCTGTGAGCTTTTTTTTTTACTTACATCTGTTGTAACTCTTTGTTCTAATTAAAATGGAATCTTAACACATGTGCTGAAAATATATTTAAATGAATGGATTCATACATCTGAAGAGTTCAGTGCCTCTTAAAACTATCTTACTGAAAGTTATTACTTGAAATGGTTTTGGACACGCTACTTAATGTCTAAGATGTTGTTTTATAATAGTTAAAAGATACAAACTCACAATACCTGGTCTTCTCACACTTACAAAAGTAAGTCAGTATGTTTCCCTATGACACATTTCACTTAATAGCTGTTTTAGCTATTGTATTTTAGTTTGTATTGTTAAATATTAATGTGACTCTTGAGTGCTCTAAACCAAGACTGAATTTGCATAACATTTCCAAGGAACTGCCACAGCTCCTCCTCACTGGGACAGATATGTAGCACTAACTACGATATTTGCATGGTGCGTGCAATGATGTGGATGCAATGGAGGTATACGAGGCACTACATATCTCAAGGATACGTCAGTTTAACATGGCTGTTATTTCTCCTCTGCCCAATTCCCAGCCATACATCAGGTAAAATACAGCAGACTTGTTTTATAGAATTTTTCTGTAATGCAGTGTCATCTGTAAATGCAGCAGTAAAAGATAACTGTCCTTAATTCTCATGAAGATATGTACTTTCAGTCTTCAAGGTTATAAGCAGTTTTAATTAAAACAGAATGGTACAGGTAAAAGAAAAAAGTACTGTCAGACATATCTGAAGTCTATTAGAAATGGCAAAGGGACATGGTTGCTACAGTATGATCAGTTAATTGTGTATTATTTTAGAACTACTGTTTCCATTGAGGCAGTAAAACTATTAGGGAAGAGGGGGCTGAAACATTTTTTCATATATGAATTAATGAACTGGGAGTGACTGCAAAAAAGTTTTGAAACTTTAGTAGTGTTTATGTACTACTACAGACATTTAGATATGGGCCCTGTAAGTGGTAAAATGTTTAAATAACAAATATTTGACAATTATTTTAATAGCAATTTGATGCAATATATGGCCCCTTCTTCTTTGTTATAGTTATTCTCCATCTTTTAAAGAACAATACTTACACAATTTACACACTTTTCACATTTATGTTTAACAGTGTATAATCATTGAGTTCTTCTCCTCAGGTAATGAAATAAAATGCATGGAATTCCTCCATCTTAATCCACCTTCACCCATTGTACAGCTGTTGAAGTTCACAACACAGAGCCAGTGTGGTTGTTTATTCTCCGTCCACAGTGGTCTCCCACAACATGTGTGGGATCCTGATAGGCCCACTGTCATGATTGTGCCAGGGAAGAGACCCGCTACAGTTCAACCCAGCTGGGTGAGAATTATGGCCCAGGAGCTCCTAGCTAAAGGTCACCAGAATGTACTTGCTGTAGACTGGCTGGCCCTAGCTGACATGGAACTGACTGAAGCAGCTGAGCAGATTGGGACAAAGCTGGCTCAAACTATACAGCAACTTCTGGTAGGTCACCATAAAATATTTGCGTTCAGATAGACCTGAACTCTTGATCTCTGTGTACTTTATGCAACATTGTGGATCTTGTTCACATTAGAATATTGCAATATTGAATGATCATTTAATAATGAGACTACAGCAATGATCCAAAGTACCTGCAGCAAAACCTTATTATATCAACTCATTACAATTCCAAATTTCTATAACAAAATCTATTACGATTTTGGAGATGGTTTTGTTAAGACAACTATGATATATAGTTAAATGGAATTGACATCTTCAAACATCTGTGCAATGGTCTGGGTGATTTTGTGTCTTCAGAAAATGAAAACTGAACAATGACTTTTTAATATACTTATAGTAAATGTGCTTTTTTTAAGGTACTAGGGTCAGTCCCAGATATGTTTCATGTAATTGGATTTGGAGTTGGAGCACATATTGCTGGTATTGCTGGCTACAACCTAAATGGAACACTTGGAAGAATAACAGGTACAGCAATAGTAAAACTTTTGCATATGACAGTATATTTAGCTTTGTTTTTTTCTTTTGTATTTGTTAGTTTAGATGATGTATTGTTTGCCATTGTGCTATTTGTTTGCCATTGTGTTTGCTCAGTTTGAAATTGTTTTTCTCTCATTCTTGGGCACTTTTATGAATGTTTCCTTTGGTCAGGCCTCGATCCTTTCGCACCTGTGTTCTCAGAAGCAAACAATTCTGTATACTTGGATTACAGTGATGGGCAGTATGTTGACGTGATCCACAGCAACTTCAATCGTGAGACACCATTATTCACCCTAAAGTCACACATACACACATATTTAAGTACTGATATAGTTTTAATTAACAATAACCATGTAATTCTTTTCAGCTACTGAGCCTCTACCTGCCCTTGGTTTTCCCAGCCCTCTTGGCCATATTGATTTCTACATTGGCCCTGGATTTCAGTTACCAGGCTGTCCTAGAGGACTCATTAACAGTAAGCTTAACTGTTTGTTAGGCACTAGTATTTACTACCAAATGAAAGTAGTTGGCACTTCTAGGAAAAGTAATTTGTATTGGTCCTTGGACCTATAATGAGGGAAGCAAATGGTCTGTAGTGTCCTCTTGATTACACTGTATGTTATGACTGTTGCATCTAAAAACAAGATACACTCCCAACATCTTTAAATGTACCCATTTACTTGCAAAAAAAAATTCTCGCTCTCTGTCATCTAATACCTTTCTTATTTGCACTTTGCCATTCTGTTGCAGGGGAAAAATACCTGCTGTGCAGCCATCATCGTGCCCACCAGATTTATATCAGCTCCATTCAGGCACCCTGTCATCATTTAGCCTTCCCCTGCCAGTCAGTATCAAATTTCCAGCAAGCACACTGCACACTCTGCTCTTGGCCTGGTCTTAACACCTGCCCAGAAATGGGTGAGAAATGTAAAATTGACTGACATACTATGCCACTAAATCAGACTTATTTATTCAGTTATTTACTCCTTGTCATTGTGACCTCTTACCATTTTTCAGGTTATAACATCCCTTGGCTGCCTGCAGGTCGTCCACTTGTGTTTCAACCCATGACAGCGTTCTTGACCATTACATCTGCTCCCCCTTACTGTGGTTAGACAACAAAAATAAGAGTTTTTGATCTAATATTATTTAGACTTGTTAGCCAGAAAAAGTACAATAAAATCTTAATCTACTGTTATGTATACCTTAGTTACTCCTCTCTTGCTGGAGATGAATATCGGAGGGATTCTTTCATTGGAAGCCAAGCTCTACATACAACTTAAAGGGAATGCTTTCAAGACATCAACCATGTTGGTGTCAGGGTGAGAAACTGTCCTGTTTATTTCATACAGGTGATCAGCAAAATGTTATAGCTTTTACCAATTTAAAGCCATGTGTACTTTAATTTGTTTTACTCTTAGGCATCGTATGACAGAATTTGTTTCGAATAAGGTCCATCAGTTCATGATATCAGCAGACAGTGATGGGGAGTTTCATACTATTTCAATTGAGTTCAGAACTCAACGGTTGCTTTACCTCGAATGGAGAAAAAGGAGGATTTTAATTCTCCATCTTTTGCTGACCTTCTTGCCCATAAACAGAAGGTAGGCAAATTTAGTAACACTTTATCAAAATGATGATGCATAAACTGCAAATACAAGTATTGTTCAGAATAAGGAACCTAACACCTTACCTATTTTATGTGGAAAAAATACCATTATTATTATTATTATTATTATTATTAATAATAATAATAAGAAGAAGAAGAAGAAGAAGAAAAAGAAGAAGAAGAATATTGCAAAGCTTAGAATGTTATACATCCACAGATCATGTCTACTGTAATAGGATACATCTCTCTTCACAGGATTGCTTACCAAGCATGGAATATAACAGCAGTAGAAAACCAAAGACTTGAAGTGGTCCTAGAAAAGATTTTGGTGTAGCAAGACTGCATTAATTTTGGGGTAATGTTAATTTCTTTCTGTTTATTTCTCCAAATCTGTTATCCAAAAATGTGTCACATTAAACTAAAAACATGTGCTGTGGAGCTCTGTGTCTAGTGTTCTTTAAAACCAGTTCTGGATAGGTGCAGATGAGTGCAGTTTTATGCTTTTAAATACCAAACTCACTGGTTCCCGAGCCTGGTTCTGAGGAACCCCCTGCTCTACAAATTTTAGTTTTTCTTGTTCAGCTGTCGTTAATGAGCCGATAAGTTGAATTAGGCATGCTTTAAGCAGCAAAGACACTAAAATATGTAGTTCAGGAGGTACTCCAGGTTTGGGAATCACTGATCTAATTTAACTCATGTAAGCATTTATGGCATGTGCAGTCTATTTTAACAAAACATTTTAATAAAACTTAATTACTCCAACATATTGACTGCCATTGTTTTTTAATTATTATTATTTGACTTTTTCTTTACATAGGCAGAGGTTAACCAGTTAAGTAATGCAGGTTTTTCTAATAAAATGATTTTGTTTGTTTGTTTTACTTTAGTATATAAAATAATAATAATTAACCTTGTCTCATATAGAACTCCTTTTGATATAATATTAATACTATTAATCTGTATGATGACTAACACTCCAGTGTTTGTAGACATAGTTCGAGGCTGTTTTATACGAATTAGCCGTGTATAATAGAATAAGCTATAAATAACATCCAGTATTGGCTCTAATAAAACGGTCTTGGTATCACTCCACCTTTGTGTAAGTCACCCCTTGCTATTTTTATTGATCAGTAAATAAATGTTTAGGTATTGTTTATTTGTTTGTTTAGCCACTACGGGAACAAAATACATTGGTAGTGTGTGCTATCCGGACGCATTATGAAGACGGACCGTTGTGTTGTTCTGGTTTTGCTCTGTTAGCTGTGTTCCAGTTTTCTTAGATGTATTAGTACCAAACTTAACTTTAACTTTGAAAAATAATGTGTTTTGTCCTATTCATTTTTCGGGAGTGAGGCTAGTGCTTGAAGTGCTTCCGTTTGGTTAAACTAAAGTTTGCTTACCTTGCTAAGCGTGAAATGACAGAAGACATAGACAGACACGGCCCTACTAAAGAATTCAGCCAGTTAAATTAGCCCGTTACGTTAGATATTTCATTTTTCATTATTGTTACAGAAAGGTAAGCACAGTGGCGTGACATTTAGTCTCCATTAATTATTTTTAGCTATACAACTAAAAGATAGATGTCTGAGAGCCGATCTGACTTGAGGTACTGGGACTGGAACAGTTCACAGTGCCGCGCACAGCTGGATGGGATCTTTTTCCGCCAGCATGACTATGTCCAGGCGGGCAGCCCTGAACATAAGGAGTTTTGGACTTTCTTTGAGCGCTTTCAGCGGTTTAAAGCCAAGAAAGAGATTGCAGCATCCAAAAGCAACCGAGGAGGTGGCGTTAAAGCAGAGTTGCGAGAATGTAAAGCTCGGAAGTCTGGCAGAGGCCTCGTGGACCTTGACCTCCCAAAGGAATACGAAGCCCGATACAAAATCAACGTATCCGTGTGCAGCAGAGATGTGCAAGATGATTTTGGGGGTTCAGGCAACAGGCGGCAAAGGGAGCCCTCAGGACCGGGCCGGCAAGAGATTTCAGACTGCCGCAATGCTCTGCTCCACTTTCTGGATTTCACTCAAAAACAGAGATTTGGCAAACTTGTCAAGTTGCGAAAGGAGCAGAAGAATCTGCCCATCTTCCAGTACCGTAACAGGATAGTAGAGCTTGTGAGGAGACACCCAGTGGTGGTGGTTGCGGGCGACACTGGCTGTGGGAAATCTACCCAGGTGCCCCAGTATCTGCTGTCGTCCGGCTTCGGCCACATAGCCTGCACTCAGCCTCGCCGCATAGCCTGTATTTCCCTCGCTAAGAGAGTCAGCTTTGAGAGTCTAAACCAGTATGGCTCCAAGGTAAGAAGGCATTTTTATATTTTATCTACTACGTTTCTAGTACTTGATGGCATCAAACCTAATGGAAGCACAAGGCACACCTAACTCTAATCCTAACCCTAACTTACATTTAGACTTCTAGACTTTTCTTATTGCAAAAATGTAATACATATTGGCATCATAAAGCTTCAATTAAATCTTAAAATTGACAATATCACTGTGAAATATTTATGCTTTTTTGTCTTATGTAACTGTCCTTCAGGTTGGGTACCAGATCCGTTTTGAGTCCAATCGCACACCAGCTACTAAACTCCTGTTCCTGACTGAGGGTTTGCTCCTGAGGCAGATACAGCAGGATGCATCACTGGACCAATACAAGGTGCTGATTCTAGATGAGGTTCACGAGAGACACCTGCACTGTGACTTTCTGCTGGGAGTGCTGCGCACCCTGCTTGCCATTCGGCCCAATATGCGCCTGGTTCTCATGTCTGCCACCATCAATATCAAGCTCTTCTCAAGCTACTTCGACAATGCTCCTGTGCTTCAAGTTCCCGGCAGACTCTTCCCCATTCAGGTGAGACGTCATAGGTGGTTACAGTGAGAACAACACTGGAGAGCGAAGTGAATTGGGCCAGAAGAAAGATGAAACTGGTAACATGGTGTGATGACAACTGTGTTTTATCTGCAAAATTGCTCTATATCAGGTTTTTGTATTAAATTTAACCAATAGCAAATGTATAAACATTTTTCAAACCATATCATATCTATTCAGCTAATTTGTCTTAAAATCTTATAAATAGTTTGGTTACTATATGTTATTAATAGGCGCTTGTGAGACGGAGGTATTTGGAACATTTACTTTAACTGGGCTTGTTTAGGTAATATACCAGCCTATCCCACCAGAGGAGCAGGTGTCCAAATCAGAGAAGTTGGACCCGCGGCCATACCTGCGTGTGCTTCAGGGCATAGATCAGCAGTATCCGCCTGAAGAGCGTGGTGACCTGCTGTTGTTTCTAAGTGGTGTAGCTGAGATTTCCACAGTCATGGAAGCCTGTCAGACTTATGCTGCACACACAAACCGCTGGATTGTGTTGGCCCTCCACAGCACTCTGTCACTGACCCAGCAAAATAAGGTAAAACACTTCTGTAGTCTTAGTCAGCGGATTGACCAAATGAAGTAAAAAAGCAAAGTAAACAATTTTAGTAAAGTTTAAATGGGAAGCTGCTATAAGATAAAAAAACTTTTCTCTTGATTGTTTAAAATATCAATTCCAGAACACATCTTAATGTACACATATGTCACACATATAGTAGTCTTTATGTAACATTTGAAATATTGCTTTACATGGCATTTCATCCATGTTCTACTTGTAAATCTCAAAAATGTACAATATTAGCTATTAATTTATATGATTTTGGATCTAAAGGTGTTTGACATCGCACCTCTGGGCGTGAGAAAGTGCATAATTTCCACCAACATAGCTGAGACTTCGGTGACCATTGATGGGGTACGCTTTGTTGTCGACTCAGGTACAGTAACTGCTAAGTGAAAGAAAAGAAGCATGAGAATACACTCTCTAATTTTATATTGTTTTAACTGTTTGGCTACATGCATATGTGGAATTAGGCAAAATTACATGATAAATGCTTAACTTAAGCCACTACTATATTCTCCCCTAAAGAGGCTTACATAGCAACAGTGAACAAAAACATTTTTTTCTCATTAGAACAAAGTCATGGGTGCTCAGCTCTGGTTCTGGAGTCCTACCTTCCCGCAGAGTTTTTCCCACTCCAGTATAAGACATTCAGTATTCTGTACATTTGAATCTTTAAATTGTCAATTATGATTTTATTCTTTCTAAAATGTTGCTTCCTAGTCAGATTTGTGATCTATTATGCAACCGGTAGGCAAAGTCAAGGAGATGAGTTTTGACCCAAAGGCGAAGATGCTGAGACTTCAGGAGTTCTGGATTAGCCGTGCCAGCTCGGAGCAGAGGAAGGGTCGCGCAGGACGAACTGGGCCAGGAGTATGCTACCGGCTCTATGCTGAGTCAGATTATGAGGCCTTTGCCCCATACCCTGTCCCCGAGATCCACAGAGTGGCTCTAGACTCATTAGTACTTCAGGTATAATCTCAATTTCTTATTGCTTAACCAGCAGCATGCATTTAGGAAACACAGTTACAAGTGCAAAAAGTTACAGTTAACAGTTAACTTGTAGACCAAGATAATAACTAGTTTGATCTAAGCTTGTGAAGTTAACCACATCACATTTTCATTTAAGTATTTTGTTTATAAATTTGTTTATGCATGCCTGTTGGCACAAACCACTTCATTCCAGTGGATGTGTTTTTGCTGTTGCCTCATTTTGGATAATGTCTACATGCCTGGCCTAAACAGTTTTTTTTGTGACATGGCTGCCTTTTGTCAAGTAGGCAGTTTTTGGCTGCCGCAAGTAACAAAACACACCAGACATTCTGACACCAGGCAGACATTTGGCTTATGAGACTCAACCGTAGTGTCTGAAGTTAGTCAAAAACATTTAGTGACTGGTTAGAGCATTTATTTGCATATTGAAGTCTATGTTAATATTCCAAAGCTCATATATATATCATAGATCCCCATTAAAGGTAAGGTGTGTGTGTGCGCGTGCATGTTTGTGCATTTTTATGCAGATGAAGAGTATGGGTGTGGGAGATCCCCTTTCTTTCCCCTTCATAGACCCTCCTCCAGCCTCCAGCATTCAGACAGCTGTGACTTATCTAAAGGAACAAGGGGCACTAGATGTCTGTGGACAGCTCACCCCTATCGGAAGGCTGTTGGCCCAGCTGCCTGTGGACGTGGTCATTGGTATGAGAGACCAGTATTTATTTTTTTTGTCATTGCAATATATATTAAACCAATGAAAAGTACTAAAATCATTTTTAATTGATTAGTTATATATCACAAATACATGTGTAACAGTAAATATATCAACAGAAGCCTCATCAAATAAATATAATATAATTTTTTTTAGTATTTAGTAGTTATACCCTTTGCCTTCATTTCAGCTTGCTTTTTTGGAGCCGTTATTCACTATTTTTTCAATTATGAAATTTTCATGCGTAAAAATAAGATTGTGATTAAAATTTATAGTCATTGCACAGAGTACAGCACAATTATGCAGCAGTCTCTACAGTGCAAATAACAAGATATTTAACATAACATGAAGTGCAAGGTAGGCTGTATGATTAAAAAATAAAATAAAGTAAAAAGTGTATATATAAAATAAAGTGTGTGTGTGTGTGTGTGTGTATATTTTTAGGTAAAATGCTAGTCCTGGGTTCACTATTTGACCTGGTGGAACCAGTGTTGACTGTAGCTGCAGCACTTAGCGTTCAGTCGCCATTCCTTCGCAGTGCTCAGCACAACCCTGACTGCTCCACTGCACGTCAGTCCCTCAACAGTGACCTAGGGGACCCCTTCACCCTGCTCAACACTTTCAATGCATGGTTGCAGGTCAGCCAGATACAAGCAGCTTACCTAGATGGTTAATGTGTATACGAAGATCTGTCTCCAAAATTATTTATGCAGTCATTTAGTGTGTGGGTTTTTGCAGTTTATGGTGAAGTTTAGTCATTATCAAACAGGGAAACTGTGGCCCTCAATTGTCTACCATTGTTTGTTACCTTTCTGTCAAGTAGTTTTTAGAGGCATTTCATCTGGTTCTTTGCACCATCTTATTTCTCATTCAGTAAGTTTGTTTACTATACTTAATTACTTTACTTCTTGTCAATTGTTTTGAGATTTCATTTTAAGATTAATAGCTGACATTGTTATCAATTAGTCTGGGGAATCTGGGAAAATCTGGAACCATAGCATCTTGGCTATCTACATACTTCTATGTAAAAAGTCAGCAGTAGCATGTTTATAAAAATAGTTGGTAGTTATTTTTGGAGTAGCTATATTAGGTCTCTGTTAATATATGTTCGTAAAGTTTTTTTTCTTTCTTTAAGTCTGTCATTATCTATCATGTCTGGCTATATGAATAACTGTATATGATTTTTTTTTGTCTTCTGTAGGTGAAAGGGGAGAGGGGAGGTGGCTCCAGGAAGTGGTGCAAAAGCAGAGGACTAGAGGAGCAGCGACTGTATGAGATGGTCAATCTGAGACGGCAGTTTAAGGTGAACTGTAAATATATTTACAGAAAGTCATAATGGAGGTAGAACTAAGTACAATGCACTGTGTTTTTATCATACTGCACATTGTACTCTACAGTGCACCTATAAAGCACCTTTGGCAGCAACGACTTCTTGTAGCTTTCTTGGAAAATTGACACACCATTATTTTGGCAGAATCTTTCTCTGTCAACCAAGCACAGCCATTTTCAAATCAAGATGCTCTGTTGAGTTCAGGTCCAGACTTGCTTTTGTGGTGTGTTGTGTGTCTTTATACTGTTTTCATGTAAGTAATATGTTTATTTGCATTGTAACTACTGTGCCAGTAATTTGAATTGGGTTGGGTTTGTAAAGGAAAGGTTGCAAAGCTATTTTTAAGGCTCTGTCACTATGTGACTATAAAACACAGTGAGAGCCTGCATTTCGCCTCCGTTATGTGAATTTAGAGGGTACTTCCTTTTTTCACATGGTTAATATAAACTTTATTCCTACAATAAATAAAATGATTATTTAAAACTGTCACCTTGTGCTTGTCCTAAATTACATTTTTAATGAGAATCTTAAACCACATAATATTATAATAATGTGCAAAAGTAGAGGAAATCATGCAAAGACTTGTTCATAATATTATATCTCTGTAAATGCTAATTGTAGTGTGTTTACTGTTCACCCTGAATGTAGGAGTTGTTGAGGAGCCATGGGATGCTAGAGAAAGAGAAGCGTTTGGTACCATCATCGCAGGACCGGGTCCAGCGCAGGGAGAGACTGACTGAGCGGCACAGACTGTTTCAGTTGAAGAGGGAGCATGAACTGCAGGAGAGCAGCCACAGGAAAGTGCTCCGTCTGGAGGAAAGTCTGGAGGGAGACCCCTCCTCTGGCTCGGACGATGAGGGAACAGGATCTGGGAAGCAGGATAAAGGCTGTACAGGACAGGACATGGACATACAGGTGATTAATTAAAATGTTTAGTTTCCATGCCCAGTTTTTATTTTTTTTTTTCTTAGACTAGACAACTTGGACTCAAGGGCAGATTTGCATACAATAAATTAAAAATGTATATTCTTTCTGCTATATGATTGGCTGGCCCTCACAGGAAGTGAAGTTTAAACTGTGTCATAATGTGAGCGAGCTGCAGGAAGCTGCTTACGTCAGTGCGGATCTGTCATCTCAGCAGCAGGCTCTGCTTAGACTGGTGCTGTGCCGGGGCCTGTACCCACAGCTGGCACTGCCTGATGAACATAATTCTACCCGCAAAGACTCAGAACAGGTATAATTTTTACACAGATATAAACAGTCAAGGCACATTATTATGACCACCAGATAATATCTAAATATCTGCAGTGTACAGCACAGACAGCAGCTAGACAGGCTGGACGTGACTCAATAAGGTCCTGATAGGTTGTCACAGGTATCTGGAGCTATGCTGACTACAATGCATCCTACAGCTGCTAAAGTGTGCGTGTGGGAGGGTACTCATTAACTTAGTAATTCAAGGAATACACACTCGAGAATTCCCGAGTGTGTATTCCTTGAATTACTTAGTTAATGAGTAGTAAATGTTGCAAGTTACAACAGACAAAACTGCTCTGACTGAAACCACCCTTCAGGTTCTTCTGTATAATTTTGCACACTCATGTGTGATGTATTACACATTCTTTCAGAGAACATTAACAAAAAGGTTCTCTAGCTTCTAATTGTTTGCTTTTAATATCGTACATAACCCTTTTTTGTTGCAGCCTGTCTAGACAAGCCAATTATCTATACACCCTCATACATATAATCCCAGAAAGTTCCTCAACTTGAATGATAAAGCCATCTATTTAAGAAGAAACAGTTATTCATTAGATCGATAGCATTCCTTGACTATTTGTTTATTTGTTAGTGTTCAGTTAATCAGTTAATAATTTATATCTGTTTCTTATGCACTTTGTCTGTTTTAGGTGTTTCACACTCGTAACAAGCAAGGAGTTGTGATTCACCCTACCAGTGTGTTTGCCAGTGACCCAGAAGTGCTACATCTTATTGAAGATGAGTTTGGTATGTTCTCCACATTCAGACCAACTTTAAAACTTCTGTGTCACTGTAGTTTACCTTCCTTGCACTCTTTTTCATTGCATTCACCTCTCTTTCTAGGTGCTGATAAAGGTCAGAGTAATAGGCATCAGTTGCTGGCTTTTGTCACTCTGCTGGAAACCAACAAGCCTTATGTGGCCAACTGTGTACGCGTTCCAGCCCTCCAGGTTAGGTAGTAAAATGGCTATGCAACAGAAGCCATGACACACTAAAGGAATATATGAAAAACAGAATCACAAATTTAAAACACTTGATAGGTTATTTAATACTCTTTAGTACCTCTGTTCACCTCTCCAGGGCTTGCTGCTAGTGGCGAACAACATGGACAGTAACGCAGATTGCACTCGGCTAGTTGTGGATGGCTGGCTGGAACTGAGTGTGAGTGATGGGGAGGCGGCTCTAAGAGTGCTTTCTTCTGCCCTGAAGCTGAGGGGTGAGTGGGACAGGCTTCTACAGGCCCAGCTGTGTCTTGCAGGTCCAAGTTCTACCGCAGGCCTGGGGTTCACAGGGCCTAAACCAGCACGGCACGAGCTGAAGAAACTCAGCGAGGGACTTGGGCGCTTTCTAGTCTATACTGAGGTATGGGGTCATATGGTTTACATCATTCAATAGTAGTCATATGTTGGAGGTCTGTCTGTCTGTCTGTCTGTCTGCCTGTCTGTCTAAGCTTCTCAGTATAACTATTTATAACTATTTCTATCTATATCTATCTATCTATTTATCTATCTATCTGTCTGTCTGTCTGTCTAATAGCAGTGATGTTTTATTGCAGTTTTATCTATCTATCTATCTATCTATCTATCTATCTATCTATCTATCTATTGAGGACAGTGATGGTGATTTGAAAGTACTAAAACGAAATACATGTACTTTTACAAAATAAAAAAATAGACTTCTTTTAAAATATTTTAAAATAGTTTGTCAACTAATAATATCAAATCTCAAGCCATGCGATTTTTCTTTCCAATTAGTCGAGTTATTCATTTATTCTACTGAAACAGCCAACCAAATTTATATTGTTGTAAAAAATACTACTTGCTACTTTGCCTTTGTAAAAGAACCAGAAAAAACCTTTGTTAGTATCTGTTAACCAGTATATTTTGATGCACTACTTATACTTAATATACACTTAATTACAGTTTGTATGTGCTTTGTTCGTCCCTGAGGAAAGATGAATAACAAAAAAATACAGTGCACAAAAGTACTTTTCAGCCACTCAACCAGGGTTTCCTAACTGGACGTCCTGTTAATGATCCTGTTAATCAACTGAAAATTTAAGTAAGGCAAATAAAAGTAATTGAACATTAATGTGACTACTTTGTCTTGTTTTTCCTTTTTGTAGGTTAGTATTACTTTTGAGATTTTCAGGGAACCTGTTAGCTTTCTCTCCGATATTTTTTCAATAAAAGATAAAATAATGTTACCATATGTTTACAAAGCTAAATCTTTTGCTTTTTTTACAGCAATATCTTTCATAATATTAATGAATCTCCAAGTTAGCTGTGTTAGATAGTGGTTTTCCTTAGCTTTAAAGATCTCTGGTTTTGGGGGTAGGTGAAAGTTTTCTAGTTTGCCTTTCTTGTTGTATTGATTGAGAAATGTCAAAAAAGGTGTCCTAGGAGGATCTGTAAGACTACATCATAAATTTTGTCAGAATAAATGATTAATGCATGTGTCTCTGGTCAGGTGAGTTACAGTCTGAGGCGGCTGACTGCACTCCAGTCTCAGAACTTGTACATCGGACCCCAGCTAAACAAGGAGCTGTCCCTCACACAGCTGTTTCCTGGAATGAGTGCTGAACCGGATCCAGTTAAAGGGGGCCTACATGTAACAAACTACTTCACATACAACTGCCTCTGTGTAAGTTACATTATAGCTGTATTACGACTAAAGCATGTGTGTACAGAGATGTCAATAATAAAGTATATTTTTGAGGTTATTCATTAATTGACATTAATTTGCTTTGTGATTGCAACCACAGAAAGATTACAGAAAGAAATATATGGACATCTGTGTTAACCATCAGTTTGGGGCACAGCTTGCATGCATTCACTGATCACTTCATTAATTACACCAACCTTTATCTACACTCCATCTACATGTCCAGGTCATGGGTGCACTTCGTAGTTCATCTCTGCCTGTTCAATCAGTTTTTGACCACTTGACGCTGTTAGCGTAAAATATTTGGATGGCCAACTATTTTCAGCTCTGCAGTAACACTGAATTATCAATACAAAACTTCAGCAATGCTGCTGTATGTAATACATTCTGTAGCATCCGTGCATTCTAACAAACCACAAAGTCAATGTCACTGCGGCACTGAGAATGATCTACCACCAAAATAATACCTACTGAGTGTTGGTCTTAACTATTTACCGCAAGTTTACCTATATAGTAAATGTACCTGATATAATGACAGTAAATGTATGAAACCAAATTTCAAACAAGTTGGAACAGTAGGAGAAATACAACTAAAAAACACTTTGACCACCCTGTTTAAACAAAAACAGTACATAAACAAGATCTGGTTTCATGTTATCAACATAATTTTTGGGTAAATATACCATTTATTCTGAAAATCCCAAAAAGTTTGGAGAGAAGCAATTTAAAACTAGGAACCTTGTAAAGTGTTCAAAAATCATATTAATAAAGGAGGTGATGTAATCCACCTGTTGTTATCTGTGCTGATCTTTGTTCAGCAGTTGGGTTTAAGCCTTTAAAAAAATTGAAAATTTCATAAAATTGCTACCTGTGATCTACACAAAAAACTGGAGTTATAAGGGTTGATATAACAGCAACAGTATGTTTAAGCCAGGCTTGAATCTAAATCTTTTCTTTGTTCTCTGTGTGTGCTTCTAGGACTTTAAAGACCTGTATAGTGAATGTTTACGGATGTTTTGGAGCTGCCCTCATTGTGACCTGCACCTGCCCCTAACACCATTGGAGCGCATGCAGCATGAGGCCACCTGCAGTCCGACAGAAAAACAGCTGCCTGAGGAGGGTAAGATACAAGGGTGCATCTATAATCAGTTGTTGGGATTCTGTCTAAAATTTAAAATAAATGTAAATAAAATGACATGTAAGCTCATATTTATATTTTATTCACAGTAGAACACAGAAGACATATCAGATGTCTTTTTAATAACAGACATTGTAACATTTTATGATTATTTAAGTCTTTTTAGAAATTGATGGCAGCAACACATCCTAAAAAAGGACAACAAAAGGCTGGAAAACTAAGTGTTACATCTGGAGGCGCAATTTGCAATTAAGTCACATGACTGGGTATAAAAATGACAATAAAATCTCCTTGAATCCTTGATCCTTGAAAAAGCATTAAAGATGGGCAGAGGTTTACCAATCAGCAAAAGAATTGCATCTAAAAATTGTGGAACAATTTCAGAAAAATATTCTTTAACTTAAATTGCTAAGACTTTGGATATGCTACTATCTACATTACATATCAGAAGATTCCGAAAATCTGTAGAATTCCCTGTGTACAAGGGATAAAGTCAACGATCAATATTGGATGCTTGTGATCTGCAGCATTTAGGCGGCACTGCATTAAAAACAGGCATGCTTTCCAGCTTGTTATCAGTGCACAGTTCACAGGCCTGCATCTCTGATGGTATGGTGTTGCACTAGTGATAATGGTGTGGGCAGCTTACTGAAAAGGCACTATCAATGCTGAACAGTATATAGAGGTTTTAGAACAACATATGCTCCCTTCCAGATGAAGCCTCTTTCATGGAAGGCCTTGCGTATTTGAGCAATACAATGCCAAACAACATACTGTGTCCATCTCAACAGCATGGTTTTGCAGAAGAAGAGTCCAGGTGCTGAACTGGCCTGCCTGCGGTCCAGACCTTTTACCAATAGAAAACATTTGACGCATCATGAAACAAACAATCCAGCAATAAAGACACAGGACTGTTGAGCAGCTAGAATCCTACATCAGCCAAGACTCCCAATACTCCAGCAGTTGGTCTCCTCACTTCCTAGACTTTCACAGACAGTTGTTAAAAGATTAGGGGATGCTACACAGTGGTCAACTTGGTGGCCCGGTAACAACTTTCTTGAGATGCGTTGCTGCCATCAAGTTAATTTTCATGAAATGTTTAAAAGTCTCATTTTGGACATTTTAGCTGTTTACCAAAACATATTCAAGATACAATTCTATACTCAATATAGGCCTAAAGAGTAGACTCCCAGCTTTAATTCACATCTTAATTGGAGAAAGTTTTAAGGAATTACAGATCTTTAATATGTAGCTGCCTCTTTTACAAGGGGCCAATAATAATTGGACAGTTATCTCAACTGCTATTTCATTGGCTGCATGGGCTATTCTGCTGTTAATCTATTATCAATAAAGCAGGTAAAAAGTTAGGAGTTGATTCCAGGTGTGGAATTTGCATTTGGAAGCTGGTGCTGTGAACCCACAACATGCAGTCAAATAAGCTCTCAATGGAAATGAAACACACCAGCATTAGGCTGGAAAAAAAAAGAAAAATCTATCAGAGAGATGTTAGGAGTGGCACTGGATCACTAGTGTTTATTGATAATGTGACAGCTGGATGAATTCCAAATTCCAAAGGGATATACTTTTGCTCAGACGCAACCAAATGCAGCAAGGTTGATTGGACAGCACTTCACAGTACAGAAAGACAGTGACCCAAAACATACTGCAAAAGCAACTCAGGAGGTTTTTAAGGCAAAGAAGTAGAATATTCTGCAATGGCAAAGTCAATCACCAGATCTCAACCTGATCAGGCATGCATTTCACTTGCAGTAATTGCCTGGCAAAACATCACAAAGGAGGAAACCCAGTGTTTGGTGATGTCCATGGGTTCCAGACTTCTCAACAAAGTATTAGAAAATGAACATTTTATTTATAGGATTGTTACTTTGTCCAATTACTTTTTGGCCCCTGCAATGAGGAGGCTTTGTAGAAAAATGGTTGCAATTCCTTAATGTTTCAAAGGATATTTTAGTTCAACCCCTTGTATTAAATGTGAAAGTCTACACTTCTATTGCATCTAAAATCATTTTAAATCTAATGTGGTGGCATGCATAGCCCAAATCATGTAGATTGTATCACTGTCCAAACATTTCTGGGCCCAACTGTATGTGTTTATGTTCTAATGTGAATAAAATATGGGTCTTTGAGTTTTTGGATTCCCTGGTCGGACTCTTAATGGTGACTTTATTGTGAAACCACTGATGCCCACAGTATTCTGAGTTTTTTCATCTGTTTTTATATGCTTTTATAGACCCTGACAAGATTAAGGCTGTGTCCTCATCAAGTCTGACTAGGCTTTACCACTGTGATAACTGTAACAAAGACCTGGCTCTCACCTCCACTGAGATACTCAAACACAAGCGCCAGCACCTGTCCTGAACTCTTTCTTTTGCTGCATAAATTACTTTGTCCATGCCTAGGCTTAAGATCAGTTCTACTGTACATTTTTTAAACTAAATTTAAGGACTTAAATTACTCAAACAAATGAGATTTCCTGGTAAAAAAAAGTAATTAGTAGTAAATGTATTTGTAAATAGTGGTTGGAGTCATTATGAATGAGTTCATTTTTGTGTCAGATTTTGGTTACCTGTTTGGCCTACGTAATAATAAAGTATTTCTACGAAAATTATTTGCCTTTTTATTTTAAAACCGGAAAAACTTTTTTTTTTTGAAAGCTTGTGCCTGCAACGGGCCGCCTTTTGGACAAAATCTTCATTTCGTGCTCTCTCTCTCTCTCTCATTTATATTTATATATATATATATATATATATATATATATATATACACAGACAGACAGACAGACAGACAGATAAAAATGCAAAGTGAATATTGTTCCAGCAGGTGGCGCTAATAAGTAACCCAAGATGAGAGCCAACAAGTCGTTTTCTTAAACGGACATGCTAGTCCAGCAGCATCTTCAAGAAAATATGATACAGAGGGCGAGCGTTTCATTAAAATATAGAATGAGGGTTTAATTAACGATACAAACCCACGATATGTAACACTTCAAAGCAGCACATTGGCACAAAGTTAGAGAAATAGGACAGCACAGAAAATAAAAACCCATCTTCAAAAAATAAATAATGAATCAGAATAAATATCTCATTAAATAAATAAACAGGTACTATATTCTCATTAATTACTTTTCAAACTAATAGATACATACATATTAAAATATGCACACTGGCTGAAACAAATGACCCAAAAAATAAAGTAAATAAGTACTCAGGTACGTAGTTACTTGAAAATCATATCTTATTGATTAATTAAATCAAAAGGCACATTTATTAAGATGTACGGATGGGGCCTTCAAGGGTGAACTCATCTAGGAATTTGATGTGTCTTGAGGACTGTATTCCAGTGAGGCTAGTGATGGTCTCACACTTGGACAGGAGAAAGTGGGCACAGGATTTCTGTCTTTGCATGTTTTTTCCCCAGTCTGTCACACTCTAACAACCTTTGTTCTCCTAGCTGATTTGAATAAATAATTTAGTTCCTATTCAACTAGACATTCTTTGACTGATAGAATTGGAGAACTGTCTCCAGTGGTGCATTAAAAAAACTTGCCCATCACAGATGTGCTTGTGTCATGTTGATTTCCCTTCCTTTCCTTTCTTTGTCTTTTATACAGTAGGTTTGAGGTAAAATCTGTGATCCCAATCTAAGTCTTTGATCCATTAATTTCACTTAATTCCTTAATTCTTCACAGTTAAAACATTCTCATTCTAAAATTACCTTTTAATTATTGTAATACTGGCAATGTATCTGTTATATATCTATATATATATGTGTGTGTGTGTGGGTGTTTTACGTTTCAGCCAAGGAAAACTTGGTTGCTGACAGTTAAATAAGATTACCTTTTGTCTTCTATTAAATGTAAATTCCTCAATTAAATGCATCTGGAAGAATGTACTCTTGCATGATTCTTTATAAAACTACTCCAAAGAGAAATCCAGATCATAGCACTGTCTTTAAAATGTCCCTTCACTCTTATTTCGTTTATCTTTTTCTCTCTAACTTCTCTTTTTTGCTCCCACACTGTCTCACTCTACAAAATTTTGAGATAAAACTAAGTAAATCAGAGGTAAAAGGGGAGTGTGTTCATTAAATTAATACATCCAAAAATTATCCAAACATCTCAATATGTCAAGTAAAATTTGATATACTAATAAAATTATGATAATCATACTTATTAAACAGCCTTTGTATTTTTTTCTTGTATTTTTCTTTCTAAATAAAAAAAAACTTTTGAAATTTAAACACTACATGTCAGTGTTCCCTTTAGTGCTTCACCTCTGAGCCCTCCCACCAGCCAATCAGAACTCAGAGAGGCTGGGAGTGGGAACAGTTCTCCTGCGCCTGCGTCTACATGGCTCTTGCCAGCTCACCAACAGTTGGCATCAATGTTAGGGTATTGGTAAATAAGAGTACGAGGGGAATGCAGCAGAGGATCTTGGGAGGAGGAAATTAGTTTTTTTTGTTTTGTTTTATCATGAAGGCGTATGAGAACTGTTTCTACAGCTGTTCCTCAAAATTACAATATCTCTGTGCTCCCTTCCCTCTCCCGCCCCATCACAATCACCTCCCGCTTCCATCCCACCCTGCTCCGATCATCTCCCCCCCACCCCCCCGGGCCAGGTCTCACCGCACAGCCTTGTGCTTTCCGCCACAGCAGCCGCATCTTTCCCCGCAACGTAGGCACGCACGTAGTGGCAGGTAGCAGCACATGCAGGGCACAAAGAGTGACAGGGCTAGCAGTGCCATCCAGCGGGCGCAGCAGAGTGGGTGCGGCCGGCGGCCCAGCGAGTCCTCGCATGAGCATGGCTCCCAGAACTCGCCCTCCGAGTCCGACATGCAGTGGTAGAGCAGGCTCTCGGCACACCAGACACACGTCCATTGGCGCAGGCAGTGCAGAGCTGGGTCCGGAGCGTCCCGGCAGCGGCCACGGCCATTCTCCGAGGCGCTAAAGACTGAGCGGCAGTATACACAGCGGGACGAGCACGAAGACGAGCCCTGCGGGCACGGACTGTCGTCATCCGGTGAGATAGCATCTCCGCCCCCACTGCCCCCTCCTCTCTTGCGAGTCCGAGAGCGGGGTGTGGCGAGCGAGGTATGGATGCAGCACGGCGAAGGCGAGCCTTTGCCTGTCTCCTGCGGCGAGCCGCCAGCTGAGGACGAGCCAGGCACAGCGTTAGGTATGCAGGTGGGTGACGAGGATTGATGCTGAGAACCTTTGGTGTCGAGCATAACGGTGACCTCGCAGCCTGTGATGCCCACACCAGCCAGCTCCTTCTCAAAGCGCACCACGCACAGCTCAGACTTGTCAGGCCCACCTCCGACGACCACACCCCCTGTCAGACCCCCAACCTTTGTCCGCGTGGCTCCAGCACGCCGATAGTCCTCGTAACCCCGGGAGCCCCATAAGTCCTTGCAAGGGTCAAGATTGCGCAGGTCACCTTCCTCCAGCAAGGATATGGTAGGGGAAAGAGGGGACAGTGGAGAGGAGGCAGGGGGCACCATTGGAGGAGTGGGAGGAGCAGGTGGAGGGGGAGGAGGGGCTGGAGGATTTAACACAGCTGTCACTTGAGACAGCTGGTGCTGTGTAGGCCGCGTGTGAATCTGTACAAAGCAAGAGATGAGAGTAAAGTGGTAAGAATGAGTGAATGAGAATGCATAACCACACAGGATAAGTTTTCTGCAAAAGATCACCTGATGCCCTGCCTCTGCTAAACTGATTTAGCTACCATTAAAAGTTATACAAATTTAGTATCATAAGTCATTACCACTTCAGTTGTAGAATCACACTCTGATGGACAGGTGAAAGGGGCTTTACCTGGGCAGGGGTCTGTGTAGTGACAGCATGCCCCGCTCCATATCCAAACTCTTCTGCTGCGGAACGCACAAAGCAGGTGGAGGAGGACTCACTGGTCACTATAGTGATGGGCTTAGGCAACATCTCCTTTCTGCTGTTGGAGGACGATTCACTGCCTGTGTGAGACTGAGACAGACTGCAAGTCATCAAACATGCAGAACCGGCTAGTGCTACTGCTAACAAGGTGCCCCTTACATGACACGTTCTAACCACAGCAAGGCTAATCTTATGCAGCTCTGCTGAGCTCAGACAATGACAACAATGGTTAAAAAAACCTTATTCCAAAATGTGATTTCACCTACAGTGATGTGTTTCTTCTATTTTTGCTAATTTGTCACGTTTGAATGTTTCAGGTCATCAAACATTTTTTTTATATAAAAATAAAGACAACATGAGTAAACACAAAATACAGATTTTAAATGATAATTTAATTTATTTTAAATCACCCATAAGAAAAAGTAATTGCTCCCCTAAACTTTCAAGCAGGAACTTCTAGTTTAAAGTCTTGTAACAGCATCTCAATGGGTTATAGGTCAGGACTCTTTCAGAAGAGGAGTTCCCTTTCAGAAGAGTTTCTTGTGTGGTTTAAAACATGGTACCCAACAGCTTTAGGTCATGACTGTTTGATTTGGTGGAATGTGTTGTTATCTTTACACCAGATGTTAATGGGACCCATGTCTTCCAAAAAGTTTCCTCTTTGACTCATCAATGAAAAATCTTTGGGGGATGGTTTTTGGCAAATGTGAGACAAGGCTGAATGAAAATCAGCACCTCCAAATCCGTGACCATGGTCCTTAGTCGGAAAAGGGTTGGGTGGCCTCTCTAGGTTGGAAATTATCTCCTGCCTCAAGTGGAGGAGTTTAAGTATCTCGGGGTCTTGTTCACGAGTGAGGGAACGATGGAGCGGGAGGCTGACAGACGGATTGGCGCAGCGTCCGCAATGATGCAGGCCCTGTACCGGTCTGTCCTGGCGAAGAGAGAGCTGAGCCAAAAAGCAAAGCTCTCAATTTACCGGTCAATCTATGTTCCTACTCTCACCTATGGTCACGAGCTTTGGGTAGTGACCAAAAGAATGAGAACGAGGATACAAGCTGCCGAAATTAGTTTTCTCCGTTAGTGTCGGGTCTCACCCTTGGAGATAGGGTGAGGAGCTCGATTATACGGGGGAGGCTCAGCGTCGAGCCACTACTCCTCCATGTCGAGAGGAACCGGTTGAGGTGGTCGGGCATCTGGTTAGGATGCCTCATGGACGCCTCCCTGTGGAGGTGTTCCAAACATGTCCGATTGGGAGGAGACCCCGGGGACGACCAAGGACACACTGGAGGGATTATATCTCTCAGCTGGCCTAGGAACACCTCGTTATCCCCCCAGAGAAGCTAGAGGAGGTGGCCGGGGAGAGCGAAGTCTGGGTTTCTCTGCTTAGACTGCTACCCCCGCAACCCAGATCCCTGGAAAGGCGGTAGATAATGGATGGCTGGAGACAAGGCTTTGGGCTCTTTTTGGTAAGGAGTGGTTTGCGCCTTGCAACTGTTTCATGAATGGCATTTTTTCCCATTGTCTTTCTTTTTTTGTGGAATCATGTACATTGACCTTAACAAAGACAAGTGAGGCCTGCAGTTTTTAGTGTATCTAAGTTCTTTTTGTGACTTACTGGATGAGTTGTTAATGCACTCTTCACTTTGCCAGACACAGTCTATTTAAGTGATGGCTTTAGTGGTTTAGGTTTGACAGGTCTGGTAGTAATCATGGCAGGGTGTAGCTACTAAAAATGAACCCAGTAGTCAACTGAATTTTATTAAGTGGTTGATTTAGTGGTTAATTGGCTAATTACTTTTTTACAGAAGAAATTTGGAGGGGAAAAAATACTTTTTCACAGCACTGTATGCTTGATTGAATGCATCTCAAAGAACACTGCATGTTCAAAAGAATCTAATTACTGAATTAGCTATTGTAGGTATCTATTGCTGACACACGTTTGTAAATGCATATTTATTGCTTGTACAATCTCCAGAAAAAGCAATTGAATAGATTGGAACACTCTGAAGCAGCTAACATAGTCCTGTTATCACCATGTCCAAAGTCATGTGTCAGCCAAAGCAGTGGATCTAAAATCGGTCCACCAAATAGTCCACATTTTTTCTCTGTTCGCATGTGTTGGGACTTGTCATCCATGAAAAATGTAAACCATCTGATGACTGGTTTGAGATAGGTAGGAGGATATAGTCGCTGTCCAATGAAAAACAAGTATCTCCAAAACTGTAACTTTACAGGAGAGAACAAAAACCTACATTACGTTCAGTTTAAGTCAATGGAACCAAATTTCATCATGAAGGTTTTACACAATGTAAATGTCAGCTGTCATGTTCAAATGATGTAGAAAACTAAAAATAGCCAAAAATGGAGATACATTTTTTTTACAGTGATGATATGCAGAAATTGTGTTCTCTACAGCAATGGAGAGCCATCAAATGCCTTTGAGATGAGTTAGAAGGTTGTTTGTGATCTAAATTTTCTAATTGGATACCCATCCAGTGATTCCTGACAGATTCCAGATTTTTACAGATGTGTTTCATTCTAGACACTCTGGCTGCTTACATTAGATTTTTTAAAATGTCTTTTGCATCACACGCAATGCAACAAACATTAACGTCGGACAGAGCGATTGTTTGAAGGATAAGATGATGCACCTCTATCTCTCTTGCATCTGTGTTTGAAATTCACGTAATCTGCATAGCTGCGTAGTTACTGATGCCCCGTCATTACCACAGCAGCCCATGCAGTTAGGTTGGTGATGTCTGGACACACAAATCTGATCTGATAACTCACAATTAACACAGCGGGCAGTTGTCTTAAAAAATCTTTTGAAGTCTGTACATATTCTTGGGGCTGAATGCAATCAAATTCTCATAGCAGTGTTAGTGTAAAGTCTACTCAGAAGAGTAAGGGATTCTACTATAATATGTCCTATTAATGTTCTTGAATTCAGAGGAATCATTGCATTTACAAAGTAAAAATAAGTTAAATAAGAAAGTAAAAGTTCTTTCTACAAACAGTGATCAAATATTCACTGCCATTGAGTACAGTATGGTAACACACATAGAGTCATTTGCATTATGGGCACTTGATTGAAAATGACCGTGCATTCATGCTGAAATCTAGAACAATATACATTCTCTTATACAAAGTAAAACTGCACTTTGTGAGATGTTATGCAAGCTTGGTTCATTATTAATGCATTTGTTCATATAGCAATGGCATTAAAAATAAAAAGCGAAGTGGACCCAAATCTCTTTGCTAATTGCTAATCTCCTTAAAAATGTTCCTAATGTAAAGGTTATTTATTGATTCTTGGCTTAACATTCTAGAAAAAAAATCAATAATTTGTAAAACATAAACTGTACATTAAAATGTTATTTTAAAACCCAAATAACTAAAATTATTCATATGAAACCTTATTTTAAAAGGTCACCTATTATGCTTTTCCAGTTTTTCCTTTCTTTTAGTGTATAATGTAGCTTTTTGTGCATGTAAACAGTCTGCAAAGTAATAAGGCCCAAAATACTGACCAATTAGGGCACACTTGGCTCATCAAGAGGGAAGACTTTAAGACACATGAGCGTTTCAGACAGAATAATGGATGTAAAGGATGCATGCACGAAAAATGACAGTCACAGTAAATTAGCTGAAATTACTAGAATACATGATATGCAACGACAAAAAAACACATTTGTGCAAATAGTAAAATGTTCTGTAGTCATTCCTTAGCATATATTATTGATCTGACTAGCTCCAGTGTTAGCTTGAAAAACAAGCCGCTTAAATATATTTATAGTTTATCTTGATAAACTACTGCTAGTTTATTATCCTTAAACTAAACATAAAAGAACACTAACTGTCAGTTCTTAAACATGTATGTCTTGAATGTAAAATCCAGTTTACTAATCTGTGTTTCAAAAAATTTTTTATGTAGTTCTGAACTGTGTGGGCTAGCGCAAATGTTACAGATGCTACCAAGCAGACTGAAATCTTATAATCTTAAATCTTAAAAACAGAATATTAAATATTTTTTAAGAAGTTAATTTCGGCACTATTGACTTGCCAGGTGAAATTAAGTAGGGAAATTAAGGACTGATGAAAAAGACTCACTGCTTGACCATCATCTTCAGTGTCTCCCTCATCTGGCGTGGAGGAAGAAGGTGAGTCAGATCCTAAAAGACAGAAATGATGAAGAAACACAAAGAAATCTTTTTTTCTTGGTAGAAATGTGAACATCTAGGATCCTAAAAAGGAGCTGGTTATAACAAACACACAGTACATCAACAACGTTTCTAAGACAATAGGAGTCACAACTGTGGCTATATATTATCCAAAAATCTTATCTTATGCTTCTGGGCTCCTATAATACCTCTGTCCAGCTTGTCAAGGACATTTTGGAGGCCCTTCTCAAAAGAGATGGCATCAGATGGACTCTGGAAGGTCAGGCCAAACTTCCTCTCCTCCATGCGCCAGTGGTGGAAAATGGGATTCACCTTGTTGTAGACCAAACCCTTCTGAACGGCGCATTCAAGCACAGGCTGCATAAAGAGAGAAGGGTAAGTGTGGATCCATAAAGGGGGGGTTTGGTACCATCACACCACAGATGCTCCAAAGCTGCTGGTTCTCAGTAGGTTTTTCAGGAAATTGTGGCGAAGTCAAAGACAGGCATGAACACACACGCACACACTCACTGCTCGATCGCGTAGTCGCTCTCCGCGTATGACATACTCCTTTTGTCCTCGGCCTTCAGAGCTCTGCCCCTTACAGATGATAACATGGCTGAGGCCACCACCTCCAAGGGGCACCCAGCCGCCACTTGAGTCGTCACGTGTCATCACCACAGCTCGGACACGCACACTGTAGAAAGGTATGAGGCGTGAGGGTACAGGTTGATTGAGCATGAAACAAACACACTTGACTATCTACATGTGAAGAGGTTAATTCCAAAATATATCCATTTGTATAGGGAAGGGAATACCTGCTGACAGATAACGCACCTTGTCAACAAATGCATTTTTGTGTTCCTAATAAAAGGGCTATTAGTCATACAGTATACAGTACTGTGCAAAAATCAGAGAGCATTTTTTTTTTACTACTTTCCAGTCAAAACAGCAATTAACTTAATCATTTAGTTTTCTGACAGAAAAAAACTCAAAACATTTAACAGAAAATTGCAAAGAAAAAAAATCAACAACTAAATCTATTTATTTCAGTATTTAGTGTGAATGTTTTTGTAACATCTTCCATTTTTTGAGACACTTGCCTTCTGTTGTTTAAATAAATAAGCAGGAAAATTTTCCACACATACAAAGTTCTTGGTTGCTTCTCAAATCAAGCAATCACAAAACCACTCTTTTTTGTTGAGATCTGGGCTCTGGGGAGGAAAATCCCTTGTTCAGAGAATACCAGCAACTTCTTTCTGTGATTTCCTTTTTTCTGTCTATTTCATTTTCTTATTAACACCTTACACAACCTTTCAAACACATGGTGTTGATTTGCCTTCTCACAGTGACCCTGTGGGATTTTTTTCATATCCAAGGCAAAAGAGTAATAATCTCTATTATGTCCCTTTACAAATTAACAAATTGCACTTTTGACTGGTAATTATGGGGAGGCAGGCCCATGACTTTTGCACAGTACTATAAAAAAAAAAAAAAAAAAAAAAAAAAAATATATATATATATATATATATATATATATATATATATATATATATATATATATATATATATATATATATATATATACATGCCTTTATCCACACACCCATATCAACATTGTCTAATGTTAAGCAGAAAAACAACAAGGCAGAAGAAAACAAAATAAGGCCCAGTTTTGACTTAGGTCAATAAACATGTACACACATACATACATTTAAAACGTTCTCTCATGAGCATTGCACATGTTTGAGCAAGAGAGCGGTGAGCAAAAGAAATAATTGTTTGTCCATTGCTGAAAAATAGTGGACGTTCAGCAGTATTGTTGTGTGTTCGTGTAGATTCTACCATCAGTTGAAAATTCAACCTGTGAGGCACGATTATATCAATGACAAGAAGCAGCGCGGGTTTTTAATAGACGGTCACGTGGCCGAGGTAAACGTAATCTCGCTTTTCATGCAGGGACTTACGTCCAGGCACCGTCGCTTTTTCATCGGTTTGCTACTGCTGGCACGTAGCAAACGGATGTGTTAACATTCGGGCCAAAGCAGAACGTTTCGCGCAAAGACAGAAACATGGAATAAGTTAATGGCAACTGAGAAATGGCATTTGAAGGCCGGGGGGGGGGGGGGGGGGGGGGGGGGGTCGGGGGGCTGAGGGTGGTGGCGGTGGTCGGAGGGGGGTGGTTAGCTAGTGAGCCTTTCTCTCCCAGAGATATCAATGAACGCACCCATTCGCCCTACGAGGCCCGTTGATGTCTGAGACAGTGAAGCGTAAGCTGACCGACAGGCCTACTTATAATAAAAAATGTTAACAAACGCCAAGGATCCCGTCTAGATTCGATTCTAAGGTTCATCAATCCACAAGCTGAGACATTGCGTTCTCTATTCTCCTCTCTCTCTTGGCCTCTCAGGAGCTCAGCAGCCGGTAGTTTTATGAATGAAATACAACAAAAAGTGACTGATTCAAAACCAATGTACTGTATCCGTGGGGCCGAAAATCACGATCGTGAAGAAAAGGAAAAATAAGTGGGTGCAAGGATATAAGGGGGAAGTGAGCTAAACCGGGGGAGGTGGTGGTTGGGTTGGGGGGGTCCATGAGAAAAGGAAGCGGAGGAGGGGTTGAGGAAGAGGGTGAGAAAGAAAAAAAATCACATTTCATTCATAAAGTTTGGCTTTAAAATTATAATGAAAATAAAGGCGCGTTGATAAAAAATGTCAGGTGGTCGCCCCTTGTGCCTTTGCATCAGCCTCCGTCTGCAAATGGGACTCATAAAGGCGATGGTGGCCGAAAACACGCCATATTTTGTTCATTACATCGCCCCCCCACCAAACCGCCAACACATTTTCACATTCCCTGACATATTTCGTGGATTCGCCACTGATCTCCGAGACCAAAACGTTTCGTTTCTCATTGCGTATCCTAACAGTGAAAAAGCAATACAGGCAACCTTTTCGTCTTTGATACATTTACTTAACGAGGTTTTGTACACTATTTTCCCATGTAGAATAATTATTTTTGCGTACTCCATAAATGGTATCATTATGGATGTATGATGAACAGTGCACACTGTTGATAGCAACAGCTACGTAATGGTGTTTTAACGAACTACATCAGTTGTAGGCGCCTTCGGTGCTCGTATGACCGTCTTACAGTCCATTAGAGGCGGCACAAACGAAACTGTTTTACTGAGACCATCGATTTAGCCCGCCCTACCGTTCGAGCAAATAAAAATGTAAAGACTTACTCGCCCTCCATGGCTCGGTGTTGCTCGCCGATTCGAGCTGGCTGCCCCCCGGTCTCCTGGCTTTTTATTTCCCTTCTCACCAGAACACACGCGCGCGCTCACTCACTCAAACACACACACACACACGCACGCACACATACACACACACGCACGCGCGCGCGCGCACGCACGCGCGGGCATAAACACATACGCACGCTCACTCTCTTTCAATCGTGCTCACGGCTCTCATTATCTTATCTTTTTTTTGGCCACCTTTCTATCGTTTCGGCGTATCAGGACGGGCTCGAGGTTGCAGCGGCCATTTTCCGCTGGCAGTAGCGGTAGCATCCCCCCCACCCCCCCGAACCTGCCTCAATCACTTCCTCCTTGCTTCTTTGCCTCTTACTCTACCTGCCGCGTTTCTATATGACCAACGTCAGCAGTCAGCAGCATATAACTGTAGATGACACCTAGTGCCCGTCGTATTCATATAATCGAATCCCGCAGATGAGATCAGGCGAGTACGTATTTCGGTTGCGAGCTGCAACAGCAATATTAACTATGGCTGTAACCAACGCTACCCTGCAACTCAGTAGCTGTCAGGCTAACGCAGGTAGCCAGGATATGCAAACATAGAAAAGTGAAGAAATTAGAAGAAATTAGAAGCAAACCACCAACAAAGAAATTGTCCAGTATTTAATGGCATATAGCTAGGAGATAAAACCACATCAATTGAAGCCTACTTGAATGCATACAGCCGAGGCGGAAACTCCCGTTCAGCACCTCGAACAGCTCCCAGCGTCGCAAAGCCGAAGGAGCCATGACAGAATTCTCACTAGTTTCCACTGGGCTGCCTCCATTCATTTACAACTCCCATTCATGTTCAATGCGAGTCAAAGCAAACAGTCTGCCATTGATAAACAACCACATGCACATCACGGACTTTGGATCCTTCTTTTCCCGTCCAACAAAATACATTTGATTTGTATTTTGCATTTTTATACAACTGCATTTTGCAATGGAGTGCACATTAGGCCACAGTATATCTAACATAACATATATGTATGTTTAATTGTATGTCGCGGTGTCAAACACAGTAAAGTGGATTTTTAAAATCGACATTAAATGCAAGCACGAGAGCCGGTTGTTTTCTTCGGAATTTCACCAACGTATTTGTACGTTAGAGCGTAAGGGTTTAAATTTTATTAAATCAAAAAAACATAAAAGACGACAGTGAAACCAAAACACAGTAAAGAAAACAGAAGCATGCTGACTTCCGTGAAGTGATTGCTCCTGCAAGGTGAGTGCAGCTAAAACTTAAAAGTCCTACTCAGGTTAACTACGTTAGCCTACACTGCGCGACGCTAGCCAATTTAGCTAATTATAGTAAACGAAAGCAGGCTAGCTTGTGGGCTAGTGAATGATATTTGATTCTATGAAATGTAATTAAAATGCATGTCTACTTAGTGAGACATAAAGAATTTTTCCACATAGCCATGCTACTTGGAAATCTTTTAATAAATATTTTGTTTAGTAGACTTACTTTGTAGAACATTGCCTACATGCAGACACCATACGTTGGATATCTTTCCTAGTGATGCATGACATGCATGTAAAACAACCATTTTCAGTAACTGCTCTTTTATGGAATATTAATTTAATATCATAACTTTTTGGACCTGGAATCTTTAGACTGTTTACTACATACACTGTAGTAGCTTATGTTATGTGCTCCCTGGAGGGCACTTTAACCTTCCTGTGGGCCTTGTGTGCTCTAAGGGTCCAACCACTGCAATACATAGTTAAATCAACCATATTGTGGCAGACATGAAAAACAAGTCTTACCTTTGATGAGGTAGCATAATCATTTGATTGGTCGTAAAATGCTGCCACTCAAACAAAACAAATCGAATTATATTATCCTAAAAAGTAAGCTTAATAAATAGTCCTTCCATATTTGACTGGGACGCTATGTATTTAATCTGGGTAGATGGTATAAATGAATCTTATAAAGATTGAAAAAATAAATTACCAATCAGAAGCCCCTAATTTATGCATTAAATCACCCTTGGTGTTGCCAGGTGAAGCCCCACCCACTGAATTTTGAGGAATACATTTTTGCAACAAGTTTTCAAAGCAGGAAGAACCACTAACAGAAATGCAAGTACAACCATTTCCAAAAAAGTTAAGACACTGCGCAAAATGTAAACAGAATATAGTGCAATTATGTGCAAATAATTGAAATCCCATATTTAAATATAGGCCTCAACCAACTACCCTAGCAGTTGGCGACTTAATCATCAGAAACATTCAACATCACTCAGCTGTTGTTGACTCAGTTTCTGGTGCAAGGATCTTGAACATTACACTGCAGCTTCCTAGTTTATTTAAGAAATATCTTTCAGTGGAGAGGATAATAATTCACGTGGGATGTAATGACATCAAAAACCAGAGCAAAGAACTGTCAAAAAAGGACTTCACATGCCTGCTATCCTCCATACAAGACTGTGGTAAATCTGTTTTTATTTCTGGACCAATTCCTTTACTAGGAAGAGGCTCATGTCATTTTAGTAGACTTTTAAACCTGGCTTCAGAATACTTGCTTCTCTCAAGACTTTTTAGACAATTTTAATCTCTTCTGGAATCGCCCCTCATTCTATAGATTTGATGGTATTCATCCCAATAGGTGCACATATTTTAGGACACTATGTTTTACTCTGTTTTTAATTTTAGATGACTACTCAAGACTTACAATGCAAATTCAGTTATACCAGTAGTCATTAGTAGTAGTATTAACTTTTAATGTTTTTATTAATCCTGATAACCTTATACACATCAAGCCATCTCAAATTGCTCTAAAGCCCCAAGAAAATGGCACTGATAACTCAATAACTAATTATGAAAGTTTAAAAAAAAGAAAAGGTTTAGATATAATCCATCTGAATATTAGAAGTCTACTACAAAAAGACAAAATAGATCATCTTAAAATCCTGGCTGCACAGTCGGATCCCGATATAATAGTTTTAACAGGGACCTGGCTTAAACACTGTGTTGATGATAAAGATGTAGGTTTAAATATTTTTTCCTTCCATAGAAAAGACAGAGCTTCAAGTGGAGGGGGAGTTGCTATTTATACCGGATTAAATATTCAAACTGTTTTATGTGCAGTATCTAGAAAAATGTTCTTGGCCCTCAAGGTTTCACTCAGAAAAAATAACTCTTTTGTTTTAATTGGGATATATAGGCCTCCCTCTGCCCCGCACTCTGCAGTCGAGGAATTAGCTTGTCTTTTATCCAAATTCAGTGATTCTGAATTGCTGGTCCTGGGTGATTTTAACAGCAACTGGCTTTCTAATGCATCCAATCACTCAAAGGAAATATATGGCAATCTTAACCTAACACAGTTAATCAGTGTGACTGGGTACTGTTATTCAGTGCTTATATTGCATCTGTCCCTACAATTTTAATTGCACTGTAACGTTCACACACTCTTTTTATTTTACACACTCGCATCACTGAGTGGGAGGAGGGGGTGGGCAGGTCTTCTACACCCCAGTCTCGTGCACCCCGCCGGGGGTGGGGACCGGCTGGCTGTTTGGGGCTGGATTGGCCGCTTCCCTGGGTTGCTGCTGGCCCGGTGCCGATATCCGCTCGCCCACACCAGGTATTCATGTACGTTCTGTGTGTGTGTATGAGTGTGCAACTGGCGTGTGCGACTGGTGTGTGCGACTGGGATGCATGGGCGTGAGTGTGTGGGTGCATGTGTGCGTGCGTATGTGTGTGCGTGGACAGCTGGGCCTGGGTCTACGTCATGCTGAGCCCGACACCTGTGTGGGACGCCCCGCTGGGCGTGTGGGTGCCTTTGGGTCCCTGGGTGCATGGCTGGACGTCTTGCCGTGGTCTCTCGCCCGCTCCCTTGGCGGTTGTGTCCTGGGGGTGATTTGGGCCTCTTTGGCGTGGGGGGGCTCTGCCGGGGATCAGGCCGCTCTTGGGCGCTTGGGGCCTCGGGGGCCGCATGCTCGGCTCATGCTGGGGGTGCCGGCTTGGGGAGGGGGTGGGCTGCTCATTGCTTCTTACTCTCTATACTCTGCCCTTTGTCTGTGGGGGCTTCTTCTGGCGTCTCCCTCCTTCCTCCTCTGTGGTGTGCACGCGGTGGCCATCGGGATGTGTGGCCTCAGGTCTTCTGAGTTCCTAATGGGCTGTGGATGGTCTGGGTCCCCTGGGTCCTTCCCTATCTGCCTCTGGATCCACGGGGGCATGGTTGCGGTTTCTTGCCCTCATTATTAAGTACATTCCATGAAAGAGGCACATATATACACTGCTGCAAATAATAGAATTGTGTGGGTGTATATATGTATATGCATATGTATATATGTATATATGTAAATATGTGTGTGTGTATGTCAGTATCTATATATATGTGTATGTGTATGTATATATATATGTGTAAATATATGTATGTATGTATGTAGGCATATGTATATGTATATATATACCTTTTTTTCTTTCTTTTCTCTTTTCTTTCATTTGTTTGTTTATTTAGTTGTTTATTTATTTATTTATTTTCTTCCTTGAAGTTTCCTCTTTGTTTAAGGCCAGAAATAAAGCTTGGTCAATTGTTACATGCTCAGGGGAGAGATACCACTGGCATACCTTTGGCTTAATCAGAATATTATCTAAGCTTTATCACCAGCTCTTAAAACCCTCAACATTTCTGGAAAATAGTAAACACCCTTAAAAATATTTCCCCTACTTTCCCAACCAGAATTTTAGTCGGCAATCAGCTGATTTCAGACAATAAGGAATTATGTCAAGCTTTTAACTCACATTTTGCCGCAGCTGGCCACATCTTTGATAGAAATGGCACACACCTATTGAATAAAACTTATCTCAACTGTACTGTTTCTAAAAGGCATGGTCTCCTCTCACTCCAGCCGTTTTCTCCATATTTAGTTGCTAATGCTTTAGCTAAAATCCACGAAAAGCTACTGGAGAAGAGGGGCTGGACCCCTTTTTATTGCATCTCGCAGCCCCAATTATTTTAGAATACATTTTATACAATTTTAACCTTTCAGTTTTATCTTGCAGAATTCCCTGGGTCTGGAAAACAGCTCTTGTAATTCCTCTGCATAAAGGTTGTGAGGCAACAGATTTTAATAACTATAGACCAATCTCAAAACTATCATGTTTAGCAAAAATTTTAGAATCTCTTGTGAACCACCAATTGAAATAATTTCTTCACAAAAATTCTGTTTTATCAAAATATCATTCTGGTTTCAGAGAAGGACACAACACTATCTCTGCTACGACACTGGTTTTAAACGATCTTTATTTAGACATGGACAAGAAGAAACATTGTGCAGCTGTTTTTATAGATTTAACAAACGCCTTTGATACAGTTGATCACACTCTTCTTTTAAGGAATTTAGAAAAGATTGGCTTTGATACAACTGCTCTGTAATGGACCCAAAACTACCTCACTGAGAGAAAGCAGTGCACGGCATTGAGTAATTTTAAATCAGATTTAGTTTGGGCATATGGCTGGATGATAAACTTAGTTTTAAACACACATAAATAAACTAATCAGTAAATGCAGACAGAAGCTGGGTTATCTTTATAGACACAAGTCCTGTTTCCCCATGCATGCCAGAAAAAAAATGCTAGAAGCGACTTTACTATCAGTGATCAACTATGGCGATGTTCTTTATTAGTATGCTCCCGCCAGCTCCCTCAAATTACTGGACCCAGTGTATCACTCTGCACTAAGGTTCATTACTGGAGATCCTCACAGAACCCATCACTATAAGCTGTATGCAAAAGTCGGTTGGCCCTCGTTAACAGTACGAAGGGAAACGCATTGGTTGATTTTTATTTATAAAACATCATATTTATTTATAATACATCACTTCATTAATGAGTATAAATAACAGTAATTATCAGACTCGCTCTAGTGGTTGGATCAGCTGCCAGGTACCAAGAGTTTTTACTGAACTGGGAAAATCTGCTTTTAGCCACAGTGCACCAGCGAGCTGGAATCTACTATAGGAAACACTAAAACTTAGCTCGCTGGTGTCACTCAATCATTTTATTTAAATATCTAACCACCTTCAGACAGCCTGTACCTGTTGTACTTAATCCTACTTATTCTTAAATTTCTTTGTCTTGTTTTATTTTTCTTTATTATTTTATTTCTTTTATTATTTTATTTGAGGTAATTAGTTCTGTATTATTTTACTTTATTTTATTTTATTGTATTTTATTTTATTATTATTATTTTATTATTATTAGAATATCTTGTTTTTTTCCTCTTAAATTTCTTTTGAACTATTTAACTTTTTTATTATTTGTAATCTCTTACCCTCTTTTTATCTTAATTTCTTACTAATTAAATCTTAACTTTTATCTATTTTTTAGTATTATTATTATTTCTACTTTTATGTTCACTGTTCTTTTTAAATTATTGTTTAATGTATATTAGTTTATTATTTCTTCTCAGATTTTTTTCATTTATAAATTAAAGTTTTTATTTTCTTTATATCAATCCCTGTCCATGTAAATGCTTGGCTACATTGAAAATGAGGGTTACCCTCAATGTACATCCAAGCTTAAATAAAGGTTGATTGATTAATAAATAAAAAGTAGCACAATGACAACATATCTAATATTCACATTTGACATTTTATGTATTACAATAATATGCCCATTTTCAACTTGATGCCAGCAAAATAAATAAAATGTTGGAACAGAGGCAACAAAAAAGTTGCATAATGCCAAAAAAACACCTTATCTTATACTAACACACATCTTATAACTAATTAGGTTGATAGGCAATAGGTTGACAGGTCCGTAACATGACTGGCAACACTGCATTAAAACAAATCTGTAGTTGTAATCACTGCATGGGCTCAGCAGGACTTCTGAAAACCAGAGTCTTTAATACTTTTTTTGGATACAGGGTTGAAAGCCACATTTTTGTCTCTCATTTGTAACATACTCCAACAAGCATTTTTGATTAAAGGGACTTGGAGTGCCATTTCTGTCCCACTGATATTACATGTACAAATATTTATTTTAAGTAACAGTAAGAAGCAATTTAAACATGTATTTTTGCTTATGATTTTGCATGAATGAAGTCTAACATTCTTTTTCATGTGTTCTTATTCTCAATATTTTCATTCATCTTTTCTTTATTTTTAGTGATATTCATCTGAAAAGTTTAATTGTTACCCAATTTGTAGAAAATGAATAATGAATTGAAAAAAAATATAAAGCAAAGAACATTAAGTTTTGTTTTGTTTTATTGCTCCACAGAACAGAATCCCAACACTTATGTGGCTTCTACACAAGGACAGAATTGTGTAGAAAGAACCCACAATGGTTACTGAAAAAAATTAAAACTGACAAACTGGTCTTGGTTCTTCCCAAGGTTTCTTACTCCAATCTGGGGGAGTTTTCCTTGCCACTGTTGCCTCTGGCCTTCTCACAGGAGGATATATGTTGTAACTGCCTATTTTCAAAACTTCCCTAAAGCTGCTTTGCATCATTGTAAAAAGCACTATACAAATAAACTTGAATTTAATTGAATTGAATCAGGGCTCATAGAAGGCCACTTCAGAATAGTCCAATGCTTTGCTCCTACTCATTCTTGGATGTTTTTAGCTGTGTGTTTGGTCATTATCCTATTGGAGGACCCATGAGATCAAACAAACTTTTGAAACTGACCTTGACAAAAATGATGGTAACCAGAGAAAAGATTGAAAATAATTTGAACATAGGACAATTAAATCTCAAGCATATCAAACCATTTAGTAGTGAAATGTGTTGCCCAGTTTCAGAAAGCTTGGTCTCAGTCACAGGTCATAGGTCCTCCAACAGGATATTGACCCAAAACACATTTAAAACATTTTAAAACATTATTATTACTTTTGTAAGTTTCAAGTTATTTCAGTGACTGTGATTATGGGTTTTTCTTTCTTTAACGGAAGGGTACCAACAATTTTGTCCACATATGTATTTATATGGTTTCGAGCATATTTTCACTGACTTAACTGTACTTTTGAGTCAGTAGAGGCGAACGTGTTGGAGTTCAGACCTTTAGTATTTAGTTTAGAGTCTGAAAACTCAGAGCCTGCTGCCACAAAATCTTGCTGCAGGTCTTTTCACAACCTGCTTCCTTAGAAATCTGGTGGCAGCTGGTGATAGCTTTCTTTTTCTGCCATGTCTAGATAGTATAAGCAGTGTTCCTTTACCTTAAAACTTGTAAACTATGCTTCCAACTGTATCTCTGGGAACATTTAGTGCATTGGCCTTCTTTTTGTATCCTTTTTTCCTGTTTGTGCAAGGCAATGACCTGTTCCCTTAACCTTCTGGACTATGTCACCATATTTCTGACTTGCAATTTAACTTCACCGTCAACAAAACCCTAGCCACTCCAGGTATTTGATGCATTTTTTGTTAGAATAAATTTCAGACAACATCTGATTTGCAAATGCATTCTTATATGAAGGCATTCTAATCACTGGGTTGAATAATTCTAAAACTGCAGTAGTCTTTAAAAGTGTCACTTTATGTTGCATTTGGATAAACCACTTGTTATATTAGTTGTGTTGAGCTTTTTAAACTTGTTTATTTGTTGTTCTTCAGTTGGTTCATAGCAACCAACTGAAAGTTGTGCACAACTCTTCACTTATTATTATTACATTTACAAATATGCTATAGTATTGTTTTTTAGAGTTAGAGTTGCTAGGCTATGAAGGGCCAACAGATTGAACGAATTTGCTACAGCACCACCCTGTGGCAGACCAGTTTTGCCTTTCTAATTAGGTAAGACAGAAGCGCATTGTTTCTAAATTAGTATTTAGGCATCTATCTGTAATTAATTTTAATTTGAGAGATTCAGGGGATCCAACTAGATGTCTGTAGTATAAATGATGTACAAATGATGCCTGCAGTATGTTCATATTTTACGCTTAAGTGACTCAATGTCAGCAGCATAAAGTTTTACATTAAGGTTTATGTCATGTCCGTAATTTTATTGACTGGTAGGAAGTCAGAAATCGAATTTTTGACAGTTTTCCCATTATCTGATTACTCAGAAGTGCATGTTTACATGCATTTGTAAATATTTGAAAAGTGAATGCACTTCTGACAAACTTGAACACAAAGTCACAAAATTAAAAACTTTAAAAACAAGAAAACAAAAACATTCTAAAAGGTTTCTATAAA
Organism: Megaleporinus macrocephalus; assembly: GCA_021613375.1. Taxonomy (NCBI): domain Eukaryota; kingdom Metazoa; phylum Chordata; class Actinopteri; order Characiformes; family Anostomidae; genus Megaleporinus; species Megaleporinus macrocephalus. The sequence continues at coordinate 16,261,220 of CM038711.1, forward strand.
TGTGCAAGTGTAGATTTGGGACACTTGTTTATCTAGTTGGTGTGGTGGACTGAATATAACAGGAAGCAAGAAGCAGGGAAACAAATGCAGGCGTGCGTGACCAGAGTTTTGCATGGTGTTCCTAGTGAGCAGGCAATCAAGGCCATCCCTTCTAAAGTCAGTTCTGCATGCAAATCTATAAAAAGAAAAGAGGACATCAGCCTTTGACAAAGTATTAAATTACTGGTCCATCCACAGACAACACAGGCATCACTGCAAAACCACCCACTTTACCAACTGCTGCAACAGCATGCCAAAATGAAAGGCCAAGAAAATACATTTCTTTTATTCACACAGTAAGGCGTACCACCAATACTACCAGAAAGCACCTTAGCCTGTTTCTTATGCTTATCTCCTGGCAGTTCACTCACAAGAAATATGAGATTAACTCATCGCCCAGGGTAAATCCAAGGCAGTAGCAAAAAGACATTTTAGTCACTGCTAATGATAAGCATAGTAAAGAAAATGCATGCTAGGAGGTTAAGAAAGGGAGCAATGAGGGCCTAGAGAAACAGATACCAATCTGTCCATACAACATCAGTGTCAAGCTTCTTGGTGAGTTAAGCAAAACAGTCAATTTGGTGTACATATATGGTGAATCAAATTTAGAAACATTTCCACAGCTCACCCATGTCTTAGCCTTACAATTAAAAAAAAATTGGTTGTTGCATTTAATCAAGCCATGCACCTTTAGTCATCTCAGTCACGTTTATTTGCAAATGCTTCTTTCTCATTTGAGCCTTAACAGGCACCATCGGCAACACCTCTCAGGCAAATGTCAGAAGAATGTACTTATGAACTAATCATTTCATTATTAATAAAAAGATAACATCTGAAGATCGGCAAGACACCTCTGAAGATTATTTAAATGTTATTCCCCATACTCTCAGAGAAAATGTGCTGCCAATACAAAAAAGCACATGACTTTAACAAAGGAAGTAAAAAGGGCAAAGTAGAAAACATTCCACCTTTACCAAATTCTGGGTATTTCTTCTGGCATGTACACGCAGGGCCCTCAGGCAACGCTCTACTGCTCAGAAACGTCAAAAAATAGTGAGCCCTGTTTATATATTAAGTATGATTAGATGTAATATAAGCATGGTAGCATGTTATAAATTTATAATGAAGAGGTTAAAGACATAATATTTCTGTCAGAGACCTTTACTTCTTCCATTTACAGTCAAAACTAAAATTATATGCCATTAAGTTGTTATTTCTGCATCAGGAAAAAAAAATTAAAACAGAAAACCATAACATTAAAACCACCTTCTTTCTACCTTAACTGTCAATTATAATTAGTTCCACTTATGATACATGTCGATCTACAATTACAGACAGTAGACCATCTGTTGCTCAGTGTACAGCTCCCAGTCAGTTGTTGTTTAATGGTCAGGTCCCCCATACGACCACCACAAAGCAGGTAATATTTAGGTGGTGAATCAATGTCAGCACTGTAGCGACATTGATGTTACGAGTGGATGAGACACACCAGTGCTGCTGGAGACAACTCAGCTTCACTCCTGAACTAAGAAAAGTCAACCAATTAAAAATATCTAGCACATAGCATCCTGTGTGCTGTGTTATTTGACCACTGATATAGGTTACAGAATCATAAACACATACAGTACAGCAACAGTTGAGCTATCATTTCTGTTTTAACGACCTGAAATGCTTTGTTGCCATTGTATATGGTGTAAGAAAACTGGAAAATCTGTTGCACTGTGCAGTTACACACTAAACAAGTTGTCAGCTGCTGGACAAGAAGTTAAAATTTTGTTAGCATTGGCAAAACACAAAAATATGGACCATGAAGTAGAATTACACAGTCTGAGGATAATTCTATTGAGTACTGTAAACTAAAAACTACCAATTAAAAATAAATACATACAAAAAATACACCAAGTCTCTTTTTAGCACAGGGCTTACTGTGATCTTGGATTTTGGGACAGTCTTTTTGCCTGGCTTGATGTGAAACAGAACTACATATGTGAACCACCCTGGGTTACTACAACATTATCAAGAAAAGTGAGCTTTGTCTCAGAAAGTTACTTTACTCAGGGGAAAATAGAAACCCAGATACATTTACCTCAAAACAAATACTATGCATATGAAATATTTGCACAACTCTTTTTGTCACAATTTTCTACACCATTAATTTTTTTATTTTTAAGAATTACCAGAACTGTGCATGACAAAGAACAAATTTTAGTTCCTTAAGGGATACAAAAATGACCAATAAAATAAAAAAATATCTGCAAACTGTCATAGCAGCCCTCTTTTAGTTGTTAGGATACAAGGCAGGGCCATTTAAAAGTGAAGTAATTCTGCAAAAAGTGGGCAACACTGATCAGGTAAATGAGTTTATGGCTTTTGTTGTGACTTGCAAACAGTAGTCAGAACTGCAATCGATTCACATTTGCTTTATCCTCAAAATGAAATCAAAGGATTGAAAAAAAACAATGCCAGTGTGATGCAAGAACTTTATTGAAAAACCACAGCTCACAAACACACACAGAGATCAACTAACAGGAGGTCATGCAGGCACATGTTTATAATAAATGATATAATAATTTTGAGAATCATTTACTGTGGCAAAGGGCAAAGTAATCCTTGTCTGTCTCTGTGTGTATGTACTTTAGTGCACCATCGTCTAAATGTTGCCAGAGGGGTTTAAATGTGTGTTAAGCCAAATGGATTACTATGTATACATATAAAGAGTGTGTGTGGGGAGTGAAGAGTTCTCTTCTCTCACTGCACTACACAATCATCTCAAGCTGCCTTGCATATTCAATGACTTGCTGGGCCAGCTCTGTGGAAGGTATGGTCACTTCCTCTGTCCGCTGTTGCTGGGAGCTAAAGGAGTAGTAACCATCAGGGTTCTGTGTCCAGCCTCTCTATAGGGAGACAGCGCAAAAGTCAGTATTAAGTCCTGTAATAGACATATTCTCTGTTGCATTTTTTAAAAAGCAGCATATTTTTATAGCATGTCTGTAAAAATAATAATATTATTAACAATATTAACAATAATATAAAAATAAAAAAGCTGCATTTACACACATACATGCACTGTGACACAAAGGATGTGGGCTGATTCAAGAAGAACTATCTTGTGTGTGCTATGCAATGTATGCTTACTTTCTTAGCATATTCGGTCATCTTTTTTGGGGAAGAGAAGAAAAGCACCCTTGTGGCCTCATTAAACTGAATCTGCTCATATGCTTTCTCTATACATCCAGCAATCTCATCACTGGGAAAAAAAATTGTGATTAGGAGTTTGATTAACCACCACTGTATGCATATCTTATTTAACAGTATACAGAAATATACAGAATTATAAATGCTTGCGTAACAAGATTAGAATTCAGTTTAAGGAACCATATGCACATGCAACAAAGTTAAAAAAACAAAAACAGGCTGATACAATTTACATGAATTTCATCACGGCAACTCTTTGCGACTCAGTAGTATGTATGGCCACCACCTCCCTGTAAACACTCCCCACAACGCCTGGGCTTGCTCTTAATGAGGTGTCCTAGGGGATCTTCACCTGGTTCAATAAATTGTTTGCAAATGAACACTTGATCACATCACTGTGTGCTGCGGTGCAAACTGCAGCTGAAGGGCAGGAAGTGATTTTATGCATAGGGAGGTCTGTTACAAGTTCTCAAAATTCTTGTGGTTTACGCTGTTTACAGTAGTTGAAAATCAGTTTAACCATGAAACCACTAGGAGTTCTTGCCATGTACCAAAGATTTTTGCTAATAAGGGAGACATATTTCCAAAGAATGGCTGTAGATTTGGGGTGGCTGTGGTTTCAGGGCATACTCATACTAAACTTGTATGCCTTGTACCGTGCACGACATGGTATGCTGAACCACAACCAGGCACGTCATGGAGCAATCGCACTAGTTAAATTAACTGAACTTTGGTGGTCAAACATGCTCTGGCATGGTATGAATTAACTAGAATGAGTATAACCTTAAATCTATTGCAAGTGCAAAGTCACAGCAGCCACAGATAAACTGTTCAAAATACAATACGCGCTCCTACCAACCGCAAGAGAGCAAAGTCAAGCTTTTGTTTTTTACTAAGTTTACCCTTTCACCTTAAATGCTGCCTCAGGCCACACCATGGAACAGGAAAATTCCACTGGTTATAGATTTAAAACTAAATTAAGTTAAATTAAGTAAATGGCCACAATGTTAATGTTGAGAGGTGCAACGGAGTTGAATGCAAGTTGGTAGGTTAACCCACAGGACAGTAAAGAAAACAAAATGACAAACATCGTGGAGCTCCTTGTTACCGAGGTTGTACCTTCTGATATCTACTGCCTCGATATCAGCTAATCTTTCAATCCAATTTAAATTAGGGTTACGTGGTTTGTGTTAGGGCTGGACGATATGGGAAAAAAATCATATCAAAATTTTTTTCTTATCAGTTGATATCGATATATATCACGTCACAAATCATATTTTAAGTGAGAAGTGAAGATACATTTTATTTATTTTCTATCAGAAGATACAAAGATGTCACAAAGATAGGCACTCCTACTGAAAGTATGGCTTAATCCTTAGCGCAAGCTGCGCAGCTACAAACAGTCTAGCTGTGCATCTAAAGTTGTGGGAGTATTTCACACAGAAATGCAACAGCGTGGTGCTGTCCGCTCTGCACAGTGGAGATGGCTGATTACAACAGTAAAACTGCTATGCATGAGCACTTGAAGAAGCGCTTTGTCAACACAGCAGCAAGACAGCACCTGTTTACTTGTTTTTCTTTTCTTAGCATTAGGGCTGGGTATCACCACTGAGAATTCAATTCGATTTCTGATTCGATTCAATATTGATTCATTGAGGGATAATTCAGTTACAATAATATGTTTTGCTTGAATATGAAAAGAGATTTTCAGAGAAATGATGTGGCGAATGTACAAGGAACACTCCACCTACCATTACTAAAAACATTAGTGTTTATATTAACCGTATTTCGCCACACTCACTTTCAAGCGTGTGTTTCTTCCACCTTTGTGTTAGAACTTCCGCTCAGGTAACCAAAATGAATATAGTTACATGGGAGGAGACCAGAGAGACAATAAGAATTTCGAATGGGACAACAACGTCTCATCCAAGGTTAATCACACAGTGGGTGGATTATATGAAAAGATGGCCTGAGGTTACCTACGACGATACGTTTTTAATTTTTTTGTACTCTTGGAAGGTGTAGACGGTTCGGCAATGAAAAACTATACAAGTAGTGAAGTGTATCAGTACCTGCATAGTGGGAAGGTCGGTCGTGTACTCCAACAAAGACGGTGGGAGTTTATATTTCTGAAAGCCGGTGTAAAGCCACTCTGCGTGGGTGTTAGCTACAGCCCAGATAGCCTAGCGCAGTGGACACTGATAAAAAACAGTTACTTAACTCGCAAGCAGCCGATGTGTCTGCTTCCTCTGAGCTTCATAAGCGAGCCATTTCTCTGGATAAGGATGCTTTGGTGCTGGTTCTGTGGATGTTTTAATTTTAGCGCCTTCAGCCATAGACGCAGGTATTCTTCTTGGGAAGGCGGCTTTACAACACTGATCTTTATGTGCTGTGTTCATAACACTGTTGTTCAAGCAAAGTTTTCCTCTTCTTCCAATTACCGACTCCCTCTAACTGAACATATTATGCTAGTCATTTTATATGTTCATTGTTGTTTTACTTGTAATTAGTATCAACGTATTCGCAGGCGCACCGGAAGTTCTAACACAAAGTAAACAAAGATGGCCCCCCCAGTGTTGTCATGGAAAATAGCGTGAATACAGTCATGGATTCTGAATCCAAAATGTAGCCTGACATCTGCTTTCAAGTTCTGAGGCGCCTTTACTTAGTCATGCTTAACTGATGTGCACCCACAGCCAGATCTCGTTGCACGAAAAACAATGGCTGATCATGCAAGACTGGCGGGGGCGGGCCGGGGGGCTGGAATGCTCATTTTAAAGCTCGATCTCAGGTTTATACGAATCGATATCGGATTATTCAAATGAAGATCGATTTAAATAGAAAAATTTAAATGTCGTATTGATAACAGTTACTTTATGGGGAACTTTAAAACACACGCAGCTGGTTTTCAAGCGGCTCTCTGCCAATATATATAGTCCACAAACTGCCGATTTCTTCCCCGTGAGGTGTGTAGGCTACATGTCATTTGTGTCTCTAAAAGTCCAGTCGGAGAATAGACTTTTTTTTTTGTCTTTTTAACTATTTATAGACCACATGCGTTCAAGCATGCGTTTTCCTCATGCTTCCGGGCTATCTCCACAGCTTTGGACTGTGTCCATTAAGCAGATACTGGTCGTTCTGCTGGGTTGCTGCCCTTCTACGGCCCTGTCCATCTCCACTATGTAACAGCCAATGTCCTGGTACCGTCTCCATGCTCTTGAGACCGTGTTGGGAGACACAGCAAACTTTCGTGCAATAGCATGTATAAATGTGCCATCCTGGACTACCTATGCAACCTCAACCGGCTGCAGGTACATCCTCTTTCTACAAGTAGTGACAAGGACACTGCAAAATGTGAAACTAGAGAAGATTCAGTCAGAAAGGACAAGGAGAGACTACTAGTTGTCTGTGGCCACCACATGAAAAATCGTTTTTGGTGGTTGTCTTGCTGTTGCCTCTCCAGTGCAACTGTTGTTACTTTCGCTTGCACCAAAGCAAGTAAAACTGATTCACAATTGCTTATGCTTTCTAACTACACATTGATATGAAGTTTAATTGATTTGGTGTTATTTTGTTATTAAGTTCCTTTATTTTCTAAGCAGTGTACACAACCCTAAAATTAGGTATGTTAATTGTGCAGAGAATTAAGTGGCCAGTGTCTAGCCCAGGCTGGAATTGAGGAACCTTGATGCAAAGAATGGGTTTCCCAGAATTGAAATTTGGAAAGTACATTCTGATATCAAACATAAAAGTTGTGAGGAGTTATACATTTTAAGTGCTGTAACAACAAATATTCCAACTAAAACGTAAAAAATATATGCTATTATTAACCTTGAAAACGTCAGGGACGATAAACATGACATCAATAACTCTTACCGAATAGTGTCAAGAAGAATGTCTATGAAGAATGTGTAGCTCTCAGCAGGGATGTTTCCTTTTGCGAGGAAGACCTTATTGTAACTGCCTTCCATCAGGTACTGATGTAGACAACAAAAACAATGTTTTACAATCTACTGCTGAGTTCTGCTTAGCAATCACAAACTAAACATAACACAAGCTCTGAAATGATCCATATCTTAACAATTCTAACACAGTTCCATTACCTGCTCTAATGAAACGGGGTGTCTAATATAGACATTGGTCTGGATGTCCTTAGCACTGAGTCTCTCTAGTTCTGTGTGAAATTCAGATACTCGATTCTGGGAGAGCAGGAAGAGCAGGTTTAAACCCAGCAGCTGGTGCATGTAGGCTGATTCTGGCAACTCATCCCTGTTTGGGACAGTAAGATAGAAAAAACAGAAAGACAGTTACAAACGACTAGGAATGTGAAAAGTGGCAAACGTTAGCTATGTTCTTAAACAACAAATAAACAATGAAAGAAACTCATCAATATTCCACAACTCTGAAACTCCATGAACTAAGTAATCACACTAATATGTAACATAAGAAGCTGTACGCAAATAAGTTTACACCTAACGCTAAATGACTTTTAAATTCCTAGTGTAAACGTAAGTATTACTTGTAATCAAAATAATAACACTTTAGCTGAGCCATGTATCGTTCAAAGGAAGGGATGTCTTTCTTTAGGATACTCCACAAAGCTCCAATCTCCAGCACATCACCTGCAAAGAGAATAAAAAAATACTTGGTTCTATTTATCCACAGTGATTACAGTGATGAAATGCTAAGCTGTCCGTTTACTCACGGGCTAATATAAGCTGCTGTTTTGTGAGTTTGATTCCACTGGTTGGTAAGAAATTGAGTTCCAAAAGAGAAATCTGCAACGAAACATTAAAATCTTTTAACACAAATATGAACTACAGAGTTTCAATAATGCCTTTCACAACAATTTTGAAATTTACATAAAAAAAAGATACACCAGTACGAATTAACTGAAGAGCGACGAAACAAAACAGATTGCGTAAAGTTCATTCTGATGGCTAAGCAGCTAGCTCGTTAGCTTGCATTTCCTACACGCTAAGCATTACTTATTAAAACGTTTATACGGCTCGCACGATGCCAGTATCCCACTATTTATAGCTAATCTATCTAAAACGTGTGATTACTGCTAACAAATACTAAGCTAACAGCAACCTAATAGCGTTAGCTGGCTAAATCGTAATGGCTATTTAGCAAATTCACGCCATGAGCCAGTCTTTCCTTAAAAAAAGTATTCCTTTATTCCTAAACTAAACGTTTGGCGGGCGTTGAGTAAAAAACCATATACAATACCTTTAGTTTGCTCAGTATCTCTCCACATTTGTTTAAATTTGGGTTTTTCTTATTCCATTCAGCTTTTAATGTTTCATACAGTCCCACGGTCTCTTTCAACACAGACGCCATGGTGATTCTGCAAAACCTACGACACCGGCGTACACGAATACGGCTTGTAACTGTCGTGAAGTACTGTTGCTATGGCACAAGTAATTGTCACCGATTGATGGCGCCCTTGTTGGCGATCACAAAAACAGGAGTAGGAGTGCTGATCAGGGGTGAGATTCCTCCCGTGTTTATGACGGTCCAGTAACGTATTCATGACGTGGTTTTTGAATAACAACTCATTTTTTATACCATAGTATCTCCTGAAACATATTTTTTAAATACCCATTATGGTACAGCAGATCACTAAAATAGTTCAAAAATACATTATTATTATCATTAGTATTAGTATTAGTATTAGTATTATTATATAAAAGGCCAGGATGACATAGATGGCATGCCTTGAAGGTAGGAGGGACTTTTGAAATACTAAAAGTGTGTTGGGGAAATACATAAGGGCTAATAAAGGCTTACATTCATTGTCAACATATTTAGAATACCTTACAACATTTATTAGAACGACAGATGGGAAGATGTTTTTATTTATTTTACTTAATTACTTATTTAAATACTTAGATCATTATTTGACCATTCCTTTAAGAGTTTTGTAACGCTGACATTAATAACTGTTCATCACATTGATGTATCAGTCTACTTAGGCGTTAGCAGGAACTTCACTCTTTGTAAAGACACCGGTAATTTAAATCTATTGTTCTTCACAATTAATCTAATAAGCAAGTTTGCTACATGTTTTACATGGATTCTAAAATAGCTAATAAAAAGGCATTCATAGTTTTCTTTGTGAATAAGCTGTTTTTATAGTGAGTACATTTTCTAAAAGTATTCCCCTAAACTTTGCATTTTGACTACATCCCTAATCTGAAAGTTAATGAATCTGCTAGTAAGTCGAATATTACATCTGTATTTACACCACTCAGCCATAACATTAAAACCACCTCCTTGTATCTACACTCATTGTCCATAAAGCTCCATAAAGCTTGTCCATATAAGCTCCATTTACAATACAAGTGCACTTTGTAGTTCTACACTTACAGAGTGTAGTCCATCTGTTTCTCGTCATACTTCGTTAGCCCCCTTTCACCCTGTTCTTTCATGTAGCAGGACTCCCAAAGGACCACCACAGAGCAGATATTATTTGGGTGGTGGGTCATTTTTAGCACTGCAGTGACACTGATGTGGTGCTGGAGTGTAAGTGTGTTGTATTGCAACTAATGGATCAGACACAGCATTACCTTGTGGGTTCACCGTGTAGATGTAAATTCAGAGGTGATAGTTCATCTGTTCCTGCACATTTTGGGTTGATTATTCTCTGGTTCTTCACCAGGGTTTACAGAACTCTGCCTACAGGACACTGTTGGCTGGATGTTGCTGGTTGTTCCTGCAGTGACACTGAGTTCTTTAAAAAAATCCAGCAGCCCTGCTGTGTCTGATTTACTTATACCAGCACAACACACAACCACCATGTCAGTGTAACTGCAGTGCTGAGAATGATCCACCTCCCTAATAGTACCTCTTTTGTGACCATTAAAAAACAGGGTGAAAGAGCATAAACAATGTATGCAGCGAATCTGATGGACTACAGTCTGTAAATGTTAAACTATAAAGTGCTCCTATATGATAAGAAGACTTGGATAGTGTGTGTAGATATAGGTAAGTGGTTTAAATATTGTGTCTGATCAGTGTAAGCGTATGTCACAAACAAGTTTATTTAACTTATTTAACTTATGTTGGTGCCATCAAACCCCAGCTTGGTGCATAAATAGTTAGTCTCGATACTATTCATGAATTATTTGTTTCTCTGATAACTACTGAGGCCAAAATGTTTATTTTTTTTAAGACTACATACCGCCTGACAGAATTCAGAGAGGAGAGACTTTACTTCATTCAAAGCTCTGATGTCTTGAATATGTATTAAGCTGTGTATTAATGTATAAAACATATGAAATATATATATATATGAACAAATTCACAAGTGATGTGGTTTGGGGCCTTAGAATGTGTTTACTACGTTTTATAAGCTTTGAGACTGAATAAACACCTTCAGGCCACACCCAAACTTCACACAACTTCAAATTCGACCTATCATAGGATATAAACAAAACGATACACCACGCCCCCTATAAAACCTGTAACTTGAAACGAGTCCGTGTTCTCTGCTTTGAGATTTTTAAAGAACTAATCAATCAGTTACCCGGTTGATCGGTTCCACTTGTTTATTTGTGATGTTTAAAAAATGAGATCCTGTTACAGTACACAGTGTTTCATCAAAAATAGACATCTTTGGCATAGAAAGAATCTGGACCCTGTACAAAGCTGTGCGCACAATCGCCTGTTAGTTATCATGAAGGGAAATTCACATTAACACGCATCAAATGGTATTGTTTTCTATATATGCAATCAGAAACTCGTATTACCAAATATCACTTACACAGAGCTAACGTTGCATTACTTGGAGTTACATATGTGCCAGAACGTTTTATTCAGACATATAAGAAAGCCAACGAAACTTCCGTGCAAGCGTTTATATTATTGTAACATATGCGAACGCGAATATTTAACACACTGATTATTCGAAAGGCTAAAATGTCGGTGTAAATTTTGACCCAACGTTGCTTTTACAGATGCTCAGTTTATGAAGCAGGCAAACGCTGCGGTCCTCCGTTTCCTGCTTGTACGCTCTGTGGTTGGGTCCTGACTCGGAGCCCGTGCAGGGCCGTTCTGGAGACCCCGCGCTGCCTGCACCTCTACCGTCTCGGGTGAGTTTGTTACAATGTAGCAATTTCTCTATAAATCTCAATAACTACTGCAAAGCTGCAACGTTTGCATGCTGCACGCGGAACCCAAAACACACCTCTATCAAGTTCATACAGCCGAAGTCTTGCATGAGTCGGCGAATGTGTTGATTTTACAACGAATACCCAAGCATACCCCCTGGTCCAAGACTATTCCAACATAAACTCATATTTTAGCTCGCAAGGATAAAGATACTGGGCTACGCAATTGCTTATACTGGCAGCTAAACCCAAAATGTTTGATGTTCGCGCTCTGCGTTTCTTAACGTTACACTAGTGTAATACATTTACTTTGTGATATTTAGTTTTTGTCAAATTTATTTGCGCTGCGTCTAAACCTGTTAACCCAAAATTACTGCTAGTCAGCTAGCTGGCTACAGCTAACTAAAATAGCTGCAAATCGTTGGTCAAGGAGGCTCGTGAACACGGATGAAAACAGATGATCGAGGCGATTAGCTAAACCTTTTCACTTTTTCGCTTGATCGCGAATCTAAGGCATTGCATTGCATCAATTGGTGGTTTGAGCAAGTTGTAGTTATGCAAAGCTAACTGGAACCGCCGTATCCTAGAGGTCCAGAGTCTCCATTCATGTGTTGTTGTGTCGCGCTCTCTCGCCGGTGCTACGATGCTCGTGTGTGTTAAAGAGGGATAGGTGTTAAAGTCATGTCTGAACTAGCTTTGGTCAAGCCCCCACCTGCCCTCGTCTTTACGTTGTAGTTTTGATGGTTTTAGTTTATAATTGGAGACAGTGTAATCATGTTACTTCAGCGACCTGAAAGTCGTAACTCCATTATTATGATTATGAATATTTAGTCAGTTTAAATCGGCGTTTGTTTCTCATGTAAGAACTCGACGTTTCGCATTTGTTTTGAATGATGGAAAAGCCGCGCTTTCCCTCTCCGTTCCCCCTGCAGTGATGTTGCTGTTGTTTAACACTACCTTTTCCTTCTTACCGTTAGGTTTCATGGCCTATTACCATACGAATAGAAAGTTTAAGTTTTTTCATTGATATCCCAATTCTGGTAATTTTTATTATAGTCTTGGTTTCCTAGAAATAGTTATGGGTGTGTTGATTGGGACCTGGTAGTGGGAACCAACCTGAAACATCACGAGTATGCATTGAAATATTTTTCTGAATGCAAACTAATTCACACAACTGGTAAGACTTTTAGGTTTTGTGAGGTTGTGCTTCATAATAATTCTCAATAGTGGTAATAAGAGAACTGTTATACATAATGTTTCAAGTGCTAATTAAACAAACTTTGTTAGGAAATTTAGCTTGTAGCACATTGTTGGTCTGTATAAGTAGGTGTAGAGAGTAATCTTCTAGTCAAACCGTTGGTCACTGACTCATGAGCACAGAGATTTTACTTCTCTGTTTCAGCGCACAGATATAGGTATTTTATCTCATTGTTTTTTTATTCAATGTCTTAGTTCTTGCCTGATGAGAGGCCATGTTTCTTTTTAAACATGCTAAATGCAATTTACTTACCCTAATTATTTTTTAGAAATTGTGGATGCAGTTAGATTTCGGTTGCTTCAGTGTATGTTTGGTTATTTGTTCACTCCAGAACAGCATTAAAAATGTATTTTTTATCTTTAATTATATTAAAAATATTGTCTTTCCAGTTGACATGGATGATGAAGATGGCAGGTGCTTGCTAGATGTAATTTGGTAAGTGTAAGGCTTGTCAGAGGAAAGGTTGTTTTCCTAGTTGGTACAGAATGCACTTATAATGTGAATTTCCTAAGTGGTATTTGTTGTTCTGATACACCTGCATGATTCTTCATTATTTTTCAGTGACCCACAAGCTCTCAATGACTTTCTTCATGGATCAGAAACACAAGTGAGTATTTAAGAATCAACTTCTGAGTGATTTGTCAGGTATCTATCCCTGTTCAAAAATAGACTTGAAAGAAGCAACCCTTGGCCATCATACAAATGCATTCTCAATGCCAACGTGTGTACAACACACTAGCTTAAAATTTCCCTCCCACCGCAGCTCCTCTTAAAGTGATCGTTTCTATCTCCAAATTGTTCATTCTGCTTATCAGTGTCTTCTTTAGAATAATGTTGCATCTCAATTTCACTACTCACCCCTCCTCTTGGGTTAAGACACAAAATTTAAGCACTAATACAATGTTTCCTCTCTTTTGACTTCTGTTTTCCCTAACTATTTGACTGTTCCCTTGCTCACTTGTGCATGTACTTTGTTCTGTGCTTTTTGCATTCTGGTGGGTCTGGACACTCTGCTCAATTTGCTCTTCCTTTGCCTTTCCACCTTTTGGCCTTTTGCATCTACCCCTGCTCCTTGTGTGTCATTGTCTGTGCCGTGGTGGTTTGTCTATCCTATCCTGGGTATGTCTGTCTGTAGCTGGACACTGACGACCTTTTGGATGGCTCGGGTGACCCGTCCAGCTCATTCTTCTCCAGCGCTGGGGTGAGTAATGTCCCCCATTTTCCCCATCCTCTCGTCTCCATCCCTTTATGTAGCATGCAGTCTCCTGTCCCAGCCATCAGATCAGATGCAAACATACCAGCAAACATCAGAAGTGAATCAGTAAAGCTGTCTGGACCTCTGGTGTGTTAGAGAACTACCATCTCATAGCCATCCTTACCATTTATTTCCTCCTGCCTTGATTACATGATCCAGTGTCAGCTTGCAAACCTTGGCTTTTCTGTCTCCTCTAGGGACATGTTCCTGAAGTCCAGCCACAGGCTCAGCTATCAACAAGTGAGCCATCTGGGCTGCCCCGAGTCAGCGTTGATTTGGACTTTTTGGAGGACGATGACATTCTTGGAGGCTCACCAGGAGGAGGCGGCGAAGGTGGGAGCAATGGTGTCGGGTCGAATCACGAACCATGTGACATTCTGCAGCAGAGTCTGGCGGAAGCCAACATCACAGAACAAAGCCTTCAAGAAGCAGAAGCTGAGCTTGATCTCGGCTCCTTTGGGCTAGCTAGTCTGACACAGGTGGTCCAACCTCTGCCTGATGCTAGTTTGCCTGGAGTGGGCATTGGAGGCGCTACACAGATCTTTGCCGGCCAAGGTACCACTACCACACCTTCCACTGCAACCACAGACATGCTCGGCTCTGTTCTGGCTCACCCAGGCCTGCAGATTCAACCACAAGTCATGAACAAGGCCATCAGTGTCCAGCCGTTCATGCAGCAAGTTGGACTTGGCAATGTGACCCTTCAGTCAATTTCAGGCCTTCAGGCCCTTCAGAATGGAAGCCAGTCAGGACATTTGGGCATTGGACAGATTCAAGTTGTGGGCCAACCCACTGTAATGACTATCAACCCATCTGGTCAACAGATTTTAACTAAAACCATGGGTGGTTATCAGCTGCACCAGCCTGGGCCTGATGCAGCAAGTGCCGGAGCTCAGGCAGGTCTCGGAGGCTCTGTGCTTAGCTCTGGTGGAGGACTCTTAATTCAGGGAGGAAAGGCTACTCTAGGGTCCCCATCATTGAATGGCCCAGCAGTCTGTGTCAGTACCACAAACACCAACAGCAGTGGTACCACAATGGCTGCAGCAAGTGGTATAGTAGGATTCAGCAGTGCTCCTCTAAGCACAGGAATTGGCTCTCAAACTCAATCTCAGCCTCAGGCCCAGAGTCAAATTATGCAGAATGTTATCATCCAGCGAACACCAACTCCAATACAGCCCAAACCTCCGCAAGGTGGCACCATCCAACCGAAACTCTTTAAACAGCAGCAGCAGCAACTTCCAGCCCCACATGCAATGCAAAATGATACCAGTAAGGCTCTTGGGGTACAGCAGGTCCCTGTGTCTGCTGCTCAGAATGTAGCCTTTCTCACTGGCAAACCAGGTTCAAATGTTGTATTGAGTACACAGACCACCACACAAGGGGCACAGTTCCCTCAAGCTCTGTTTAAGCAACAGGGCGCTTCTGCAACGGGTAAACCCCTTAGTGTTCACTTATTAAATCAACAGGGCAGCATTGTCATCCCTTCTCAGGCTGTTCTGCAGGGCCAGAACCATCAGTTTCTTCTGCCTCAGCTTCAGCCTGGAGGTCAGATCTTGACTCAGCACCCTGGGGGTCACATTATCACCAGTTCAGGACCAGGTGGACAGATAATTGCTGCCAATCAAATCTTGACAGCCAATCAAAACATCAATCTTGGCCAAGTACTGGCCTCACAAGGTCACCCTGGTGCCGCTCACATTCTCTCTGGCCCCATCCAGCTCCAGCCAGGTCAGATGGGCCATCCCACACTGTTCCAGATGCCTGTCTCCATAGCCCAAACACAGAATCAAGCTCATCCAGTTACAGGACATGTTCAAACAGTTATACAAGGCATGCCTATACCAAATTCACTGTCAATAGAGGGCCTGAGCCCAGCAGTCAGTTTGCAGCCGACCCTTCAACAGCAGCCTGGTGGGGTTCCCACCAACAGCAGCACTGGAGCAGCAGCCATGGCACAGTGTCAACCAGGAGAGAACATCACGGTGCTAGGTAGCTCTACTGAGCAAGCCGCCCAACCCCAGGTGCAACCACAAACACAACCCCAAACATCCATCCTTACTGTGCAGACGGCTCCATCAGTTTCTGTATCAGTCCCCTCCTCTACAGCTCCCTCGTCTACAATGACTACATCTACATCCACCATGACCACGGTGGGTTTGGGATCGCAGCCCCAGCACAGTCCAGGAAAGGTGTTGTTCACGCCCCCAGGCTCTAGCATGATCCTCAGTCAGGAGCCCGTACAGATGTTCCTGCAACAGGTCAGTGTGTTTTTGTACTTTTGTGTGTGCAAACTGTGTTCTTAGCCAATAAACTAACTTCATACTGGAAAGAAAAATCCCCAAGCTCTGACCTATGAGACTTACCCCCTTGCAGACTTACAAGTTTGCCCTCTGGGGTTTAGGTCTGTGTGACCATTTTCTTTTACAATGTAGAGCCCTGCTCATCTTGCCTCAGTTTGGATTTTTGTTGTACATCTGCCCCTCCTGAACTGATAAATGTGCTCATGTCAGGAACAGCAGCACCAAGCAGGGAAAGACCCACCTGCATCTGTGGGCGTACCTGCGTCTGTTATCGTCAGCGGTGGCAGCTCTGGTTCCGCCACTACAGGCCATGACAACCCGTTAGCCGAAACTCACCCAGGGCAGAGTCCGAGCCCCTCCCTTGGCCCCGCTCACATGGCAGCATTGGTTAACAAGGTAGATGAGCTTGTGCTGTGCACTAAGTCCCACCCACTTGTTGCTGGCACCGCTACATATTGGGACACCTTGTCTCCTAGCAAAACTATGCCCCACACACACGCACACACGCACACACGCACACACACACAAAAACCTGACTTCCTTTTCTGCCATGCTTCTCTGCTCAGCATCAAGCCCCCTCTTTTGTAGTTGCTTTGTCACCCTCCTGCTTGTTGGCATTATTATTTTGTCTTCTTCAGGTTTTGTTACACATTGTATTTCTGTGCTTTCTCTTGTCCACTATTCATCTTGGAGTTAGAAGATGGTAGTATGTTGCTGCTGTATTGTTTTCCATCTTAAGATATAGTATGGTATTGGCTTGCCAAAGTCTGCCTTCCATTTTCCTTATATTAAACAATTTGTTGGGAAATTAACACACATGTGGAATGAATAAGACTTTCTGTCTAGTTTTAAAATGGCGTTGAAAAAAACTGAATGGCAATTCAAAAGAACTAATAAAAAATCACTAATGTTAGTAGTTATTTTAAAATATTTACACAGTAAAATGTAAATTGATGGTTTATTCACAGTTAAACTTACAAAAATGTTATGACTGTTTGAAAAAGCAAATAGTGCAACTTTGGCTTTTCCTTGATAACTAAGTTTTTGTTTTAGGTGGTTCTACCTCAGGTTTTGCTTACACATCAAAGAATAGGAAAAGGGAAATCTAAAAAAGTGGTTTGATATGAAATGGTTCATCAAAATAAAAAAAAACAATGTGGTTCATTCAGAAAAAATCATTTTCTTTGAAGATGATTTTGACGCTCTGCATGTGCTTCTCTGCCATGAATGGATATTAAATACACTTTTACATTTTTAAGATGTCAAATGCTTATTTTCACTATTTCACTAACTATCAAAACAGTCTATTCCGATGCTCAATATTGCTAATGAAGAATACCAACACTTGATATTTGGGGTTAATACTTATGTGCTGTAAATTTGATATTTATAGTGCAACTGTTAATCACAACTTGAATCAAAACTTAAATCAATATTAGAAGAAAAATAGATCCCAAAAAATGGACTCAAATGTATGCATATTTACACATCACTGTCAGTGTTGAAAGGATGTAGCTTACTATATGGTCAGAACTTGCCTTTTCAGTATAGAAATCCAAGCTGTAATTAAAAGTTTCAGCTTTTGAAATGAGATGAATTTTGCAAAAATTAAACACACCAGACGCAACACAATTTTTGGAATTTCACGCACATAAAAAAACTTTTAAAAAGTTTATTCACCAAAAATATCCATTTTAAACTGGATTTTTTGCAATTCTCAGTCATCAGCCTGTACAATCATTTCATCTTTGTAATATGTAATAACTTTGACAAAGGCATTAAATGCTTCACCCTTCAATTTCTGTAGAATTTACTGTTTCTCATCAAATCATTCTTTGTTTACGCTGTAAGCATTTAATCAGAAAATTAAAAAATGGGTGAAATGTCCAATTTTTATTAGCACTTGCCCACTGTCACTTCCACTGGTAATTTTACTGATTGGCCGCAGGTGTGTCTGTAATGTTAGGTAGCATGTGTATGCATTGGTCCTGATAGCTAGTCTGTAGAATTTGCATGAAACAGTTAGAAAGGTGGAGGGAGAACTTACCATTCCACTTAGTATCCCACAAGACACAATAGCCATGTTTTTGTATAGCAACACACTTGTTTCTCCTCACTCATTAGCATCCAAATTACTCATCACTCTTCCTTAGTCATATCCTTCCCCTGTCCTTCTTAAAATGGAGAAAATCCCTTCAAGATTGCTTTCAAGGCCTACTTACTTTGCTGCCTCCAGTGAATACCTTTGTCCCTGTTCTTTTTCTTTAACATGTTTAACATGTGGGTTTCCCCATACTCTAAAATGTAACCACCAATATTCCTTCACCCCCAACCAACCACCCCATCCCCGACTAAAGATCGTCTTGTTTATCCGTTTGTAGTGTTTCTTATTAGAAATCTTTTATGTACAACTTCTGTGTTCTGTGCAACAAAGAAGTTTTTTTTTTCGTTTGTATCTTCTGGTTCTGTTTTTAAAACTTAAAAAAAAAAAAATTGAATGTCATATTTCTGCTTTTTATATATTGCTGCAGTGTTCGCCCACCAATTAAGAATGACTTGCAATCTGTGGTAATACAGACATTCTCAAGTGATGTTGGTTTTACTTTTTGCTTCCTGATTTCCAGGTTCCATCAGCAGCACATCAGCAGGCTCTAAAAATCCAAAGCGCCTCCCCCTCTCAGACCGTAGCCCCTCACAGTGTGACTCCAACTCTGTCTGACAGTCCGCAGCCGTCCCAGGCTTCACCTCTTGCGCAGGGCCATCAGATCCAGTCCCCTCACCCTCCTCCACAGTCCCGGCCTCCATCTCAACCCCAGACACAGCCACCTTCTCAGTCCCAGACCCCCACTCGTGCATGCACGCCTTCCTCTTTACCTCCACTGTTCATAATACACAATCAGATTGGGGGTTCTCCGCAGCCTCCTCAGCTAGCTACACAGTCTGCTCAGCAGACACAATCACAGCACATTCAAGTACAGATCCCCCAGGTTCTTCCCCAGCCGCTCCCTCAACCTGTGGTTCTTCAGCAAGAGCATCCACCCTCCTCTTCCTGCTCCCCAAAGCCTCCCCAAGCACCTCCAACATTTCAATTTGGCACAGTAGTGAAACCGCAGATTACAGTGCCAGGCCTAAGTGCTGAACAGCAGCACCATTTACAGCTGGTTAATGCCCAACTACAAACCATGTCATCAATCACCCAGCCCTCACCGCAACAGAAACAGCTGCTGGAAAAGCTTCACCAGGTAAGCTGTTGTCCACCGAATTGCAGACTTTACTGCACTGTCAACGGTGTACAAGCAATTATTCCAACCATTGATTGCTAAGGACAGCTCATCATGTTTTGGACTTGTGTGTGGAATCTCTGTGCATAAAGGACCAGATGGAACAAATGAAAGCCTTATTTAAATAATGTCCAAAATGTTGCTGACTTCTTTCTAAAGTACAGTAAAAACTTGAAGTTGAAAAAGTTGAAATAGTAGTGTGGGGCAGGGTATTGACTTTTTATGGTATATTGATATAGTTTTGAGATATACAATAGGATAATACCATGTATGTCAATATATTTTGATATTGCTTTAAAATACACAAACCGTTCCATCCATTGAGTCGTGCCAGTGCAATTCTCCTCTCAGAAATTCTCCTCCTTGTGCGCACAAAACCAGTCCTACAGTCCCCTTAAACAGCCACACATTCAACTCTGTCTCCTCATTATTTAACTCATTCACTATAAAGGAAGGTAAAAAGAAGAGATGGAGGAGTAGTGTGCCTTATTTAAGGAAAAGCCGGTGGTCTACCACATCGCCATAACTATGATCTGTGTAGCAACAACAGAAAAAAGCTGATAGGATGCTGGTTAATTTCCTTTGACAGCATTAATCATAATTGATTTTTTTTTTTTATTATGTATCACTATTCAGTGTAAAAATACCTATATGTGTTTTTTGGTCCATATCTGCACATCAGGCGCTTTTAACTGTTAAGGATGTATACACTTTTTTTGGGAAAATCCGTTTGTTGTTGAAAGGTGGTAAATATTATCTGTCCCATTCCTTTGGGAACATGTTACAGGCGTCAAATTCGGAATATAGGTGTATTTATGTATAAAATTTACAATGCGAAACATTCAATATCTGTAGAGCTTATGGAGCAAGTTGCCTGTCAGTATTGTTTTGATGAGGGTGATCAGTGTTGAGCAAGATACTAGCAATGTACCATGTGAACTAAGATGTAGGATGATATTCTCATAGAAAGATGTTTCCTGAATCTGCTGTTCTTAAGAATGCAAAGGATGAGCCAAGTGTGTTTGTATGTCTTTTTCAGGTTCAGCAAAACATCCTACTTCAGGCCAAACAACAAGCTCAAGCCCAGGGCCAGGTCTCTCAGCCTCAGGCTGCAAGTCAGTTCAGCAAACTGCCTGAGCAGCCTGGGACTCAGGTGGTAACATCATCAGTTGGTACTGCAATTAGTGGATCAGTCCCATCTCTTTTACAGCAGAAATCTGTGCTTGTGAAGTCCTCTGCTACAGGTAGTCACTTTTAGGTAATTAACTTGCAAAAGTTGTTTTGTCCTTCTGTTTACTCGTTGCCTACAGATTACTTATCCTATCTGCAGGTTTGAATGACGCACAGGTACTTTCTGGGGCTTCAGGGTCTCCTGGGGTTACAGTTAACCAGGGAATTGCTCCCCCAAACCTTGCTCAGGCTGTTCAGGTGTGTTATGTTTATTCTATTCTATTTTAAGTATCTGACTATTTGCTGATTTTTTTTTTTTAATTTTCGTAATATATTTTTTGAGGCTAGTGTTAATACTAATGTAAATTTTATATCAATAATCAATCTACTGCAGGCAAAGACAGGAGTCATAAGTGGAGTTGGAGGGCTAACGTTGGGTAAACCAGGGTTACAGATTCAGGTTGTGAATAGTGGACTCTCGCAGATGCCTGCACCACAACCTCCTGCTCCCGTTCAAACACAGGCAAGGGTTAGAGACGTTGCTGACAGTGAATTGCTACAGCAGTATTATTATTAGCACAGATGCATACGTTGATGTATTGTCCTGCATATTTAGAGTTGTTTTGTATGCCCTTCTACAGACTTCTTTAAAAAGGCCTTTTATAATGGAGCCCAGCAAAGAAGCACGGCAAGTACCATTCATATAAATAAACTGTATTAGTAACACAGTAGAAAGCTTGCCTGAATTTTGTTCTAATTACCTTGTGTACATGTAGAATGCTGGAACAGCTAAGGAAGCTTCAGGGTTCTGTACTGCATCCGGACTACAGCTCACCTTTTCGTTCTTTTGAAGACACTCTGCACCGACTGCTGCCCTACCACCTGTACCAAGGCATGGCTCCCTCCCCTCAAGACTACTGCAAAGGTAAAACCCCGAGGCTTGAATACATTATAAAACAGAATGTAAAACTAAATGATCTTGGCAATATTTATAATAAAGATTTTTGTTATGTAACTGGAATTTTAAACTGGGGTTTAAATTGACATTTAGATCCAGGCCAAACTAGGTAATGTCTTAGCTCTTCTTTGGCTAGCTTAGTAGACATTAATCCAGTCTCTGATTTTTTGCAACTGACTGAATTTATGTGTCATTTTTTTTACTGCTCTTTGTGTAACACTGCCCAGTGGATGACGAGTTTGAAAGTGTCTCCTGCCAACTTCTAAAACGTACACAAGCTATGCTGGACAAATATCGTCACCTGCTGTTTGAGGAGTCTAGGGTAGGATCACACAGTTCATCCCTTTTC
The DNA here is from genome assembly GCA_021613375.1 of Megaleporinus macrocephalus. Lineage (NCBI taxonomy): Eukaryota > Metazoa > Chordata > Actinopteri > Characiformes > Anostomidae > Megaleporinus > Megaleporinus macrocephalus. The sequence continues at coordinate 16,283,139 of CM038711.1, forward strand.
CTTTTTTGCCATAACCTGTCTTGACACTGACCTGTTATTAATGCTTCTTTTTGTCTGTTCTGAACAGAGGCTGGGTCCTTCTGCTGAGATGGTGATGATTGATAGGATGTTCATTCAGGAAGAGAAGATAGCACTAAACCAGGACAGGATACTAGCTAAAGAAAAGCCAGGTAAACAGTCAGCCTGTATGAGAATGGGATGGGCGGGCCTTCCTCAGTTCTGCATGGACATGCTGCCATATAATTCAATAGTTTTCACATTATAAGCTTTTAAACAAATACCTCACTGGAATGAGGTGTTGTAAAAATGAGAGCATACTCATTGGTACAGTGGACTGGCCTTCAATTAGATATGCCAGTTTTTAGGATTAAAGCTTGTTTAAATTTGTAAAATAAACAAAAATAAACAAATAAAGATGTTATCCAGTATTTATAAAACACTAGATGAAAACAAAAACCCATCAACACAACTACAGTTCTGCAATTCAGCATTTTGTGTAAGTTGTTGTGAGGGTTTTTTTTTCATTTGGAGTTAGGCCAATTAATAATACAATGTAATGTTATAAAAATGGTTGTTTAGATGACATTCATTGTTTGGATGAAGTTTTCTGTAGATTAATTGACCCCCCAAGTAATCTTTATTAGCAGCTAAAGTCTGCGTCTAGGATTGTTGGAGCTATAGAGGGTAAATGGGTGTTAAACAGGTAGGAATTATAGGTAGGCAGTTTGTGTAACACTATTTTTTTTCTTTGCAGAAGAGTTTGTGGCCAATTCATGTTTGCTGAGCAGAGCCATGGACAGTGCTGTGAGGCCTACACTAGTGGAATCGAGTTCTGTCCGAACAGGGGCATTCGCTGTTGCTGCACCTCATGTAGCAACCACTCTATCTCCAGTTCCTCCCTCAATTACACCTGTTACTACTGCAGCAACCACACCTACCCCTTTCCCTCCAACCAAACTTGTGATAAAACAAGGAGGAGGTGGAGCACTGGTATCCTGGTCTACTAGTTGCTCCCCCACGGCTACAGCAGTGGTACGGCCCAGTGCAGAGCCTGCAACACAGGGCTCCGAGCGCTCTTTTGGCCGCTCCACATCTTCTGCTCGGTCTGCTGATGATGACGATGATGCGCTTCCTCAGAGGACCAGCAAACCACCCATCAAGACCTATGAGGCACGACAACGAATTGGCTTAAAGTTGAAGATAAAGCAGGAGGCAGGGTTTAGCAAAGTGGTTCACAATACTGCCTTAGACCCTGTTCATTCGCAAAGCCAACACACCCCGCAACTACAAACCCACGAGCCACCCTCCAAGACGGGGGCACTTGTAACTCAAACCCCCACAGTTATTAGGACTCCACCGCCAACTTGTAACCCCACTTCATCCACCACTTTCAGTGCTGTAACCACACATGCCAGTTCCACCTCTAGTGGCACAGCTTCCTCCACTGCCCCTCCTTCCTCTGTATCATACTCATGGTCATCATCATCATCCTCTTCCACCTCTTCTGCCCAGATGAATGGCACCTTGGAGCACAACGAAGTGGGTGAGGTGAAACGAAACCCTACATCCTCAGCCGCACCTCAGTCGACCATCTGCCGTCTACCATTGCGCAAAACATATCGTGAGAACATCAGCCCTCGTCACCGACCAGGAGTTCCAGGGGGTGGTGATATAGTGCCCATTCCACCACCGGTACCCCCTGGTCCCCATACCTCCTCTCCAAAACCAGAGCGAACTGTGATTGCCAGTGTGAAGCTGGAGCGGCAGGGTGGCAGTGGGCCCACTCAGCCCCACGCTGAGCCTGGCTCACAGGGCCTGATGGCAGTAGAGGACGAATTCTTTCGTGGAATTAAAAATGCTTACCACCACCACCAACGGCAGCAGCAGCTCTCTGACAAAGAGGATGAAGAGGATGAGGGCAGCAGGGGACGTGTGGGAAGGGTGAAAGGGTTGGTAAATAAAAGCAGAGAGAGGATGCTGGGGACGTTTCAGATGGACCAGCACGCACCAGGCCCTCCGTCTCCTGGTGAAACATCCTGCACAAGAGACTCCTCGCTTCCTGCAAAGCGGTGTAAATCAGACTCCCCAGACATGGACAATGCTAGCTTTTCAAGTGGTAGTCCCCCACCAGATGACTCACTGAACGAACACCTTCAGTGTGCTATAGACAGCATACTGAACCTGCAGCAAGTCCCCCCGGGAAGGGGACCAGTGGGCAGGGTCCATGCTACGAACCTAACCAACCAGCACCAAACTCACCACCGCCAGGGCACAACATCTTCATCAACGTCAACATACAGACACTCTGTCTCTTCCTCCTCTTCTCCATCTTCATCTTCCATGTCCCAGCACCCACAGGTAGGGGGCAGAGGGCAAAATGGAAATCTGGTGTCACAGACGCACAGTAGATAACAGCCCCTGTAGTCAATAATGTAAGACTGAAAGGCATAAGGGATCTGGGTTTTCTCTGTTCAGCTGTGTTTGCCTTGTTTGTCTATAGATGCTGACTGAAGAATAATGTTCTGTTGGTTTACATATGGCCCTGTAAGTGTACTTTTGAAAGAATGAAGTGCACTTTGGCATTATTATGCTAATTTTTTTTTTTTTCCCCTTTTTGTGTGTGTGTGTGTTCTTGGGTGGGAAGCTTCAGGCCAGTTCCTAACCAGTTCGTTGTTGACAAGGGTTCACTTTCTTTTCTAGCAAAAATGAATTATTAATGATGTTGTGGGGGGCAACATGGCTCAATCAGTTGTCAATTTGATTTATGTACTTTTTAAACACAAAATATTAATTAATGTGATTTATGGTCCCTGATGAATTTACATTATAACCATAGCATTCTGTCTTTCCAGTATATGTTAATTTTTGGTGATGTATTTATTCATATTAAGTGAACTTACCTGCCGTATAATTCTTTGATTTTGGGATTAGGTCCTCTAGAGAGAGACCTTCGGGTGGGAAAATTGATTCAACACAACCTCATATGAATTATGATGATACATACATAAACTACATAGGCACCAAATGGTTAGTTTAACATTTTCCCTTAAAAGGTGAATACTGGAAATCAACCATAGAAACAGGTTTTTTTTTTTTTTTTTGGTTTTTTTTTGGGGGGTGGGGGGGGGGGTGGGGCTGCTATTAGAACCTCAGAAATACCTCTAAAGTTGTCCCAAGTGACTTAAATGACCTCCAAGTTGGGTTGAAGGCAAATCCAAGGATACCCAACTCAGTGCTTAGAGCTCTACCCTCCTACAGAGATCATTTCCATCTGGCGATAATATTCTGATGCACCTAAAGAGTTTAATAAGCTGTATTGGATAAGTCAAATTACCCTTGGAAATAAACTTAGCAGGAGGGGACATGTCCAGGAGCATAAGTTGTGTATATCACACATCTCTTGAGACTTTTTTGGAGGTTCTCAGTCCCACGCTTGGGGAGCCTGAGCACTCTAGAAGTTTGTATTTTCTCTGAATCAGGAATAGAAGAGCAGACAAATGCAACACTGTGCAATGGGGTTTCCAAGATTGGGACTGAGTTATGCTTGTTTTAATCAGTATTTTCTATTGTGTGCTATCTCAGACATTCGAGGCCCTAAGTTCACCCTCCTAATTTATTTTTATTTATTTTTTGTACACATACTTAGACTCCTTCAAAGCCCTTTGGACAATTCAAAAGCAAACACAGCTTAAGCAATGACATGGAAAGAACAATAATAATGTAAAGAAAAAATAGAAATGTAAGAATTTGAAGTATAGTACTACAAATTAATTTTGTATTGTATTTATTGTGTATAATGACACTTTTTAAAAAGAACTGTACATTTAGTAAAACTGTAAATTAAACCTTGCTTCTTTTATGAAACAATATTACCATTTCCTTTGTTTTGGGAGTTCCATACTGACACGGCTGTTGAGCAGTGAGACCCTTTTTTCTGAATTTGAGTTTATGACCACTAGGTGGTGACTTTCAGCTAAATTAGTATATGCCTAAGTTCAAGGAGTGTAAAGGGAGTTGGGTGGGTGGGGCAAGCAAGAAAAACTCCTTGGATGCAGTTAGCTGAACTTTTGAGAGCTTGGAAGTATTGGGCAAAGTAGGAGTTTGCTGTTACCTAGATAAGCCAAAAGTCATGATTGTGCAATAGGAGATGTAGGAATATTCTGTAGAGTCTTCTCTTTTAGTTTAAGATTCACTAAATACCTTTATTGTGCCATCATATCGTTGGTGTGTTAAGAAAACCAAGAATGTAAGTAAATGTAAATAGGTTTAATTCGAGACAATTCTTGAGTATTTATTTTGCTCCATTCATCATGAAATTTCTGTGCAGTGCAAAAAGTACAGCGTGTTCAAATGGTGCAGGAAAGTACAAATTTGAAAAATGGAGGTACCTTTTTTTGGGGGGGGGTGACATTGTATTGTTGCTGAAGGCTTTGGTTTGATCAAAAATCTAGTTCATCATGAGCTGTATGTACAGAGCCTTTTAACTTACACTAGCATTCACCATTTTGGCCTGCTGTCACCTAACTCAACCCACCCTTTTCCACCCACTTGTTCATGCCCAGCCAAAGCCTGGGCTTGCCCTAAAGTGTGAGGAGGCTGGGAGAGGGGAAAAAGGGAGACAGGAGGATAGGCAACAAGGGCGTTGCAGTGCTTCGTGTATATATGCAGCTTGGGGACACACTGAGAGCTCATTCAAAAGCTTATTTGAAGAAGGCAAAGTGGATTTATCATTATTTAATTTTAACCCTAACCCTGTAACACAACGTTGCAGTTTGCTGAGCTTTATATATTACTCATTATTACTCAAGTATTATGTTTTTGATTTAATATTTTGTTTGTTATTGTCGTGGCAGACACTATACCAGGTAAGATCATTATTATTGCTCTTATTTTAAACTTGTCTCTTAAATCCTTTTTTTTTCTTTCTCCATAGTCGTTTTGGCAACATTGCTGTCCCATTGCCTCTTATACAACACTGTAAATGAGCATCACAAGAGACAAAAAACATACTTAAGGCTGACATTGTAGTTTGTGTGGATAGACAAACTATATTGCCCTTTCCACTCGTTAAGTACGCACTGTGGCTCTACACAAACATTGTGACTGAGCTGAAGTTAATTTCTTCCAACAATATGACTGACTTTGTTGCAGCTGTGATGAATGATGCCACAAGGCATTTTCCATTTCCTGCGCAGCTTGCAAACTGACGTTTGAGTGTTATGTATGCAAAAAGCCTAGTTTAAAGAATATAGTTTTCTCATATTTCTTGCATTCAATAAACTTAGTCTGAGTTACTAAACTTACTGTCTGGGAACAGCCTTGAGAAATTCTGGGCTGTATGAGGGTGGGACCAAACAATAAAAAGTTCTAAGGTAGCATTTACATTACAGAGAGAGCCATAAAATTGCAATACCAGATTTAGCTCAGCTAAAATATTATCAAAGTTTTTAATGTATTAATGTGTTCAGTTTTTGTTTAGGCCAATGTAAAAATGTAGTGGTTGCAGTGTAAAGCGCGTTGCATCCCTACATTCATCTGTGACAATCTTTTTTTATAGCCTGGCAAAATTGTTAAGGTATTTCACCAGTACAGCTGAGGGAGTCTTTGGTAAAGTCTTTGACTAAAACAGTTTTAAAAATTTAATTAAATAAAATTTAGTTTAGGACAACACCATCTGTAAATACCACTATTAAAAGTATTCTTACAGTTTCGAAAAATACTGCAGTGTCATGCACCAGTGGAAGGATGTTTGTGATCCAATATTCCCTTCAATTTGAAGCAGACAGTATGGTCACTGTCTAACTAGTGTGCTCTGGCTTCTGCAATGTTAACCGTTTACTCGTTTCACATTCCATTGAGTAGCACTACTGGAAAACACATCTCACTCTTTTCAATATACGTAAATGAGCTATGTATTTGGACTGTGTGTGTGAGAGAGAGAAAGAGAGAGAGTATTTCCATAGTGTACACATTTTCCAGACAAGAACAGACAATGCTTTCTACCTTAACACAGGGCTAAAAGACATAATTTTTAAAAAAAAAATACGGGAGTGCAGTCATTTTACCAAAGAAATACTCAGCTTAGTTAAAATAATTTCCATAGCTTTTTCAAACTTTCTGCCAGTTTCTGAAGTAAACATTGTTATTCAGAGTTGTTTGGTGTGAACTTGATTGTTAAGATTTTGGTGATTGGACTTGGGGTTACAATGTATTTAATGTTAGCATAAGTATTTTATATGTACAGTGAAACTACAGTTTTTTGCAGTACTATTTTATTTGCACTGCTCCACCATGAATTTATGTTACCATGTAATGTGTTAAATGTGTTTAATGCATAATTATCAAAAAAAAGAACTATCATATAACAGTGTACAGTGTTTTAGGCATTACAGACATCCTTTTTTTTTTTTTTTTTTGTTTGTTTGATTTGATATCTGGTTCCTCTTACCACCACTGTGAGCAATTCTGACTCTAAACTCCTTCCTGAGAATTAAGCATCTCCCATGAAAACACTGAATTAATTTGATCTGATATTCATCTGATATTCCCTCTTTTGTCCTCCACAGAAATTTTAAAGGCTAAGAAGACAAGTCACTAATAAAAAAAGAAGACTACGGTTTTAAACTGTAAAATAATAATTAATATCATACAATCCTCTTTTACACTGAGCCTTGGAAGCAGACCTACACAAATAACTTTTGTAAAACGGGAAAAAAGACAAGCCTGCACAGCCATCTCAGACGAAACATAAACATAAGGAGGCAGGGGTCACAACAGACGTGTAAATTAAGTAACTGAGCAAAACTGCAATAAGGTCTCTACATTATGTCTCGCTGGGGGCGGAAGAATGTCAAGAAGACCCCTGAAGTGATTAGGACAGTCACTGAGGGCCTGAAGTCACTCTATCGAAAGAAGCTTCTGCCTATCGAGGAGTACTATGGTTTCCATGACTTCCACTCACCAAGTTTGGAGGAAGCTGACTTTGACAACAAACCTATGGTTCTAGTGGTTGGTCAGTACTCCACAGGAAAGACAACCTTCATCAAGTAAGGCTTGTAACAATTCAACGTTCTACTCAAGTGTTAAAAAGTAAGAAATGAAGACTGCCTGACACAGACAGAGCATGGTGCTATGTCAAGAGGAACTGAGTTGAAGTGATTTAAATTAAAGCTAATGCACTTTCATTGTTCTGTCCTTCAGCACAGTATAAAATGATGCTGGAGGCATGGTGTTCCATGAGTGTAAAAGTAACAGTAACTTTGTTGTCTCTTTTGCCAGGTACTTGTTGGAGCAAGATGTACCTGGAAGTCGTGTGGGGCCAGAGCCTACTACAGATTGCTTTACTGCTATCATGCATGGTGAAGTAGAGGGGCTAATCCCTGGAAATGCCCTCATTGTGGACCCCAATAAGCCCTTTCGCAAACTCAACCCATTTGGAAACACTTTCCTCAACAGGTAAATAATGGTGCATGCCCAGACAAGACACGTTTTTTCTGGCAGTAAGGTAGTGATTTTCAAAGAAAAGGACCGTGCACTGTGAAAAGAGTGAAAGACGGAAATGCGACACAGAATGTTTCGACTGAACTCTCTGCTAGTAAGGGTAAGGAGTAAGCGATAAGAGTGCTTCATTTTTTTCATCCATGGAATTTCAAGTGTCCATGCCAAATTTCCGAGGGAGTAGGGACTCTCCATAATTATGAGGGATATCACAAGCTCTCTTGAAAGCTGGCATAGTACCAAAGATGCTATACTTGGCACATAGAAGACAAATTTACCTTCTTTTTTCTTCTAAATTTCTGTCAAATTCAAACATTAAGATGTAAAACAAGTCACTCAGAATGTGCCATTCTAGAGAACTTGTCAACATATTCACTTTGATAGGGACTACACATCCAAAGCGTTTGTAGCCTGTAACCCTTACAGAAAATGATTACATAAAATATTTACAAGTATATTGTCAAAAGTCATTGTTTTACAATAGGTTTAATATAATCTTTTGGTCTAAAGTGTTTTTAATTCATTTATGGTGAAAAAGTATAAGATAAAATAGTCCCCAGATTTACCACTATGTTACATATAAAAACATGTATGGGTGCATAGTAAATTTGTGTAGACATCATGACGTTTGGTTTAAATTAATACTTTTTCAGAATGAAGAATTTAATATTAAACCACTCTGTTTTATTTATAAATTGATCTAAATTATTGAATTATGCAGCAATTCTGAAAAATCTGTAAAATTCCCCTTTAAGAAAGATCAGAGTACCTTTCAGAGTTTGATCAGAGTTTGTTTACCTTTTCAAGGCCACCACTTCATGGAAGTAATTCATTTGTAAACTCTCTTCTGCAATGCATATAATACATATAAGTAAATATCTGAAGTAACTGGAGCAATGACTACATAGCTAAAGAATAACTTGTAAAGTCCAAGACTATTAATATCAAGGTAAAGTCTTATCTTAAGGATTAGCTAATGATATTATCCCTTTAAGTGCTGTAGTTTTTTAATTACTTCTAAGATAGCATCATATACTGCCTTAATTGTAATCAGCAAAAATCTGAGTTTTTCCTTCTTCTCTGAGAGAGTGTTTTTTTGGAGTATGTTTTGAGAATGTCACTTCTTTGACTTCCTGCTGTGGGTATTGTTTGACTCGTTACGCCCATTTACTGCAGGAAGTGGCTATGTTGTTCTAAGCATCTGATCATTAGAGGGCCATATTGTTTGATTCTGGCAGCACTGGTCATTTTCCCTCAGGAAGCCCCTGTGCTTTTTGAGCACCACATCCTCACAATGGACCTGGAAGGGGTGCAGCCCAGAGTCTGCTCATTAGATCACATTAGATCACCAGCCATGATAAAAGAGCACTGGAAACTTCTGCGTGGCTCAGATTCTTTTCAAAGTACAAGTGTTTTGTCTTAAGCTTTTTACTGAATCGTTGATTGTTGTGCATTTACAGTCATACAGTCTTACAGTTATATGCAAACGTTTTTAACATCCCAGATAAAAATAGATTTCACATTTTCAAATTATTAATATAAAACATGAAATAAAAAATGTACCAGAACTTTTTATATTTTTTTATTTTAGTAGTTGAATCAAAAATTAAGACTCTGTATTCCAGCTTTGTAGTGTTTTTACTTTAGTGCTACAGCTTACTGCTTTACTACTGCTAAGCATACAGACAACAAATAAACAAATCTTTGTCCTACCCTAACTCAGAATAGCTCAGAATACCTTCCTGATCTAGCTCCGAATCTCCAAAGCATTTTATGTCTCCGTTCCCTGCAGGGAAGTTTTGTTGTTAAGTCACATTTAAATATTCAAATAAATAAGTTGTGACAACTTGCAGTAACAAGCTGAAATCACCTTATTGTTCAACAGATTATTGTTTGGATTTTTCCATTCTGACACGTGCATAGGAAGCCAACTTTAGCCTTGTTTGGCTAGGAGTTTTAGAGCTACATAATGGAGTATCACGTCAATATTTAGGATTTTAATGTTTAGGTATGGAATTCAAAAATGAAGATACAATGACAGTATAATTAATTTACTCACATTTTGATTTGTGTTCTCTTTGAATACACTCAGCATTAGGTTGTTTTCCCTTACGTCATTGTGATGACATTTAAAATCCAGATGGAGGGGCAGTAAGTGCAAAAACAGAACCCACCACCAGTGCACAGCGCCCACAGGCTAACTGTTCACAATACATTACTCGCTTCGAGCGAAAAATTAGCTTTTATACAGGACAATAAAAGAAAACCAAACTACAGACACCGTAGGGTCCCTTGGTGGTTTTGACAGTTTGGGGGCGGGACATGAGCTGAATGCTATTGGCTGATGGCACCTGGTTTTGTGGCTGACCACTCAAAACGAAAAGTCTCTCATACTACAACAAACATGGTGGACAAATAGGAGCTGACAGGTGAGTGAGTTGGATTAAAATTTTGGTTTATCTAACTAATAATAGTAATGATTTAATAATGATTTAATTGTCTTATCACTTCTTATAATCACATATTCACTTTACAGACAATTCTTAGCTGTCTTTAGGGCCGCTGTAGCAATTCGGGCTATTTTGATAGAAACTACTCTGAGAAATTTTTTTATGTTTTTATGATTTTATGATGTTGTTTGAGCTACAGCAGGGGCGAAATGCAAATATCCGCAGAATATCCAATATTAGCCGAACACATCAAGCTGCAGAGGGAACGAGTAAATACGTGCCCATAAGAAGTAATAAGACTTAAATCGTTATTATGAGTGAGATAAACCAATGTCACCTGTCGGCTCCTCTTAGTCCACCATGTTTGTTGTAGTTTGAGAGGCTGTTGGTAGTAAGCAGCCAGTCACGAAACCAGATGCCTTCAGCCCATGTCCTGCCCCCAAACTGTCAAAACCACGCCCCGTGAAAACTTCAGCGCAAAACTTTCTCTCGAGCGCAGAGGGCAGCAGATGGTATTGCACTTGCACGTGGAAAACATAAAATCGAGAAAAGATAAAATAAGTATGGAAAAAAAGACAGTTTGTGCGCGTGTTTATGACAATTCTGAATGCAGTTCTTCTTTCTGTGCTCACGAGTGAAAGAATTATGTGTGCGAAATGTTAAAACCTGCAGGTTTATATGGTTTTTGCACGCCCTAGTTTTGACACTAATGTGACCCCGGAAAATCGCTTTTTATCACATCAGGCTTACGTGCAGCATATGTTGTAATTTTCTTTTTGTCTCTTTCTCTTGCAATATTGTCTAAAGAGAACTGGATGAGCTCTTTGTCTCCATCTCCTCCATTCTGTTTTTGCACTTACTGCCCCTCCATGTGGATTTCGAATGTCATCGGAACGATTTAAGACAACGATGATGTCACAAAATGTTCTTTAGAATATGGGGTGTGTCTCAAAACCTAGTGAGCTGTCTACACAGGCACTGTCTAGGTAGGCAGCGTTTTAGGTAGGCAGCGTTCTGTCTGACATCTCTTCTCATAAGACTATTGAGATGCTCTAGTTACAGAGCAACTGTGTCACGGCTTGTTCCCGCCCACTGCAGCACGCGACCGGTGGTTTAGCTGGTTGCTTTGCTACCACCCGGCATTCAAAACAAAAGCCCGAGTCTTAAAAATCCGCTAGCATAAATGCTAATGGCTCTGTATAAAACAGCAAAATGGTCAACGGCTCCTTGCGAAGTTGTAAATAAAATGCTGTGTGATTATATGACAAGAAACACATTAAACACCAGAGAGAATCGAAATAACTTGCATATTAATACGACTTCACTGCTGGTAGATTTGCTTGCGTTGCATCATGGGATTGCATTAGCGGCTGAGGAAGCGTTCGATGCTTCCTTAAAATCAGGTGAAAAAAAGGTGCCTCCGTAGACAACATGTTCAAGGTATCTAAGAACTGGGACAGCCTACATGTTGGGAGCGCACATACTATGACGTAAAATGCTAACTAGGTTATGAGACACACACATTGTGCTCAATCAAACCTTTCTACCAATGAGGTCTCCAAAACAAATGTAGTAAAGCTGATCTTAGATTAATTTTGGTTGGAAATCCAGTGATATCTAAAAAAATTAGCACAATATTGTCTTATTGTTCAGCATTACTGTTTGTATACAGGTCACTGGAAAAACACCTGCACAGCAACACTTACAAAACTAGTAAAAGCAGTCATTTGATTTACACAAAATAATGTGGTGAAGGTGCAAAATTGTGAGCAAATATGCAAATTTTGATATTTTCAATAATTCCTGGATTAACTGGTATAGTTTGGTTTTACAACTGTCAATGTAATTTTTACAAATTAAAATAAAAAAACATTTATATAAGACTTCCACCACACAACCCTGGTCCTGGAGGCTCCCTACATATTTTACTTCTTTTATACACCTAAGAGCTCTTCATGACCAGTATTCAGAGTTTACGTTTCATCACTGAATAACAGACAAATGTTCTCCTCTTAGGTTTCAGTGTGCACAGCTGCCCAACCAGGTTCTGGAGAGCATCAGTATCATTGACACTCCTGGCATCCTGTCTGGAGCCAAGCAAAGAGTGAGCCGAGGTGAGACCGGCACTAAAGGTGAGGAGAGGGGACGGGGTCAGAGGAAGATGGAGACATTCATCCCACAATAATTGCACCCATTCTCCTTACTCACTTGCACCCTGCTAATCCTCTCTTCTGCACAACAACACATCAGCCAATTCCAGAGTTTTGTTTTTCTGTTTTTCTGTGATTGTTTTGCATCTGCAGTGTTGTAAGTACTTTATGATTTTGGTCCTTTTGATGGTTGTAAAACTCATGATTTAATGTAGATGTATTTGCACATATTATAAAAGGCAAAAAGTCAGTGGCAAACAAAATTAAAAAAGTATTAAGCTAACTTAGTTAAAATAGAGTTCACAACCTATTGCACCACAAAAAAAAGATGATTAAGACGTTAAGATCTCTACCCATTTTAACATATAAACCATACAAATAATTTATGCATGATCCTAGCTATAGGATGTAGTAGTAGTACTTGATGTTAAACAGACTCCCGATTTATAATCTTTCACAAAACATCAGGCTAATCTAATATGAGACACGTTACTGAATAAGATCTGTATTATAGACACCAGCAATGTATGCTTGCTTTCACATATTTGTCTGCCTAAAGGCAGCGGCATGTTATCTGCAACAGATAAGTAGGAATGAAGGAATGAAGAGCAACACTATAGGAATGAAAAAGCGGCTGGAAAAAGATGGAGTGAGATAATATTTGTTTTTTAATTGGGTGAAGAATCTGTGGTTTCCTGTACAGAATAAAAAATAAAGTTTTATTAATGTTTCTTGCCTTTGACATGTGTAGGCATAAACATTAATTGGTATACAGTACTGTGCAAAAGACCATACTTTTAATTTCCAGTCTAAAAGGCCATTATATTATCTTCTATCTTTTTTGATAGGCTATGACTTCCCAGCTGTCCTGCGCTGGTTTGCTGAGCGTGTAGACCGGATCATCCTTCTATTTGATGCCCATAAGCTGGAGATTTCTGATGAGTTTTCAGAAGCCATAGGTGCTTTGAGAGGAAATGAGGACAAACTGCGTGTAGTGCTCAACAAAGCTGACATGGTTGGGACACAGCAGCTGATGCGTGTGTACGGGGCACTCATGTGGTCTTTGGGCAAAGTTTTTGGGACCCCTGAGGTTTTGAGAGTGTATATTGGATCGTTCTGGTCCGAACCCCTCATGGTTCCAGATAACCGCAAGCTGTTTGAGCTAGAAGAAGAGGACCTGTTTGCTGACATTCAGAACCTGCCACGCAACGCTGCACTCCGCAAGCTTAACGATCTGGTCAAGAGAGCTCGTCTTGTGAGGGTAAGCTGTTTTGAGGCTATAATTTGTTAACAACAGTTAGATATTGTGGATCTGTAGCAGAGGTCTTTACTGAGTATATGTACACCATGCATGTTAAACAGCCTGAATTTAATATTTATTTAGACATACAGCCAGTATTCTATATTTTTAAGTTACAACTTTGCGTAGTGAAAATCTAACACTTTTGTCTAATGTGCACGTAAAACATTTTTTTCTGTCTGATCACTTCACAGGTGCATGCTCATATTATCAGTTATCTGAAGCAGGAGATGCCGTCTGTCTTTAGGAAGGACAATAAGAAGAAGAACCTGATCTACCAGCTGCCTGTCATCTTCTCCAAGATCCAACTGCAACATCATATTTCCCCTGGAGATTTTCCTGACTGTGCCAAGATGCAGGTCAGTCCAAGCTAAAGGCACTTGGTGCTGCTCTTACAAAGAGACTTTCAGTGTGCATTAAGCCAGAATTTTCCAACTCTGGTCCTGGACTTCTACTGCACTGCACATTTAATATTTTCCTTACTCTCAAAAACAAACAATGTAAACTCAAATAAATTTTTTTTTTTGGCTGATGTGTTGAGTCACATTTATTCGAGTAAGTAAAACACTGAAAATTGCATTGTGAGGGTACCTGACAGTCATGATTGAAATCTTAAGCTTTACAATTATTTAATCTAACAGTTATGTAATGTTATGATTTTTGTAATGTAATATTTATGATTCCAGTCCCATGACATTATATGTTTTTGGACCTGGACACTTTTATGTTGTACAACAAAACAGGAAAAATGTGTCCCTGTATTTTTGCTCTGTAGTTACCAACATCATACCCAGTCTTAAACAGTTAATTATAGCCCCACCTCTCTGCTACAATCACTGACTTACTGCCATTAATATATGTTCTACTGAAGAGCCCACTTACAGTATCATACTATTTAACTATATTAGCATTTTGGATTCAGTTCAATTCAAGTATTCAATTTATCTATTCTATTAGTATTAACACTTTTAAACCTATGTCTTTTTTTATTTTCTTTTTAGGAACTGCTTGCTGGTCATGACTTCACAAAGTTTAAGCCCCTGAAACCAAACATGATGGCAATGCTGGATGAGCTGCTGTCTGCTGACATTGCCAAACTGATGCCTCTTCTCAGGCAGGAGGAGCTGGAAGCAGGGGTCCAACCTGGAGTCCAAGGTGGGGCTTTTTTCGGGACCCGCGCAGGGCCCTTTGTGGAGGGTGACCCTTTTGGAGAGAAAGGTGAAGAAGATGGTGAGGTTGGGGAGGCAGAAGAGGACTGGATTGTGACAAAGGACAAGCCCAAGTATGATGAGATTTTCTACAACTTAGCACCCAATGAAGGCAAGCTGAGTGGCACCAAAGCCAAAGACTGGATGGTGAGCACACGGCTGCCCAACTCTGTGCTGGGCCGCATCTGGAAGCTGTCAGATGTTGATCGGGACGGCATGCTGGATGATGAAGAGTTTGCCTTGGCTAGCCACCTGATTGAGGTGAAGCTTGAGGGGCATGGTCTGCCACCTGAGTTACCTGCTCGTCTGGTACCTCCATCCAAGCGTAGACAAAAAGGATCTGATGCCTAGACTATACATTCTGCCCCAGGACTGCCCTAGATGGCTTTCTTGTTGGAATGCATACACATACACTGAGACGCTCTCCTGTAAGAGAAATTATTATTTACACTTCCACTTCCAAATGCTCTTAATCATAAAGCTCATCTGCCTAATCCCAGATCATCACTCAGCAGGTACATCAAATTCTTAGTTTTTGAGTTAAACATAACATTTTCAAGAGCAAAAATGTTTACAAAAACAGGTTTTGAACACAGTACTGGTCTAGATTGTAGATCATCTTGATCAAAGAATTCTTGAGAATGTAATTACAAGCAGTAAAATAGCGAAAAATTATTTACTTTACAGGAGAGGCAGAGCCGCCTTGTCTGATTCCAGATATGCATTGAGAGTGGGAAATTGTCTAGAGGTCTATACTGTTTTGTCCCTTCAGGGCTAAAGCTCTTGCTTCACTGCTGCCATGCCTCTACACTTACTTTTTTCCTGTGCGTCTCTGTTTCCAAATATCAGTTTATCATTTGGAAAATGTAAATTATACCAAAGACTAATTTGATTAACAAATATAAATTTCAAGAGACCAAAAAGGGTATCTTGCATACATGTTTAAATCAGTCAACCATATTTATCTTTTAATTATGGGACTTGAAAAATATATTATTATATATTAATTTTACATAGAAAGCTTACGTTTTAAACCGGATTGCAGTTATGTCCACATGTCTTTTTAATGTAAAACATGAATTGTGAATGTGAAATATACTCTAGCACTTGAAAGTGTGGCATGATCTTAAGGTTTTTTCTAAGGTATTTTATAACTCTTATGAAATATAATATTTGCCTTTCTGTGCATTATGGATTCCTGCCCTTCAGAATGAAAGAATATATGTACTTTTTGATCCAGATCTTTTTGTTCATTTATGCCTATGTTTTGTTACCTTTGCATACTATGAATAATTGTTAAATATATGCCAATTTAGAATCAATGTCAAAGATTATAAAGAAATAGATCTTACTGACTACTATGCACAGCTTTACCAATTGCTTTATTGTTAACCATTGTTATAACACCAAATAAACTGTGCTGACTTGAGATCTTTGTGTTTACTTATCCATTTTAGTCTTCAGTAGAGCTTTACATAAACCTTAAAATCTTCTGTACCATACAGTATTGGGCAAAAAAGACCACCTTGTACTAAGTTATTCAGTCAGTATAAGGAAAGAGTAGAAACAGAAAATTAAATGCAAGCCTCAGTTTTTTTTAACGAAATCAGCATGGATATTTTTCCATATTTTCAAGGCTCAGTTTTAAAAGTTTGATTGCATTTCTGCTTCTCATTATCCAAATAATACAAATTACAAACTTAGAATCATCCATCCATAAAACCTTACTCACTCTAGTCAAGTCAAGTCAAGTCAAGTCAATTTTATTTATATAGCGCTTTTTACAACGATGTAAACTCTACTAATGACTAATTTTAGTAGTTTTTCCTTATGTCTAATGCATTTTTTCAGTAACGGTTTTTGAAAGCTACACATCTGTTTAAAACCATGGTGGTAAGAAAGGAACAATATAGTGGAGGAATGAACAGAAACACCTGTTTTTAGACCTGAGGCAGGAGTCATCTTTTTAAGATTAAGATAAGCTTAACATACTGTCTCTCCAATGGTGAAAGTTTAATGGTCAGTTAGGTTTTGCACTGTTGTTAGGAGTCACAAGATATAGGGCAAGATATAGATAAGATATAGATATATAGATTCAGAGTGTTTAAATGTGAAAGGGTGCATTGTAGAGCAACAGATTTGAGACTTAAACTTCTTTACTGTGGTATTGACAAATTTCCATTAGTATATTTGAGGAAAAAAAACCTTTGGTTCAAAACCTTATCTCTTGCAAAATAATGTCAAATTTAATGTACTAGCTTTCTGCAACGTATACATCTGGTTGCTATCATCACTGCTGTGAACAATTGTGACATTGCCAATTTCTCTAGAATGGCGCACGTTATAGCTCTCTTAATTATTTAATTATGCAGAAATGCATAAAAAAATCATCTTTAAAGTTGCCTAAGTGTCAGAATTGGACAAATTAAATACCAACAGATTTTATCTTATACTATTATTATATACAAACCCAATTTTAAAAAAGTTAAAATGCTATGTAAAATTTAATAACATTTTAACATTTAATGAAAATTGTTGACTTATAGAACTTGATGACAGAAACACATCTCAAAAATGTTGGAACAGGGGCAACAAAAGGCTGAAAAAGTAAGTGGTACTACTAAAAAAACAGCTTAAAAAAGAGTCTTTGAGAAGCAATGATGTGCAGAGGTTCTAAACTGTGTCAAAAAAATTATGGAACAATTGCAGAAAAATGTTCCTCAGCGTAAAATTGCAAAGATATCCCACCATCTGTGGTGTATAATATCATCAAAAGAATCTGAAGAAATCCCAAGCAAGGGACAAGGCAGACAGTCAATATTAAATGCTTGTGATGTTCAGGCCCTCAGGTGGCGCTACATTAAAAACATTGTTTGATTCTGTACTAGAAATTGCTGCATGGGATCAGACATACTTCCACAAATCGCTGTCTAGTTCTAGTGCCATCCACAAATGCAAGTTTAAGCTGTATCATGCAAAGAAGAAGCCATATGTCAACAAGAAGAACCAGGACTGTTAAGCAGCTGGGATTATACATCAGACAGAGGTTATTCAATAATTATTCCATCAAGAATGGAACAACATTTCTCTCCCAAAACTCCAGCAATTGTTCTTCTCACTTACCAAACTGTTGTTAAGAGTAAAGGGGATGATACACAAAGGTGTCCAAAATATTTTACATTAGTGTTGGAGTCTTGTGTGTCATTTTCAGTGAAATATTTCCTGCTTTCTTTCTGACACAAAAAAGAATTTTGATGGCAAACTAATGGGTGATCTCTTACTTTTGCAATGTACTATATTAGTTTCACAATATTTAATAAAAATAAAAACAGCTTTGCAAAATAAAACCTTTTTTAATGTAAGTGCCCCTGATAATATGTACAAACAGATCTGTGACTTTTCACAGAAGATCTATAGTATATCACCATCAACTTTAGCTGCTTTAAAATGTGAAAGGTAAATTTTTAAACCAGAATATATGGAAACTTTGCACAGGAACATGCACATAAAGGGTTATTCCTCTCCTTACATATGCTGTGCAGTTGGTTTCATGGTGACAGACCCGATAAACAGTGAGTCAACGTCATGCATGCCAAAACCCCATACCACCATTTTCCATTTTCCAGGGTAAGTACTGTTAGTCCACTGCCTCAACAACCTCCCAACTCTACCTAATGCAAACTCTTCTTACAGCTTACATAACGACTTTGGACATCAAATGTTACATTTGTAGATGCATGTGATGCTCCGGTGTGTGCAAGTATTGTGTGTTTAGTGTATGCGCATGTAAAATGTTCTGAAGTTTAGTCTCTCCCTACCCTCTCCTGCACTCTTTCATGGAAAGAAACACAGATGAGAAACAGGCAAACCACCCATTCCTCTACACTCACTAGTTGCAGTGTGACTCACATGTGAAGAATGTGGTGGGTTGGGCTGAGAAGTTATTAATATCTTTTTTCCTAAGGCCTGCTAAGTTTCCTAAGGTCTAAGCACACTCTTTAAACATTATATCTTTGTGAAAGAGGTTAACAACAACTCCCTATTTGGAATTTCTTTCCAAGACTGTTTGAATCCCTGAGCTTGTACTCCTCTATGCGTGTGTGTGTGTGTGTGGGTATGTGTAAGTGTGTATATCACACTGGATGACGAGGTAAAAAAGAAGAGCACAAAAGGCAGCCTATGCAATCTAGAGCTCATAAACCTGTTTCTATCAAACATTTACATTAATATCAATTTTATCAGTTTACTTGATATCATCAGTTTACCTGAATCCAAACTCAGTTTCTTAATAAAGTTTTTCACCTACTTGTGTTATACTCTAAATCATAATGACCCTCGGCCCTGCACAGTTTCTATAAGTTTGTGTCTTAGCTCATTTCTTGAAAAAGGGCTTTTCAATTAGTTGGTAAGTTCCATCAAGTGTACAGTGCAGTGGGGTCCGCCTTCCTAAGACTAAATTTCGCATAAAACGCTGTTCAAATGAAATTCTACTCAACGTGCATGTCGTCCTGGGATTCGTGCATGGGAATTAAATCTCTCATGCAGCCTAACTAAAAATTAGGTAACTGTTTGTCCTAGCAACAAGTGAGAAAGAAAACCACGTGCAATAAAACTAAAGACCATGGTCACTGCCTCCACACTGGGATACAATCATAGAGCCATCTGCACAAGGGTCTCCACACACGTCACAGCGCCTACGTGGGGAATTCCTCGCAAAGAACGCAACAAAACCACACAAGAACCACAGCAAGATTGGACTCATGTTATAAATGCTGCCCCCTGGTGATCAGAAAACAATTTCACAACACTCAAATAGTAGCCATCTGACTGTTAAAAACATGATCAGTTTTATAAATGCAATTATACCTAGTTGTTTATGGCAGATATAATGGAACATAAGAAGGATTCTAACAACGTACTGACAACGTTGCCACTACGTTATCACAGCGTTGTCAGATAACGTCGTCACAATTTTTTGAGGAATTACATTTCAGCGTTGGGTACCACAACGGTACGTTGTCACAGCGTAACTGTGTTTGCAGGGCACCTTATTCGTTGATATATGACTTTTAAAGTGAACAATGTATACATTTATAAATACGGCTATATATATATATATATATATATATATATATATATATATATATATATATATATATATATATATATAGGCCACGTACTGGAAAATATCCCGCAGCTTGTCACTAAGCAATCGTATTTTACTACTCCTTTATTATGTTCTCCTCCTCGTTTTTATAAAGCAGATGACCAAAGAAAAAGTAAAAAAAAAACTTTTCCGGATATGGCCACATTTAATGTTCTATATGACTTCATTTTATAGTGACTTTTTTTGTGAAAATGAATAACCGTGGTGGCCATCTTGGAAATGTTAGTGTTGTGTTGATGTGGCTTAGAGTGTATCGTTGAAGTTTCTCGGCTAACGTTAGCTAGTTGTATGCAGGAAAAATGGACAATTCCGGTAAAGAAAAAGAGGCAGTGGCACTCATGGCAGAAGCTGAAAAGAAAGTTAAATCTTCGCAGTCTTTCTTTGGATCTTTGTTTGGGCAAGTAGTCATTAGCGTTTGCATGAATAAGTTGGTTAGCTAACGTTGCACAATGTCAATACTAATAAAGTTAGCTAGCTAGTAGCTTGCTAGATATGTAGCTAGCTGTCTTCACATAGTCTGAGTAGCGGTATAGGATTTTTTACTCAATTGAATGCTATTAGACATTTGCATGTTCAATAAATTACATTTTTGGGTTATCCCGTTACGATTACGCTTTTTAGATACTTAGTAAGTTGTTGAAGCTACCTAGTTAAACATAGCCTGTGAAGATTTGCCATAACTTCTTGTTATCTAGCTAAGTAATGAGTATGATAGCTAAGTATATGTTGTAGAGTTTATTTCTAAGCATTTTGATAGCAAAGTATTAGTTTGTGTTCGTTCCCGCTGCTAGTTAATGACCGATGAGCAAACTGTAAACATAGCCGGCGGCCTGATTATGTCGAAATATTGCTAGCTAGTTAACTGGCTATGTTTCAGCAGTTATAAACATAGTAACGTAGTGAATGTTTGCCTGTTCTTTTTGGACTCTTTTGCGAATAACCTCTAACCACTTCGTGGTAGTAGGAAATGGCCTCGCCGAAGTTAAGCTTTCACGTGATGAGGTACAGGGGTTGGACAATGAAACTAAAACACCTGTCATTTTAGTGTGGGTAGTTTCATGGTTAAATTGGACCAGTCTAGTGGCAAATCCTTATTAATTGCACACTGCACCAGTAAGAGCAGAGTGTGAATATTCAATTAGCAGGGTAAGACACAGTTTTGCTCGAAATATTGCAATGCACACAACATTATGGGTGACATACCAGAGTTCAAAAGAGGACATATTGTTGGTGCATGTCTTGCAGGCGCATCTGTGACCAAGACAGTAAGTCTTTGTGATTTATCAAGAGCCACGGTATCCAGGGTAATGTCAGCATACCACCAAGAAGGATGAACCACATCCAACAGGATTAACTGTAGACGCAAGAGGATGCTGTCTGAAAGGGATGTTCTGGTGCTAACCTGGATTGTATCCAAAAAACATAAAACCACGGCTTCCCAAATCACGGCAGAATTAAATATGCACCTCAACTCTCCTGTTTCCACCAGAAGTGGGCGTTGGGAGCTCCACAGGGTCAATATACACGGCCGGGCTGCTATAGCCAAACTTTGGTCACTCGTGCCAATGCCAAACGTCAGTTTCAATGGTGCAAGGAGCGCAAATCTTGGGCTGTGGACAATGTGAAACGTATTGTTCTCTGACGAGTCCACCTTTACTGTTTTCCCCACATGTTGCGGTGTGGAGAAGCCCCAAAGAAGTTTATCACCCAGACTGTTACATGCCCAGAGCCCAAGCATGGGGGTGGATCAGTGATGGTTTGGGCTGCCATATCATGGCATTCCCTTGACCCAAAACTTGTGCTAGATGGGTGCGTCACTGCCAAGGGCTACCGAACCATTCTGGAGGACCATGTGCATCCAATGGTTCAAACATTGTATCCTGAGTCCATGTGCCGTGTATCAGGATGACAATGCACCAATACACACAGCTAGACTGGTGAAAGATTGGTTTAATGAACATGAAAGTGAAGTTGACTTGGACTTGTATATGTCATTCCCAAGACGAATTGACGCTGTATTGGCCACAAAAGAATGCACTACACCATACTAATAAATTATTGTGATCTAAAACCAGATGTTTCAGTTTCATTGTCCAACCCATGTTCATTATAGTTGCGGAAATGTCGAAATCCATATATCATACATATGCTAACATATGATCTTGTACATATGTTTTCATACCCAGGGCCTCGTCAAAGATGGAAGATGCATGTGAAATGTACGGGAGAGCAGCTAACATGTTCAAGATGGCAAAGAATTGGAGTGGTAATGAACAGAACTAATTATTGCAATGCGTTGTCTTCTATGCAAGTATGTCTTACACTGTTTTTAAGTGTAAGTTCCGAAATCTTCGCCTGTAGTATCCGTTTCCAAAACATCTTTTGTCTTTTAGCTGCAGGAAACGCCTTCTCTCAGGCAGCCCTCCTACACCTACAGATGCAGAGTAAACATGATGCAGCAACCAACTTCATTGATGCTGGCAATGCTTTTAAAAAAGCTGACCCTCAAGGTTTGTTATTGTTATCTCTAGAAGTGAATAAAATGTTAAAATTGTGTCCTGTTCAAAATCACTGTGCAGTATATTGATATTTGGTATTGTTTTCTTAAGTCAATTAAAAAAATTGGTGCTTAATAAAAAGTTGGTCATGTGCACTGTTTTTTTTAAGGAAAAGGCAACTGTAGGCATTTGCTTTCTTTGCAGAGGCTATTAACTGCTTGAATAGGGCCATTGAAATTTACACAGATATGGTGAGTCTTTGACCCCAGTATAATCCAAACTAAAGCTGTGACTAAAACATCTATGAAATGTGTATTTGTCAATAAGATTTCCTTTCGATTCCAAATTATAATTACCTCTTTACTTTAGGGTCGATTTACAATTGCAGCAAAGCATCACATCACCATTGCAGAAGTATATGAAACTGAACTAGTCGACATTGACAAGGTAAGATGTATCCCATTTTAGTGGCACTTTAGTATTCTACCGTGAAGTGGACACTACAGTTAACACTTGGGCTTGGATTGATAATTGTTAAACAGGTTAAATGCTAAGCCTGTACATAAACAGTAGGTTAAAATAGAATTTTATCCTGAAATTTGTTTAGTGTTATGAGGATAATTACACAGTGTATAGGTAGGCTGACTGAAAAAAGTGATGCTGGCTTGTACTGACTCTTTATAGATTATTATACATTTCTTACTCATTTTGAAGCAGCTACAGTGCATCTTTTTAGTTAGGTTTTGTTGTTTCATATGGGTACCCATTACTTAGTGCCAAGAATGAGCAGCCATAAGGTTCAAAAGATTAAACCAATTTGTTACTCCATGTTTCCAAGTGTAAGATACTTGGAGTTTATTGTGTATTTATTTGATTCATGATTTATTAGTTTCAGTGATTTAAGCTGATTATTATTATTAGTAACTACATGGACTACAGTGCATATTTTGTTTGCGCATTTTTATGTTAGAAATTATGTAAGAAATGTTATATTGAATTAAAGGTATTCCTGAAAGGCCTCCTCTATTTCTCAGTCAAAGAATGATCTTACTCGGCAACGATTCTTTCAGACAGATTTCTTTTGTTTTACAGGGCCAGATTTTTGCACAGCTTGCACAATTGCACAGAACTGAAGAAGCTTCAATAAAATGAAAGATTTCTTAAAAAGGTTTAGGTAAATACTTGCATAAAAACTGTTGCATTCATGTATTGCTCTTTCTTAGGCCATAGCTCACTATGAGCAAGCTGCTGATTACTACAAAGGAGAAGAGTCCACAAGGTTAGTAAGTCATTATTAATGGATTATTATTAATGATGATTTTTAATTAATGCCTTGAAAAAATGTTGTTCTGGTAGTTATTTATGGATGTGCTCAAATTCTAAGGATAACAAACATTTCTATTTTCTATTCATTTGTTTGTATTTACAGTTAAAGATCTTGTTTCTTTTAGAAAGTACAAAAGAAGGAAGTAGTTTTTTTCTTCCATAATGTTTAATAGGGCATCTGTCACCTCTTCTTTCTGCAGCTCAGCCAACAAGTGTCTGCTTAAAGTTGCCTCCTATGCTGCTCAGTTAGAGCAGTACCCTAAAGCAATAGAGATATATGAACAGGTGCGTGACCTCTTTATTTTTATATATATATATATATATATATATATATATATATATATATATATATATATATATATATATATATATATATATATTAGTTTTTGGAGCTTTTAGGTCCAAGCAAAACACAACAGTCTGAAACCTTATGAGCTGGTATAGCTTTCTAGCAGATAGAACACAAATTAGTTTTTACAAGGGTTTCTAAATATAATTATCATTGCTAAGGGATCTAAAATATGATTTTACCAATCCTACCAGTTTGAGCAATGGATTTGTTTTCTACAGCGTTAGCTTTTATTCTCAATGAACTGGAATTTTTAATTTTCCTGTTAGTCACTAAATGTGCTTATAGAGATTTATGCTTATGGCACTTTTTAAAATGTAAATAAAAGTAATAAGGTAAGGGTTAGGGTTTAAAAAAAAACCGGGTAGTCAGTGATCTTCAGGGATCTTACATACAGTAACTCTCCTGACTGTGTTGTAAAAATTGAACAAGGTTTCAATAAGTGAAATGACACAAAATGCATTTTTCCTTTTTTTCAGATGTTTTACAGGCATCATCTGGGAAAATGATGCAAATGACAACTGATATGATTTGATTTGTTTAAGTTATAAGCTTGTTTAACTTATTGAGGGTCATATTTTAAAAAATGAAGCAGTTTATTAAAATGGTGTTTTTATTTATTATTTAAATTTTTAACAGTTTAGTTTCTAACTTAGACTCACTCAGTGTGTACATCTACTTGCAGGTTGGAACTCATGCAATGGACAGCACTCTACTGAAATACAGTGCTAAGGATTATTTTTTCAAGGCGGCTCTCTGTCATTTCTGTATTGATATGCTTAATGCCAAGGTATATATTCAAAGTCAAGCCTTTCTTAATGCCTATATTTGGAACTCCGTGTCTAAGCTATAAAAATCACTAGATCAGTTTCTTAGAGTAATATTGCTGAATGGAAGCTAATGCTACTGTGTGCAAGTGTTCGGGTGAGTGCTTTGTGACAGATATGTCATCACCTCTAGGTAGGCTATTTTTATAGCCAAAATTCCCATATCAGAAATAATGCCCTAGCGAATGGCCAAAACAGTACTGCAAAACAGCAAAAATAAGGTAACATTAACATGTTTTAAAATAAATAAATTAAGGGATCAACCTTATCATCTATTCATGCCTTCATTCATCGCCAGCTAGCTTCTTAATTTAATTATCCTATTTTACCTTAAATGGTACAGCAGTTAATAAAATTGGCATAGGTAAATTCAAACAAGAAGCTGGAGAATGTTGTCATCAGAAAATGTTTACAGTATTAAAAGAATAATTAGGATGTTATGATTAATATCACTACTGACTTCAGGCAGTTGGATATCTAGCAAGCAGTTGGATATCTAGTCAGATATATAGGATGATTTTAGGCTTTTCGCGTAATAGCCTGAGTTATTTGTTTCTTCTTCTTTTTCTTACCTATTTTTAAGTCCCTCATTAAATACATGGGAATACACCGTTGCTATTTGTATGGTGTTGTAAGGTGGCTGCCAGTCTATTGATGTCATATTAGTGCACTGTATCATTAAGTTACATCTAGCAACATTTATATCCCAACTCTTAAACAAAGTTGTAATTCAGAGGATCCGGTAATTTTCTAAAGAAAAATGTTTACAGGACAAAATGTATCAGGTTTGAAACATTTTTTTAGTTTTTTCTTGGGATGTGACAGAGGCTACTTAAGAATAATATATTCTTCTCATAAAGATATACTTCTTAGACCTGGAGTTTTTATTATGGGCATTACAAAATGATGACATGACCTAAGATGTGTATTGGTCAGCAGCTATATCCTTTTATTTATATATATATATATATATATATATATATATATATATATATATATATATATATATATATATATATATATTTTATACATGTCTGTTTTTGTCCTCTTTTCTAATAGCTTGCACTACAGAAATATGAAGAATTGTTTCCAGCCTTTTCAGATTCACGTGAATGCAAATTGGTTAAGGTGAGGTTTCTAGTATTAAACCCTTTACTCCAGTAAAATGTAACAGCATTCTACACTCTTTATGATGTTTAAATTTAATCTGAAATTTTATTCCTGTATTTTTGTAACCCTGGTTCCTTTAACAAGGCATATTAAACATCACCCCTAAGGGAAGCAGATAGAATTGAGACAATAGTCTAAAACAGCCACACCAGGCACACCACCACCATTTAGCTAAGGTACTCAGTAGAACACAGAACACATGCAACTTGTCTGAAAGCTCAGATCGTGTTTTTTTGTACTGTTTCGAATAAAACAAAATTGCGTCATTCACAAAGTCGAAGATTACTTTTATTCACCTTAAATAGTGACGTTTATGGTGGAATGGAAAATGTTTATAAGAAGAGAACTACAGCCTCCTGCTTCATTTAGAATTGGTATCTAACAAGCAGTTGGATATCTGACTAGGTTGAATATGAAAGGAGAAGCTGCACAAGTATCATTCAGATATGCTATTTTTCTGAATTTGACAAATATTCGAATTACAACTTTTAGAGCTAGTCTGTATGTGTGCTCAATCAAAATTTGACAGTTTTATTTGAAACTTATGTCATGGTTTTTATGTGATTGAGCTAGACTTGGCTAAATCTGGAGGCTAATAGTGCTCCGCACAATTTTCTTTTCGCTTCCAAAAAAATTGACGTCCTTTTGTCTAATTGTCAGTCAGAAGTACACACTGTGATGACCAGTCTTAAATGTTGTTCCAGTCCAAAGTGCATTTTTAGTTTCCAGGGGCCCTAAAGCCAAGAGAGAGCAAGTTTGATTACCTGTATTTACATTTGACCGTGTTACAAATCAGGAGATGTGTAGAAATTTGGAGTTGCCTTTAAAGTAATTTATCCTGCGTTAGGTTAGCTTTAGTTTGCATGAGCTCTATAGTTCATCTTCAGGGAGCTAGCTAACATACTTAGTTGTACATTATAAATGTGTTCAATTATACAAATTCAGCAAACACATTTTAGCTTTGATAGCTTATGCTTATAAGCACATTAGTTGCTTATTAGTTGGCATGAATTACAAAATACTAGAAATAAATCAGTCCTGTATCTGTAAAGCCTTCCTGGGGACAAAGTCCAAAGTTTCTAAAGTATTAACTTTTATTTTCTCTCACAGAAACTTTTAGATGCATATGAGGAACAGAATGTTGATGCATATACTGACTCGGTATGTAAACTTGTTGATCGCATTATATACAATCTGAAACAACATGTAGAGTCTTGCTAATTATTGTCAAAATGATTTCCCATTCTGGCTTTCTGGTCCTGGTCCTTAAACATAAAATATTTCAGTAAAAGCAGAGGTATTTCAGTTACGCAACTGCGTATGAAAATCCCTTTGATCCAGAGGACCATGAGTATATAATGTCTTTTCTCTGGAATTTTTTTTTCTTCCAGGTGAAAGAATATGACACAATTTCACGACTGGATCAGTGGCTCACCACCATGCTGCTTCGCATTAAGAAAACCATTCAGGACAATGAAAGTGACCTCCGTTAACAGTTTTGTCTTCCTTCCCCAGTGCTTTCCCCTTCCAAATTTGTCTTTGCTTTTCAGTTTTTCACAGTTTTGGTTTTGAGACTCTTGTGATTGACTCTGTCCGTTTTTTTCCCCTTTTAATTCGCTCATCAGCATCTGAGTGACTTTCTGCCAACATGTTTTTTCTCAGCCCAAGTTCCCTCTGTCTTAACTTAGCTCAGGTTTGGATAGTTCTAATGGATAGTCCCAATGTCTCCTTGAATAACACTAAGGAATGAGTGGTCTGTTTATTAAGAGCAAAGGAAAATGCCTTAAAACCAGATCCAGCTGCAATATGATGTGGAATGCTGTGCACACTTTGCTTAAGGAAGTAAATTTTGTGGTTTCATGCTTTGTGTTGGGCACTTTTATGACTATGCACAAAAGGCTTTACTTTCTGTTTATTCTAGTATGGCTTTTCCATAGTGTGACATTTGTACCAGATATGCCATTATTAAGTCATATAGTAATTAACATTTCTTTGCATATTAGTCATTTATCATTTCCTTTTTTTATAACTTCTAGGTGATCCAATGCTATTCTGTTTCTTTCTTTGTTCATTTTATAGACATTGATGTAATAATGGGTACATAACAGATAATTCAATAAATGAAACAGACATTTTTAAAAAAATTATACACCTAGTGGCAATTTTCATACATTTAAAACATACAGGTTGCATTTTCTACTTTGTGGCATGGGGTATTACTGTGATGAAACATGTAAAGACTTGTTACAGGGGACAGATGAAATTGGCTGGAGTGTCAGAGTAAGAGGAAGTGGACCAAACATAGCCATGAAATACCACCATCATTTAACACATTTTTAGTATATTAATACCAAGTTAATGTCCAGTTTTTCAGATGATTTGATTTTAAAGTGTGTGAACACTTCCATTAACATGGACTTTAATGCTGTGTATCTCAATAAGGTTTGTTGAATCATTATTAGTTTCTGTAACATTAACCAATTAACCAGACATTGTCCTTTGTCAGTAAAGTTATGAAGTACACATTATGGATAAATGTATTGGGCTACACCTCTTTAATCATGTTCTATTTAGTCCCATTGCCACAGGTGAATTAAAACAAGCACCTGCCTTTATAAGCGTTAGTGAAAGAATGAATTCTAAATGCATTTTAAAGAGCTAATTGAACTGCATTAGAAGGCCACCATTGCAAGTCAGTTCATGAATTTTCCCTCCTTTCTATGATCAAAAAATGAGTGTTATATAAAATTGGCAGCTTTTGCTAACCACACCAACTTTGCACAAAGTGTTGACTGCAGAGTTCCAAAACTCCACTGATTTTAACATCAGCACAAAAACTGCTTCTTGGTGTGGATTTCCATGGCTGAGAAGCTGTATCCAAGCCTCGCATTACCAAGGGCAATGCCAAGCATCGGGTAAAGTGTTGTAATGCATGCCACCTCTTGACTCTGCAGCAGTGGAATTATGTTCTGTGAAGTTATTTCTGTATCAGGCAGCCTTGGTGAATGCCAGGAGAATGTTACTTGCCTGACTGCATTGTGCCAACTGTAAAGTTTGGTGCAGAAGGGATAATGTGGGGTTGTTTTTCAGGGGTCGATCTTGGCCCCTTTTTAATGCTTCAGCATACCAAGACATGTTGGACAATGCTTTCAACTTTGGGGGAACAGTTTGGGGAAAGCCCTTTTTTGTTAGTCTGATGGTGCTCCTGTGCTCAAAGCAAGATCCATAAAGGGGTGATTGGGTGAGTCTGGGTGAAAGAACTTGACTGGCCCACACAGAGCTGTGACGTCAACCCTGTGAAAAACCTTAGGAGTGAACTAAAACGGATCTTGCTAGCCAGGCATCTAACTTTTGGATGTACAGGGAAAACAGCCACAGACACGCTCCAGAATCTTGTACATCAGAGAAGCAGAAGCTGTTAAAGCTGCAAAAGTAGGACTCTGTATTACAGTTGCGTATTTTAAACCAGATAACAAATAACTAAACCAGATAGTACATTTTCACTTATTAAAATAGACGACTGTGTAAAAGACATTAAAGGCTGGATGTCAAGGAACGTCCTGTTACTCAATTCAGATAAAATAGAAATGATTTTACTTGGTGACTGGGTGACTCTGTTCCTTTTTAATGTATTATATATCTTTCTGTAGTTTCAGAATTTTATCTAGCTATTTATAGGTTATCTTTTATTTCACTTTTTTCATGTTTTGCAAGCACTGGTATTTACCTTAAATAAACAAGTAGAATACAACACAGTTTTAGTTCACGGTCTCCCTTTAATTGCATGAATCAATAGATCACCTAGATTACAAAAAAATGCTTTTTGCCTGATGAAGGGCTTCTGTGTTTGGTCTATTTATGTTTTTTTAAATCATTTATCAAAGTCTTGAGTATTCATTAGGTAGATATCCGGTTTGTTTACCAAGTTCAGTCACTTTCAGAACTGAACTTTTCTAAATGTTTTTTGTTTTTGAAGTATTTTCTGTATTTGCCCTCTTAGTCCCACTCGTATAACAGCCAATCAGAAAGCAAAATGCAAATAAGTATGTAAGTTTTGTCGCCGCCCGACGTCCGTATGAGGTGGTAACTGTTTGTTTCTTCATAGTGTGTAGACAGCAACCGAGCCTTAGACCACATCACTTGGTTAAGCAGTCCCTGCCTTCTATGATAATCTTAAAATCTAAGCTGGCTGCTCTAAAGTAGGAAAGACGTTCGTGATTTTCTAGGAACGCTACGCTCAGCTCTTTAGCACTCGAAGGGCTATGCTGTTATCTCACCAACACACCGGTAGGTTGATCTTTTTAACGCTTAGGTTGACCAGTTATTCCACTTCAGTTCAGGTCATTAAGCTTAACGCCCAAGCCACCTTAAATTTTAAGAGATCAGTCGTTTGTTTATTCAGAGAAGGCAAACGCTATTATGGACAGATATCGATAAATATATATAAACATATAGGCAATATATATAAATATCTATTATACATTGTCGTGTTTTCTTTTAAAACATTTATGGGGACTATACGCGTGTAAATGACGGCTAAATACGTTTCCCTGCCTTCTAGAAATGTTAATAAGCTGCGTGTACGTGATTTAAAAGGAATATAAAGTTAGACCCCAGAGGTTCCTTATTCTCACGCCTAAGTGTTGCACAAAACTTAAAGTGCAGATGGCGTGACCGCTGTATATTCACAACAGTTTAAGACAGCCCCTAATTAGGATAGACAATGACAGCTAATACTCCAGCGTTATTTGCAAATCACAAGTTTTGTGATGTTCTGTTGTATGAATGGGAACTTATTTATTTATTTCTGCTTTAATAAAATGGTTGTGATATAAACAGAGTAATTCAGAGTGGGTTGCTTTAAAATGTTTTGTTCTAAAATTGGAATTGTTGGAATTGTTTACAGTCGCTGTGATAGGAACTGATTTCTGAAGCCTTTACAAGCTAGTTCACAGAAAGTTCTTACGTAAAACGATTTTGAACATTCAGCCTGGTATCTGAGGTAGTAAATAAATAAGTTGTATTCGCGTTGTATATTTATGGACTATTGGTTCTATCACTACCTCTGTAAAGAAACCTTTAAAAAAAAGATTGAATGTCAAACATTAAACCTCTCTGAATGTCTTTGTTCATATTTCATCCACTGAATTATGCAGATGTTTTAAAAAAACTGTAGAATTTCTCTGTATATTAATGACGTGGCATTTGCAGATGCTCCTGATTGTAGCTTTAAGTTCAATGCAGTAACGAACCGTACAGGGTCCCAGACTGGTATAAAACTTAGAGCCTACTTTTTGTAGCTATATTGAGTGCCAGCTACTGAGCTACTTAACTGCAAATTAATATGTTCTGACATTTATTGACTTTTTGTGTTGATTACAATCATTACGTTCCCACATTTTACAACAAAGAGCACATTGATAACAAAATATATGATACTACATATACTGGAAAAGAGCATGGTATAATATTGCTGTCTACTAAGCCATTTTTTTGGTACTACTCTCAAACAGTTTTACAGCGACTGTATCACTGAAAAACTGCAACCCTCAATGTGCAGGAGGTGTGCCCATTTGCCACCTTTACTATGGTTGTGCTGTCGTTTTGGAAGTTCCTGAAATGTTTTTTAAGCAAAATAACGTCTCTAATTCATTTGATTCATTTAATTCATTTGATCAGAAGGAGCTTTTGTATGTTGAATGTTTGAATAATAAAACATGCTTACAGGGCTGGATAAAAATGATGATGATGATTATTGCAATATAATTTTACTTGATAGAAATGTACGATATGTACAAGTGCACAATAAATGTTTACTATAAAAGACTACTCTCAGACATTCACTTTCTAGAGACAGCACTGGATGCATTTTCCACAGCAAGGAAAGTAACACTACTCTCTTGGGCGATGATGAAAAAGCCTTCAGAAGCTTACAAGCTTGAATATTTTCTTTAGTTTCTTTTTTGTTGTTTACACTTCACTTATGCAGGGACATTATTTGATAAGTTAGTTTAATATTATACAATTTATGATAAGACAACTGAAAAACAAATATGTCATAGTTCTAGCATTAGTGATGTGTGGGTCAGAAATTGCTGCATAATTTAAGGTGGAATGGGAAAATTTGTACTAGAAGCTGGAAAATAGGAACAAGACTTCAGTGTTATCCTCTCCTGAATCTAACATAAGATACAATATGTTTTGATGCTTACAACTAGTTAACACTATTAAAATACGCTTAACATCTTATGTTTACAAACTACTCATTATGTTTTTAACAAATTTACGTTACACTGAAACAAGTATCTGCTTAGTATACACAAAACTTCTCAAAATCGTCCATTTTTGTTTAATGGCACACCTCGTATGTTGTACCAACCAATCAAAGGCTTTGTCGTGTAATGTTTTCCTTCAAAGTGTTTGACCAGGTGCCATATGCACATTTTCTCCGCTAGCCGAATGTTGTCACCACAAGAAGTATGCTGAGACCTTATGTACTCTCTGTTTTAGAGCAGTCAACCAGACATATTTGTACATTCCCAAACAACAAAGGGAAAAGTAAGAAGTGAGTTTTTGCTATTTACAGGACTGATTTAAACAAAAGTAAACTGAGGATGCTGTATGTGTAGAATGAGAGGGTGGGCGAAAGTTAGCTTCCCAGGCTAGCTGTTTTTAGCACTGCTGTCACTTGCACAGCAAGGCTGAACTGATGTTATTGTGGTAACTACAGTGATCAAACAAGACAAAAAGCATTGGTTTCAGGTTAAACACACCTAAAAGGAGAATGTTGTATGTCTAGTGTGGGAATGCTCCCAGGAAGCACACAACTGTTGTATGTTTTCTACTGTTTTACAATGTTGTCAAAAGGTGGTGCTAAACTTTTCCATTCCTAACATATACAATGCTGTGCAAAAGTCCATCCTTAAGTAAATTCATAATCTATTCCTTTTTTGTGTATGTGTAAGAAAAAATTTATAGGAGATACAATTATAACATTGAGATTATAAGTTCATGATAGTTGATGTACGTAACTTTGAAATATTTCATATGTAAAGGCCCATTGGTATTACCAAATGGTTTTTTTTTTTTGTTTTTTCATTATATACTTTTTGTTTTCAGACGACAGCTTATTCCTGCTTGTTTAGGTGTGTATGTGTGTGTTTTGTGAGTATATCTCTGTAACCACCTGTGTGTATTCCCATCACTAAGCTTATAATGGAATCCTCCAAGGAATAAAACCTGGTGGTTTACGTTTGACCTATCTTCCTAACTAGTAATTAATCACTAGAGACCCAAGGTCACTTGAAAGTGGTTAAAAATGTAAAAGTTTCTCTTTTTTTTTATGTCTAGAGCCAGCTCACTGGTTCTTGTGGTCTCAGCATGTTTGCTGTGCTATTCAGCTTATTTCTATTTCACAACAAACATTTAGAAAAAAAAATTGTTAAAAAACTCCAAAGTCTCAAGACATTTAATGATGTATCTTTTTGCTAGACTATTTTTGTCACAAAGCTTACTTTACCACAGTGAATGTAATTTTTCCAACAGGTTGGTGAAACTTTTTTCAAGGAGTCCTGTGGAAGGAGCTGACATTGCTAAAACTTTGTGTTGGGATAAGGTTTTCTGTAACACAAACAAAGAACTAAGCCTGAAGTTGAACTATTGTGCAGGAACAGCTGATACCTGATTGACAATGCGACGTACAAAGATTCTTATTGTTATGGTGCTGACCACCAGCATTTTTCTTGTAATATTATATTCAATGCTAAACCTGCAAACTATTCACAATCGAAGGGCAGTAGCAAAAATATCCACAGTTACAACCAGAAACCTAGTTGCAGCCACCACCACCACTGGTATCAAAGAAAACAGAAGCATTGAACAGTTGACAGTGACACAAAGTGTTTCACAATCTAGTTCTGCAGCAGTTCAGCAAGTCACTGTTTCTGATGGCTTTATAAAGGATATTCCAGAAAGTGGCGCGTTCTGGAACAGAAAAATGTACTCATTGCTCAAACAGCGACCTATTGCAGTAACTCTGACAGGAAAAGCCTCAGTGAACAGCTCTCACTGCCAACCTGAGAGCAGTGAATCACTTCGAATGAACATACAAGACTTTAGATCTTACCCAGATCTCTACCAGGATTTTCTTCAAGGCATGGATTGTCACAGTCCACAGATTCTCATTGACCAGCCTAACAAATGTACCCCATTTGATAGCAAAGGTCAAGTTTTTCTTCTTTTTGCTGTCAAATCTACCCCAAGACACTTTGAGAGGCGCCAGGCTGTCAGAGACACCTGGGGAAGAGAGGGGATGTACCAGGGGAATTTGCTTGTGAGAACAGTATTTTTGTTAGGCAGCACATCCGTGGATGATCCTAATCTTGACAAGCTAATACATTTTGAAGCACTGGAATATGGAGACCTACTTGTTTGGGACTTCCAAGACTCATTTTACAATCTTACCCTCAAAGAGCATGTGTTTTTTAAATGGGCTGTCCATCAATGTCCCCAGGTGTTCTTCATTTTTAAAGGTGATGATGATGTTTTTGCAAACACACCAGCTATACTAAGCTATCTACAGTCTTTAGGCCCAGACAGAGTTTCCAAGCTGTACACTGGTCAGATAATCTCTGATGCAAGCCCGTTAAGAGACATCAAGAACAAATATTATGTCCCCCAGTCATTCTATGAAGGTCCTTACCCATCCTATGCTGCTGGTGGTGGATTTCTCTTCTCTGGATCTCTTCTTAAACCTCTCTACATCATCTCCCACTATATTCCTTTTTTTCCCATCGATGATGTGTATACAGGAATGTGTTTTAAGGCCCTGGGAATCCCTGCAGAAAAGCATCAGGGTTTCCAGACTTTTGACATCCGTGAACAGGATAAGGAGAATGCATGTGTGCACAAGCACTTGCTCCTGGTTCATCAGCGGAACCCACAGCAGATTAACAGACTTTGGAGGAACATGCACAGCCCCATGCTAACATGCTAACTAAGTGGGCTAGCTGGTCTTAGAGCCTAGACAGTCTCAGTCTGTATTTGTCATATGGTCACACTGATACTATACGCTTACTGATGGTGTAAATGTATAAATAAATAAATAAATAAATATAGTTTTCATTTGGCCTAGTAATTGCTGTATATCCTGATTCCTGCAAATGGACCTGTAATGCTTATTTGTATCATCAGAAATGCTAGGCCAATGATGTCCTACACAATGGAAATATTAGGTATGTTGTGTAACTATCTTGTGAAAACAATAAAATTTACTTGCTGCCTACTTGACACTACACTGCACTAAATTTATGTAAAGCTTTACTGCAGCTTAGCCACAACAAATATTTAAACACCCACTCAAATTGGTGATAATACATCTTGGGATTATGTCAATGGAAATTATTTCAAAAAACTAATTGATGTTAAAAGATGTTTTTGGGTGGTTAAAATGATTTACTTCAGTTAGGGTTAGTAGTTTTGCATTGTGTCAGTTATCTTAACCATCACAACAAACAAAATAATTTTTTCAAAACTAACTAAAGGTAACAGCTGTTCAAATGGCTGCTGGTGCAACAGTTCATTATGTATTGTCAGCCTACTGTTATTGTCACGTACATAGCTAGATTCACTTCTCCCTCACTTGATGCCCTCTAATTTATTACAGTAAAACAAAATGAGCGAGACATCATGGGCTACATTACCCTAATTTCTAGGTAAACATTAATTATTCAAGGACCAACATGCATTATGCCATGACTTAAATACAGTGCAGAAAACCCTAAATGGATAGATAATTGTATGTAAATAGCACCTCATGAATGACATTATAGTAAGATTGTATCAAAAATATGTGATGTTAATTTAACTAGAGGAGTAATTAAATCTGTTGCATGTAGTTTCTACACTGAAATTACATTCAACATTAAATCAGCTTCATGAAACTTTATAGTGTAAAGCCATTATTTTGCTCAGCTGCTATATTTGTACACCCACATTGATTACTTATGTGGGTTAACATATAGCAAATTAGACTAAACAAAGGTAAGGTGTGATCCAGGGTTATGACCTTTGTAACCAAAGCATGATAAATGATAGTTTTTGCATGGGAAGGCAGAACTTATTATCAGGAATACCATGGTACCATAAAACAGGGTTATAGAAGAACTTTAGTTTAGAAGCAGAGGCATTATAGTTTAAGAAAACTTTTACTTGTCAAATCCAATATAAGATCATTTCTAACAATTTACATAGTATTATTTAAACTGGACATTCTTGTAATGAAATCAGAATATTCATTTTTATAACCTTCGCCATTTTTACTTTTGGCAGTACTAATGTATTTGCATTAAAAATAATGAACATAAAAATAAAGGCATATGATATTGATGCAATAAATAGTTATAGTACATATGTAAATATGTTTATTTAACAATTTCCAAACTTCTGCTCCAGCTGCAGTGCTTATGATGGAATTTAACAAATCCATGTTATTGGCTGGGTATTTGAGAAGCTAAACTTCTGAAATATTTCATACTAGCTCATAAGAGATCAGTTACTTTTTATGTTTATACGCTTCTCTTTTAATGACAACTTATTTTTTTTCTCAGAAAATACACATTAAATGTTGTTTTTATGGATTAAAGTGACTTATGACTGCATTCCACTACAAGTACATTACTGAAGTCAGGTACTTCCAGGTATTCCATCAGTCCGCAGCACAATGCTGGAAAGCTTTAAATCTCAAAAAGACATGTAGCATTGAGCATGGTGACTGTAAAAACATTGTTATTATTTTAATCAATTCATGGTAAAAGAATATGTGAAGGTGGTTCTAATGTAAAAGTTTAATATGTGTTGTAAAGTAAAATATTCCCCCATCTTTTGCAGGTTGACCATTATTTTACAATCAGAATTACGTGTAAACTATGGACTTAATTTTTTGCATTGTATACTTTGAGACCCCTGATTCCTATCAGCACCACTGTAAAGAAATCTGAGTTGGTAAGTTTATATACAGATTCATTATTTTACATCAAACACCACTCTAAATTACTTTGTTTATGTTTCAGCAACAACTGAATTATGTATACAATTTGAAAAATCGTTAGAAGTCCCATTTCAGTGGTCTAACCTGGAGCACTAACTTCAAAACTATCACACCGTCTCACATTTTCACATTTTTTGGTAGTGATGGCAAACTAAAGCTTTTTGAAGAACTTAATCTTTTCTCTTATCAAAAAAAGGTTAATTACTCTAAGCCTCATGACAGTGTACATTTGCGGCATCTGGTGGCCAAAACCATGAAGTGGTGATAAAACCAAAATGTTTGTTGTGCGTGTGTTCAAAATCTCATTGCTGTCGCAAATCTCGTTTAAAGACTGGGTGAACAAGTTTAATGATGAAAAAGTGTCTGTAACCACAAACCAGTCGGGTCAAGCTAATGAACCAGCGCAAACTGACTCACCCTTGCACCGATTAAGGAGAGAAACTGTTTAAGATATATAATGAAACTGACGAGTGGTGTGATAGTGGAGTTGAGTCACAACTAAATCAAAGTAAAAGCTGTGCTTATTACACCAAATGCTGTCCCAAAAATGCTAGCTGTGGAAATGCTTCTCAGCCTGAAACGGAGATTTCGAATCTGCCACACTTTAACCATTTCAGCTTTGCTCAGCGTAGATGTTGCACAGAGAGCACGCCTGTAAATGCTGATTATCATCCCGTGCCACAGAGAAACTCAGCTGCTCCACCTTTTACTCCTGAAATGACACTGGTAGAAAATCCGAATTCACAGCCACAGGGGCAGTATGGACATGTCTGGTGTGATGTTAAGTCTGCTGGAGTTTATTCGGGAACATGTTCTCTTCAAGCAGTCAAGGTCTAGGTCTGGTGATGGGCGGCTCAGGCGTGTGCATTATGACAACTCATCTGACAGTGACAGTAAAAATGCAGGCCAGAAGGAGAGAATTCCTTTCTTTGCAACCTGGTCAGTTTGATGGTACAGGTTAATGGAGGGAGTTTTTACATCATTTCAAGAGCTGTGCTGAGGTTAATCGTTGGTCAGAAAAGAGAATGGCTGTGCAGGTGAGGTTTTGTTTGGTAGGATCTGCAGGGGCTGTTGTCCATAGAAATCCAAGATCTTCACCTTGGAGCTATGCACGCATGGTGGATAAAATAAAAGCCACTACATGTTCTAGAGATAATATTTATGAGAAAGTGTCTATTGTGTATGCAGACCATTCTGAGGCTGAGCAGGAGAGTATTAGTGTGGAAGTATTTACTAATGCCATGGATGATGCCGGGATGGTCCAGAAGCTGTCCAGAAGCTGTCCAGAAGTCCAGAAGCTATGCACGCTGGCATGGGCATATGAGCTGGCTCACAGGTACGAATTGACAAAAGTGCAGCTGCTAATGTTACTTGTCTGATGCCAAGGGTACAAAACAACATAGCATAAATGAGAACTGCTACTGTGCGTAAAAGTGTGGAACACAATTAATTCAAAGGCGAAAATCAGGCAGCATTATCTGTAGAGAAAAATTTTATTTCAAGCAACGTAGACCAAAGTCTAGTGAGGATGGAAAAATAAACTGAAGTGACATTAGATGGCATTGGACACATGAAGCGTAGCTGTCCCTCACCAAAGATGCCTGCTAACTTAAGTACACCCAGTGTATTCAATGTTAAAGATACAGGACCTAAAATGTGTATTTACATGCTAATGTATAACATGGAAGTGTGTGCTTTGCTGGACAGTGGAGCTCAGAGGAATGTGCTATAATGCGATTGATGATATCAAGCCTCGTTTGCAGTTCTCAACCGTGGAGTCACTACAAGGCATTGGTTTTGAAAATTTAAGTGTTTGTGGAGAAGTACACCTGCCTGTCCAGATCGGCACTCGTACAGTAAGTATGTTGTCAGGGTGGCACGCACAACTGTTCTTGAATCCGGAGGTGAATACATCATTCCTGGGTATGCACACTTCCGTGAACCTGTCCATGGGATATCAAGCTGAATCCAACCAAAGGTTTTGTCGAAAAACATTGTTTCCTAGTGACGAGAGTGGTGGTTGATGCGCAGCCCAATCAGCCTGTTCCAATCCAGCTTTATAATCCTGGAACAACTCCAGTAGAGACGAAGAAAGGTGCTATAGCTGTGTTTCTTCAGGCTGCTGACATTATCCAGTCTCCTTTTGGTGCTCCACCTGCCGAGCCATTCCAAGCTAGTCTGTGCTTTCCAGTTGTTCCTCCCCACTTGTAACCGTTGTATAGAGACAGCGCTGCTGCACTGTGTGCTAAGGAACGCCGTGGGTTGGCTCATCTTCTCAGTAGTTATGGCGATGTATTTTCTACTGGACTCACTGTCTTCGGTTGCACCAGCCTTGTCCAGCATGACATACAGACTCTGCCAGGTGCGCCGGTGAAGCAGCAGCCGCGACGTATTTGAGAAACAGACGGAATCTGACAAACAGATACAACTGTCTTGAAAGTGGATTGGCTTCACCGAGCAATAGTAGCTGGGCTAATCTGAAGCTAAAACCAGCTGAATGCTGCTATTTCTGTCATCAAGTAACTTATCTAGGTCACATTGTCTCAGCTTAAGGCATCGCCACGGACCCAGAGAAGGTCCAGAAAGTTCAGCAGTGGCCACAGCCTACTTGTGTGTCTGAAGTTGGTCAGTTTATGGGCCTAGCTGCCTACTACCGATGATTTGTACAGGATTTAGAACTCACCACCACACCTGTCTTGGGATACCCATGTGACAGCGGCGAACTCATTCTTGATACAGATGCCAGTAATTTTGGTATTGGCGCAGTCTTGTCCCAAATGCAAGATGGTACAGAGCGTGTGCTAGCGTATGGGAGCCGACGACTGTCTTCTACCAAGCAGAACTACTGCACCACCTGGCGAGAACTACTCACAGTGGTACACTTCACCAGATATTTCCATCAGTACCTTCTAGGAAGGCCCCAAACTCACAGAGTTTGACTTTAAAGTTGTGCATCGACCTCGAGGTCATCACCACAATGCAGATGTTATGTCAAGATCTATCTGAAAGATCTATCCACTGCTCAAAAAGCTGACCCAACCATTGCCCCAGTAAGGCAATGGCTGGAGGAAGGAAACACGCGTCCCACCTGGGTAGATGTGTCACCATTAGGACCAGCTAGGGGTCTAGGGGTGAAAGTAGTTATGGATTGTTAGTGGTATGGCTGAATACAATAACCCTTGTGTTAAACTGTGAAAGGGATGCAATCGACCCCTTCAAAGTTTGTAAACAAACATGATGTGGCAAGCTGCGAGTGCTGCTTGGCAACGCGAGGTTAGCATTTTCCCACTGGCTCAGCAACCATGGGCCAGCACACACATAGCTCAACTTATTTCTCCGAAGGCACTTTCGAAAAGTCTGGCTTGTATGTTTACAGGTGCTCGAATTATTATTATTATTATTATTATTATTATTATTATTATTATTATTATTATTATTCAACTGGCAATGGGTTGAAGTGTTACAGATTTCCATCTGGATCACATCCTTTTATTTGTGAAAAAGGAGACGGAACGACTGCAGATTTGACTGTTATTAAGCTTGTCTATGCTTATTTTATGAAAATAACAAAAATACAAACAAACCATACTTTAATAATAATAATAAAGTAATTGTAATTATTAATATCAAATACAATTTCTATTTATATTATTATTATTATTATTATTATTATTATTAATAATAATAATAATACTACAGTTATTATTACATGTAGATAGGGTATAAATAGACTTTATTTTATTTCACTTAGGTGATTTCACATTGGTATCAGTGTCTGTGATACTTCCTTCTTGTACAATTACAGCTGGAGTGGATATAAAGAACAGTAATGGTTCTGATTATCTATATCTGTGTATCATCATTTCATTCAGTAACTTTTGGTCATCCTGTTACTATACTTTGAATTAATTTAAAATACAATAATATTGCTATTTTATACCTGTATTATCATTTCACACAGTAATTGTCAGTAAGTATATTCCACCCTTAGAATGAGAATACAGGGAAACATGCATGGAAGAATACCTTAATACGTAAATATTATAACACAACTAAATTGCTATACATTCAAAATTCCATAAATTGTGTTTTACACTTAATTATATTTCATGATTTTACATTGATTCTGTAAGATTTATCAGGTGCCTATATAAAACTCCCCCCTCTTGTAGATTACAGCTGCTATAGCCTTAATGCAGTATAATGTCTGTTTTTTCTGCTCCACTTGCTTTACTCTGTAACACTGAAAGTGCTTAGGTGGTGCGACAGTAGCTTCATAGTTATTTATTCACAATGTGACCAGATTTAGTTCATGTTTATCAGGCTTTTTTTCTTATGAGTTGGGGTGTTACAATGAATATTTCAATGCCAACACTGCATTAGCCAAGCTGCAGTCAAAAAAAAATCACAACAATTTTTATTTGCAGTTGCAGAATTTGTGATTGTATTTTACATGGTTCTATGCAAGCACAGGTAAATTTTTTAATCGAAGTATATACAAC
Source organism: Megaleporinus macrocephalus (assembly GCA_021613375.1). Classification (NCBI taxonomy): domain Eukaryota; kingdom Metazoa; phylum Chordata; class Actinopteri; order Characiformes; family Anostomidae; genus Megaleporinus; species Megaleporinus macrocephalus. The sequence continues at coordinate 16,324,630 of CM038711.1, forward strand.
CCAATGTAAATACTGTAGATGAATTGATTTAAATCAGTAAATAGACAGGTAAATAAAGAAATTGAATTACAGTGGGTATAGAAAATATTCAGACCCCTTTAAATTTTTCACTCTTTGTTTCATTGCTGCCAAAAGAAGTTCAGTTTATTTCTCATTAATGCACATTTAGCACAGCAGATTTTTGCAAATGTATTATAAAAGAAAAACTGCAAAATCACATTGTCATAAGTATTTAGAGCAATGAAGTTTTTCACACCTGGATTTTGGATTCTTCCTCACAGATCCTCTCCAGTTCCGTTAGGTTGGATGGTGAACGTTGCTGGACAGCCGTTTTCAGGTCTTTCCAGAGCAGTGTAATTTTGACAGCAAATTTTGATTTAGTCTTAGTCGTAGTCTTTTGACTAAAATGTCACTTACTTTTAGTCATAATTTAGTCATCTGAATTGTTTTTAGTGTTAGTCTAGTTTTAGTCGACTAAATATCATAAGAATATAAGTCATTATATATACTTACACAAAATGAAACATTTATTAACCAGTTATGGAATATTATTCATGTTCAAAGACCAATACACACACAAACAGATTTAACAAACAACATCTGAGCTCTTCCGTAACTGCAAAGTGAATAAGAGAAAAAACTTATTTTATCCTTGTGTCACTTTCTTATTTATTTAATAGTTGTTACTAGTGCTGTCAATCTAATTAAATTACATGCTCTGTGGCTAACTAATCTACATTAATTGCATTTATCACTTTTTGCTATGAAAATATTTTTAATTGTGCAATTTAAATAAATTTTAGCATAACAGTAAATCAATGAATAAAAAAACTGCCACATCTCTAGGTCACAGTTTACTATTTTTTTTAACTAGTTTACTAGAGACACACACTGCACATTACATGCACTAATAAATTGTAAATAAAACTAGCTAATCTGTTTTGTGTACGGAGAGATTTGGGACATGATCATCAAATGCAGATGGTTGGAGTTAGCTAGCTAGTCTCCCGACTCTGATACCTGCACATATTGTGTTTCACCTCCTGATCCAACTAATCTGATCATTAACACCACTTACTGAGTTAATACAGCGTTTACCGAAGGACACGCTCTGAAATGTACAGGGCAGTGTGCTTTCAGAACTAGGGTTAAGAAAGGCTAAGCTAGCATCAGCAGCGGTTAAAGCTAGCTGATGGTGGTGCTGGAGGGCTGATGTCCAGCGCAGTGTGGTGATTTTCTCTAAACACAAACTCTAAACTCTCGTTCTCTCTGCTGACATTGTCTAGATAACTTAGTTCCATCATAAGTAGCAACAGTTCACAGGCTCGTATGGTCTTCCTGGGTTTAGACCAAATTTGTGCAAGTGTGCGTTTATTGGACGGCTACTCAGCTTGTCCTGCCTCTCCATATACACCGAAGTAGTTATGATTGGATGTTTTCCTAACTTGTCCCTGCCTTTCACAAAACTAAATCAGTTCTGATTGGATGTCGTCCCTGCCAAACATGTTTGTCTCGTTTTTTATTCGTTGACTAAAGTGTCAATCAATTTCGTCATAGTTTTTAATCCTTTCTGTAGATTTTACTTAGTTATCGTCTCGTTTTTGTCATGAAAAAAAGTTAGTTGATGAAAACTATGACGAAAATAGTTTGTTAACGAAATTAACACTCCTCCAGAGATGCTCAATTGGGTTTAGGTCAGGGCTCTGTCTGGGCCAGTCAAGAATGGTCACACTTGTTCTGAAGCCACTCCTTTGTTATTTTAGCTGTGTGCTTAGGGTCATTGTCTTGTGGGAAGGTAAACCTTCAACCCAGTCTGAGGTCCTGAGCACTCTGGAAGAGGTTTTCTTCCTCTCTGTACTTGGCCGCATTCATCTTTCCTTCAATTGCAACCAGTTGTCCTGTCACTGCAGCTGAAAAACACCCCCATAGCATGATGCTGCCACCACCATGTTTCACTATTGGGATTGTATTGGGCAAGTAATGAGCAGTGCCTGGTTTTTCTCTACACAAACTGCTTAAAATGTTTAACTGCTTAACTGTTCTCAGTGTAAAGGTGGTACAGGATGACAAAGTTACTGAATGAAGTGATGATACACAGATATAGATAATCAGAACCTGTACTGTACATTTGTATCTTCCCCAGCTGTAATTATATAAGGGAGAACAACTTTTCTCAGGCTCTGGTTAAACCTGTTCTCCCCTGTATTCTCAGTGTAAAGGTGGTACAGGATGAATACGTCTGAGTAGTTTGAAATAATAATGCAGTTTTGTGTACATGTAGTTTATTTAAACCAGTAACAACTATTATTTAAATGTTTCATACCCAACTTGGCGAAACCGACAAGGCTGTAGGTCATCCACAATAACATGCATCATATAAAATCGTCTCAAATAATATGTCTCCAATTTATATTTACTCTAATTAATTAAATATGAATAAACAAATTCTGTCTATATTGCACACACAAACATGGGGCGATGACTAGCATTAGCACCCACCTACTGTTTGAGCATTAAAATGGCCACTAGCAAAATAAGTTATACTTTACAACATGCCTTTGATTGCAAACTATTTTAACATTTTGCTTACCCCTGCGAGAAGTAATTCTCATCATATGTGCTTATTTACAGTGTTAGCCTAGTTTTTGTGGAGTCTTACCTTTTGTTATCACCTCCTCATCCTACCCTCTCTCTGCAGAGAGTTGAGCTGTTAAGAGCTGTTAAGGTGATATCAATCCCCCTTAAAGGTGACAATCAAAAAATGTTGATGTTCGCCCATCCTTGCAGGGAGTCGGCACCTCTCTACTTTAAGGGGTTGACTATCAACCCCTCCTAATGTTGACACTACAAACTCCCCACTTTGACCCTCTTCTGACTTCTACTTAACCATGTCAGACTAGTTAGAGACTGAGTGGATAGGCAACAGACCGATGACCTAAGCTGTGCCCGTGTATGTTTCTGCATGTCCGTGATTAAGACTACTTTCCGACTGCTAACCAACTGATTGTGATTGACTAAGCTGTACTCATTTCTGTGTGTGTCAATAAACTCAAGTAAATGCTAAAGTTCTCTAGTCTCCTGATTACTGAAGGCCAAATTTCTAACACCCCAAACAACAAAAAGAAATGGCAATTAAGGACAGGGGGAGCTAAGACTGCGTAAGGCCCACACAGCGTCTGGTAAATACATCATGAGTATAGGTGGGGCCAATGTGTATGTGTTTTTTTTTTAAACGAACCTGTTTTCCCCTTGCAGAGTTGGCTATGTAAGCACATTTTTATTTTCTTCTCAATACACTCATTTTATCCAGTGAACCAGTTGTAGAACACTTGACTGACAAACCTAGCTCACCTGCTAGTACAGCGCTATTTATTAGGTGCATGCTGGATGTTATTTTAAAACAATTGTGTGGTAGGTAGGGCTGGGCGACAAAACGATAACGATAATTATCGCGAAATAACATTTCCTCGATAGAACTTTAAGACGTAGTCGATAGAAAGTCCATAGAATTAAGTTCCGTCTGTGTTTTCAGAGACAACACGAATAGCCAATGAGAATGAGAATAGCGCCGCTCCAAACCAATCAGGTGGCTGAACTGGAGTTCCAGCCACTTCGGGTTTGGTTGAAGCACACAGCACAGTGTAGGCGTAGCGGCAGCTTAACCCACGCGCTAGTAATAAGTTACTGCAGACACCACAGTCGAGCAGAGAGAACGAAATAAGAAAAAACAACGACAGAAAACGTTAATTACTACTGTAAGAAACATGTTACATGTGTCAGTAATCTTAAAATAATCTTCCAAGATAAGATAAACAGGTAAACTGGTGCTTTCTTGCTGCTGTGTTGATAAAGCGCTACGGGGTGTTTGAGCTTCAAGTGCTGGTGTGTAGCAGCTGTACAGTTGTGTTGTGCAGAGCTGACAGAGCACCACACTGTTGTGTTTCTGTGTTAAATATTCCCACAACTTTAGATGTAGGTGAGCGATTGTTTGTAGCTGCAGCTTACGCTCCGGATAAATCCATGCTTTCAGTGGGCGCGGCCACCTTTGCGACGCATCGACGCACGTTATGCTAATCAACGTAATTTCGTAATCGATAAACATAAACATGTATACTGTATGAGTTCGAGTGAGAACGCTGAGGCAAAGTTGACTTTATAATCCAAAAACCCGAGCAGGGAAACTTAATTTTCTACCGAAACAGAATCACTAAACAAACTCACCATTTGAGCCGATAGAGAGTCGACTCACCGCTATGAGTCATTTCCTCAGCCCTTAAAGGGCCAGCAACAGCCTTCTTAACACAGCGTCTGTGTGTGAATACTGTTCATAATAATACTTATACATATCATAGTATCCCCATATACACAACATTACACAACTGTATTACACACACACACACATACATATATATGTGTGTGTGTGTGTGGTTAATATAGTTGTGTGATGTTCTATAGTACATTTGTCTATTTGTCTGAAAATAAAAAACAATTTAAGAAAAAAATAAAATTTTGATACCTTCATATCTCACTTAAAGTAAAAAGGAAATAGTGATTTGATTTATATTGTGATATATATCGATATCGACTGATATGAAAAAAATTATCGTGATAAGATTTTTTTCCCATATCGCCCAGCCCTAGTGGTAGGAAAATAAAAACAAAACTTGAACGGGACCCAGTATGTTCTTGGGTAGTAGTCTCCAACCCTTGTCATGAAGAACTACTATCCCTCAGGGCTTAGTTCCAACCTGCATTTAACATGCTACCTTTGTGCAGAGACGAGGAGTGACATGCTCCCGTTTAACTACAAAGATTATGCTGTAGTAAATAAAAAAGAACTGCGACATGCAGGACATGTGGAGTCAAGTTTACAGAGGGAGCTGCAACCACTTCAAACTTTATTTGACTTTTGATGCTGCACAAAGAACAGTAAGTCTCTGCTATGTATATTTAACATATAGCAGTTAGCTAGCTAGCTGGCTAACAAGCTAGCAATTTAGCAACATAATGATAAACAACAGCTAATGTGAACAAAGCTCTCCTCCCTCTGTTCATCCCTCCTAGATATTTCACTTATTTTGCTAGACTTAAGCCTCGCTCAGTTACCGCAGCAACATAAGTTTGTACAAACCTGCTCGGTACCAGGCTAGAGTTGACGCTTATCTTAGCTTGACCGCTTCTATTGGCTGAGCCTTGTGATGTCATAGTCTCGTCAGCCAGGAAACAAAATTGAGGAACAAGGTTCCGCCACAGTTCTATCCAATAAATTGCTGTGGATGTACCATATCATATCATAGCACATTATATAATATCATATATCGTATCATATCTTTATACATTTAATTGAGTACTATACTTAAGTATTAGTTTGAAAGGATTGCAGATAACTATTATTAAAATAATTATATTTCCAAAAGCAATTTATATTTCGATTTTCAGAGTACATATTCATTGTTAATCAGTTTATTGGCTAAATCATAAATTCCGGTCAGTGTAAAATGGAATACAGTGTCTAATTGCATATATGGTCCACAAAGATACATTAGCATAAACTCTATATCACAAAAAATACAATTATTTGTCCCTGTGTATTAATAATAACTGAGTACTTTAGGTGAAGTTACTTTTATGTATATTTATATCCTCATACTTCCTCTTTTGTGTTCAAATTAATACACGTGTTATATAAATCATATCACTCCGCAATTACATATGTTCAGATTTGTTCAATATAAATAATGTAAATATTCGGTCAACTTAACGGTGCATCAGAAAAGTAAATGGATACAGACAACTACCTTACCAAGACCTGCACACAGGTGATACAAATAATCCAAAATGTAGTCTATAAAAAAAGAGCAGCTAACAGTGAAGGCTGTTGGCTATAATTAACAATGCATGCCCATTTATAGCCAATCCAGTAGATGAGTTAGCACATATAGTGCGCAGAGCATTCACGCTACCAGCTCCAAGGTCATTCCAGGACAGGACAGATCCACTGGGTTTTCCAGATGACTACTTATCTGAGCACTACAGATTCAGAAGACACAGTATTATATCTCTGTAAATTATTGGGGCCATATATCGAAAAGACAACTGGACATAGTACAGCGCTTACCAAACCCCAAACGGTGATATCGCTTTGCGCTTCTTTCCTGCGGTGCATTTCTTTACAGCCTCTGGGATACATAACATCTTAGTAAGGCAACGGTCTGCCATGAAATTAGAAAGGTTTGCCTTGCACTTAAGCGCTTACTTAATATATTCATCGCATTCACTGAGGCATCCTTCCCTTAAAACAGGGGTGTCAAATTAATTTTCACCGAGGGCCACATCGGCATAATGGCTGTCCTCAAAGGGCCAGATCTTACTTATAAATGTAACAAAATGTAATATTAAATGAATGTAACGACTCCTTAATGTTAAATAACTCTAAATGTATTATAATTAAAACATTACAGTTTCATGGGAAAAATGTTTGCTTGTTGCACTGTTATAACATAAATCCTTTTAATTTGTCATGTTTTGAAATCCACAAACTCCTTCAATCAAGGATCAAACTATTCAAGTGAATAAAAAATAACAAAATACAAGTTATAATATTAACTTTGGTCAAAACGTTGGACATACTGAAATGAGACTTAATTAGTATAAAATCAAAAATTGTGAGCTGCTAAGAACATGTGTGACAGATAAAAAAACAGCCTTGCATCAAACTAATGGCATGCTTTGATTACAATAAACATAAGTCTGCATAAACACATAAAACCTGCAAATACTAAATACACTGCAGCAGCAACTACACATATCTGTGCCTTCATCAACAGCTAACAGCTAACTCGGTCAGTGATGGTGTTTCTTGACATTTTTAAAAGTCTGAGTCTGGTCGGAACACACCTGCTCACAGACCCTCAGCATGCACTGCTTCAAAAACGCTACCTCTGAAAAACACTTTGAAGCACGGGCGATTTCTTCAGCCACAATAAAGCTAGCTTTCACTGCCGCATTGTTTTTGGCTTTCAGGAACAGATTCTGCTGCGACTTCAGTTTAACTTTTAATTCTTGTGCAATCTTTTGCTTTTCTTGAAGGCTAGCTTTGCCGTACTTAGCTCCGTGCTTGGAGTTGAAATGCCGGCGTAGATTGTACTCTTTAATAACCGACATGTTGCTTCGTAACACAAAAGACATACCGGTCTTTCGCCTTAAAGCACGAACATGTATTCGCCTTCCCATCTTTGTTGACAGCCGTCCATCTGCATCAACTTTTCTTTTTCTGGACATTATGGGATCGGCCGCGTTATCACATTAATGACTACACTGTCGTCTAGCGGCAGTAAGCCGTAACACAATCGACATGCATTGTGGGAAATGTAGTTTTTGGTCATAGCACGCTTCTGACCTATTTTTCTGACCAAGACCTTTCAGACTCTCGCGGGCCACAAAAAAGGACGTGGCGGGCCACATTTGACCCGCGGGCCTTGAGTTTGACACATGTTCCATAAAAGAAGCCTTTTTGAGAACAGCTGGTATGTGTTCATGAGAAGTAGTGTTGGTTCGATCAGTGACTTTGAGTTAAATTTACATTTACATTATTTAACAGACGCTCTTATACCGAGCACTTGCAAAAGAGCTTTGTTTTCATCTTGGTACACTATTTCATGCTAAAATTGCATTCAGTTCTCCAGGATTTCCAAATGTCATTGGTGCTATAGACTGCACTTACATCTGGATAAAGGCTCCATCAATGTACAGGTACATATAAGTTTAGCCTACCCAACAGATTCAAGTCATAAGCATATGAATGTCAGTCCATGGGTTTGAACAACTTTCAACCTTTGTCACTTTTGCCATTGTTCTAGATTACTTGGACTGTGGACTATCTCTTTTCCATTCGATTAAGGAATATTTCATGCCTCCACACTGGCACAGAGGTTTGCCCAAAGTAAGAATACTCCAACCACACAAAATGGTGCAGATTTGGCCTCAGTATTTAACTCTACTCCTTATGAGTGTAGATGCTTTTCCTAGGTTACTGCTTGGAGATAGGGGTTACCCCTGCCCAGCTTTTCTCCTTACACCATATGCAGACACTCCAGCAGATGCAGAGAGAAGGTTCAATCATGCACATTCCAAGATGAAGGATGCATTGAAGTAAACACAGAACAAGACACCTGTTTTGAAAGAAAATTTTATTGATGGTCTTGCTGTGCCTTTGAACAGAAGAAACTTTGATTTACTTATCAGAATCAGAATCGGAATTTATTTCACCAAGTATGTCACACATACAAGGAATTTTGACTTGGTGAGGCACACATGTAGAACATGTAACAAGAACAATGTTACACTAATAGAAAAGGTACAAGAAGATGCAATAAATAGAATAAAGAAAAAGAACAACAGAGTAATGAAGAGCCAGGAAAGGTGCTAATGAGCGTGATGATGCTTTGCCGAACAGAAAAATGAAAATCTATGCTTATTTGTGTGTGGATATTTTACACATATGGTATGGTCAAGATTGAGAAGTTTTCATTTATGTTGAACTGCATAACTAATCATGGATGGTCCTGCAATCTCCCCCAGCAAACAACAAATTAGTCCTCATAAGAAATAGGTTGGTTTATGGTACTCACATCATTGCAAATACAGGAGGGTCCGGAGGGTCTGGATAAGAGCGTCTGCTAAATGCCATAAATGTAAATGTCCAAAAGAGTCAGCACATCCCCCACCATTGTAATATTTTAAGCCATCAAGTATACAATAATTCTACGATGTAGCCTATAAGAACAAAAATGTAACATCTGAGAAACAACTGAACCTACCTTTAACATAAGGTCGTGTTTCACGGGGGACAGGATCAGATGATGTTCCTCCCTTAATTCTTACAATGATAGGGCATCTGCTGTTTTGCTGTAATGCGAGATCTTCTGCAGAAATGAGGGCTGCTACTGGTGGTGGACCTCCTGTAGCAGCCCTCATTCCTGCAGCAGAGTATCAGTTTTCTTTCTGGTTGCTGAAGAATATTTTACAGTTATTTAATCTCATAATACACACATTTTCCTGCACATTAGACTAATCATTTGGAACTGCACTTACCATTCTGGAGTATATTTTTATATTTAACCTTGACCTGCTGCTACGTTCTTTTCACTCCGCTCATGTTGCTTTTAAATCAGACAATAATATTAAAATTAATATTAATAATTTACTATAACACTTTTAAAATGTCAGTGAATGGATTAAATTAAATTATATGCGCACACATTTAATCTTTATGCAATATTCTGCCAGGCAGCTTCTCTAACTTTATTAATACAGTACGTGTCACCTTTCCTTGTAATTATGTCTTTATGTTCATCGTAAAGACGTATAAGTAAAAAAAACCTGCCCGTTCCTTCAGATCTTTCGACATTTTTCTCGACTTTTCGTATATCGATTAGTGAGGCTGTTTAAGGGCATGATTGGCATTAGTGGAATGGAACTACGCAAAAATAAACTGTTTGGCTAACTCAAGCGAGGCTCACTCAAATAAGCGCCGCTTTCATAAGCTCGCTTCGTGGAATAGCCCCCAGGGGGCTTGTAGCAGCCCTCACTCCTGCAGAAGACCTAGCTTTAGAGCAGAACAGCAGTATTGTAGGACTTAAGGGAGGAACAACAACTGATCCTTTGTGTCTCCATGATACACAACCTTATGTTAAAGGTAGGTTCAGTTTTTTTCAGATTTTTTGCTTTTGTTCTTATAGGCTACATATATACAGTACATATACATTAAAATATTACAGTGTTGGGGATGTGCTGACTCTTTTGGACCTTCCTGTGCTTCTTATGACTTAACTCAGAGGACCAATAACATTTACGTGTCTAATTTGTTTGCAGGGGGAGATTGCAGGACCATCCAGGAGGATGAGGACACAGTGTCTGTCTGTTCAGAAAGACTAGGTGTAAGGAGTGTGTGTCTGTCTGTTAATGTGCTGTCTGATCTCATGATCTGTGCTGTGTTTTAAAGAAAACGGAAGAACCAAGAGAAGGCCCTCAGGCATCCACTTTAAGAGCTCACACCTCTGCAAGAGAACAAGTGAGTAGTAGTTATACAGTTCAACATGAATAAAAACTTCTCAATCTTGACCATACTTCTGTCTTAAAGGAATCAGAGATTCGTGAGATCTACAAGAGGTACCTGCTCCAAGACATTGAATGCAAAAAAGCAGATCTGCAATACAAAAAATTCAAAATAAGAAAGCTGGAGCTTTAAAATGCTTGTTTTTGCAAGCTAAGTAAATTAAAGTTTTTTTCTGTCCATAGGCTCAGCAAGACAATCAATAAACTTCTCTTTCAAAAAAGGCTTGTTCTTGTTCTGTGTTAAGACTATATCCTGTGGTAATGGACAAATGCAAACAAAATATTTCATTAACCGAAGCAAGTATTCGCATACAAATCGCTCACAGCTCTACAATCCATGTGGTCTGCAATTAAAATGTTGTCTTCCCATTGCTCTACCTGCACTCTTGGCATCGCTTCTTTCTGCAGTATTGCTACATTGTGCAAAACTGCACAGGCTGATACAATGTCACAGGCTTTTTCAGGGGTGACTCTGAGATGACGCTAGCAGTTAAATCTGCTCTTTTAACTGTCCAAATGCCATTTCAATGCATGCCCTCGTTTTGGAATGTGCACGATTGAACCTCCTCTCTGCATCTGTTGTAGGGTCTGCATATGGTGTAAGGAGAAAAGGTTGGCAGGGGTAACCCCTATCCCCAAGCAGTAAGCCAGGAAAAGCACCTACGATTATAAGAAGCAGAGTTAAACACTGAGGCTGAATCTGCATTATTTTTGTTTGGTTGGAGTATTCTTACCTTGGGCAAAAAAATATCCTTGAATCATGCACTGAGCCGGGCCATTTTGCCTCAGTGTTGGAAAACAGATATTCCGCAGTGCAAATCATCTAGAACAATGGCAAAAGGGAAAGTTGTTCACACCCATGGACTGACTGATTTTACATGCTTATGACTTTAAAATGTATCTGTTGCTAGGCATGTACCTGTACATTGATGCTGTGAAATGATTTTTGACTCACATAGTCTGCTTCAGTGGGTGCAGATGGAGCCTGTATCCGGATGTGAGTGCAATCTATAGCACCAATGACATTTGGGAATCCTGGAGAATTGAATGTCATTTTAGTATGAAATAGTTTATCAAGATGTATACAAAGCACTTCGGCAAGTGCTCTGTATAAGAGCGTCTGTTAAATAATGTAAATGTAAATTTAACTTCAAGTTACTGATCAAACCAACACTACTTCTCATCAATACATACCAGCTGTTATGAAAGAGGCTTCTGGATGCCTCTGTCACCAGGGAATGTGAGAAATATATTAAGGAAGCGCTTAAGTGCAAGGCAAACCTTTCGAATTTCATGGCAGACCGTTGCCTTACTAAGACGTTCTGCATCCCCGACGCTGTACAGAAATGCGCCACTGGCAAAGAAGCGCAAAGCATTACAGACCGTTTGGGGTTTGGTAAGAGCTTTACTACGTCTAGTTGTCTTTTCAATATAAGGCCCCAATAATTTACAAAGATATACAATACTGTGTCTTCTGAATCTGTAGCGCTCAAATAAGTAGTCATCCGGAAAGCCCAGTGGATCTGTCCTGTCCTGGAATGACCTTGGAGCTGGTAGCGTGAATGCTCTGCGCACTACATGCGCTCACTCATCAACTGGATTTTCTACAAATGGGCTTGCCATTATCAATCAGAGCCTACAGCCTTCACTGTTAGCTGCTTTTTTTATAGCCTACATTTTAGACTATTTATATCATCTGTATGCAAATCTTGGTATGGTAGTTGTCTGTATTCATTTTCTTTTTGCACCATTAAGTTAACTGAACATTTACATTATTTATATTGGACAAATATGAACATATTTGATTGCAGAGTAATGTGATTTGTATAAACATTTGTATGAATTTGAACACAAAAGAGGAAGTATGAGGATAAAAATATACCTAAAACTAACTTCACCTAAAGTACTCAGTTATTATTAATACTCAGGTACAAAGAATTGTATTTTATGTGACAGAGTTTATTCTGATGTATCTTTGTGGACCACAACTACGATTAGATACTGTATTCCATTTTACACTGACCTGTATTTGTTAAGATTAAACCAGTAAACTGAAATGTGCAGAAACCTCACTGATTAACAATGAATATGTACTCTGAAAATCGAAATATAAGTTGCTTTTGAAAATATTGAAAATTGAAAATATGATTATTAAATTTTAATAATAGTAACCTGCAATCCTTTCAAAGTAATGCTTAAGTACAGTACTCAATTAAATGTAAAAAGATATGATATGATATGATATATGATATTATATTATGTGCTTTGATATGATATGCTACATCCACAGCAATTTATTGGATAGAACGGCGGCGGAACCTCAATTTTGTTTCCTGGCCGACAAGACTATGACATCACACGGCTCAGCCAATAGAAGCGGCCCAGCTAAGATAAGCATCAACTCTAAGCATCAAGCTTGGTCTTTAAAAGCCTGGCTAACTGAGTTAGCTTGCTTCGTGGAATATATTAATGCTCATGGGTTTAGAATGTGATGTCATTAAACTTCCTGAAGGTGTAATGTGTACTAATACTTCCATATAGTGCAGTGTTTCCCTGCCTGCACATTTTATGTTTTTTCTGCTTCAACACCTATTTTAACTGGGTAATGGACTGGTAATGAGGTGATTAGTGATTAAAACTGCTTGAAATAATCTAATTTCATATGCAAGTTATTTTTGTCATAATACAAACTTTAAAAACGTTAATGTTATATTAATGTCAGTTTAATATACTACTTATCAGCTGCATCAATTGTGTTAAATACTGAAATGACGTTACATCTGGTGACTTGACTAGAAGTTTAAGACTTGGGACTTAACTCAAGCCTTCCCTGTATTGACTTGGGACTTGACTCGAGACTTGCTTGTATTGACTTGGGACTTGTTGTATTTTGTTCTTTATATAACTTTAAGCTTGTATTACTACTATTTGGATTGTATTCTGGGAGGACCGCACTGTGGCATTTGTTGAAAACAGATGGCCAGAAGACTGCGGGAGCATCCTGGGGGTGATTGTCCTCAGGCGGTGGGGGGTGCTTTATGGTGGGCAATTTAAAGCTCGAGAGCCTAACTCTGTGACACCTCAGAGCTCATGACCCCCTCCACCCAGGCAAGGCCCGGGACGGCCCGGAACCGCAGGAGTTTACGACATGGCCATGTGACCTGCGGGCAGTGGAAGGCAGGTCCCCCTATAAGACCAGTTCAGACCAGTTCAGACCAGACCAGATTCAGACCAGATTCAGACCAGATTTTGACCAGCTCCTGATCAGAGCTAAGAGGGTTTTGCCATTGCAATTAAACAAGCTTGAAACTCTGTCTGGTCTCCCTCTTCATTCTGACGGCAAAAGACGAAGTTACAACATTGGTGTTTCCGCCCGGTTGACGATTTTCTGGTTCCCGATTTTCCAGTTGGCCCAGGTTTCCGGTGGTTCTTCTGGACGTCTTCAGTCGCTTCAAGCCGCAGCAGCCAGCCCAGAGACAGAATTGGCTCCCTAATCCGGATGGGGTGCTGATTCTCTTTCTGACGACATCTAACCAAGCTGCATTCGGTGAGTCAACCTGAACTTAAGAACGAGTTTGTGGGCAAAGAAAGCTGTCAAAAGAAGAGAGTTGTGTTGTCTATGTTTGTCCTTGTATGTATAGCCTAGTACTAGTCTAGGAGGTTAGGCAGGAATTTCCTCGCCTTAGCACATAGATTATCCTGAAGGTGTTTCCTTAGGAGGATTTGAGGGGGTTCTCAAATCAGATACTGGTCTTTTGGGACGCGCAGGTCCTTTTCGGTGTTTCCGGAGGACGATGGGTGTAGGGAGTGCCCTTATCCATAGTTAAACTGTGATATTCTCAAGGTGTTACTTGGGACAAAAGCTGCAGGGGCTACACCCAAAGTGAAGACTTCCCTACCCCCACATTTTCCACACTTCCAGCTGGTATCATAGGACCCTGTGTTAGGTAGGGCAAGATGCGGTAACCTTCTATGCAAAGATAATGTTTAACATTATGTAACAATGCCAAAAACAACACACAAGATACTGCCGAAGTTTGTTTATGTCTTCTAGGCGAAATCGGAAGACAACAGTGGATGACCTGTCTCGAGGGGAGGTGTGGACGCATTCCTCATACCAGTCCTGAAGAGAGAATCCGAACACAGGCAGGATGACCGGAAGAAACATGGAACTATTGCTATCTCTACTAGCAATATGGACTTTCTGTATTTCAGTGCCCATCACTGATGTGGGCAGTGACAATTTGTTTCAGATATCATTCAATGTAACCTGACATTATTCCCAGGACAAAATGTCTGTATCCCTCATCCAGTCAATGTATCTGCAGGAATAGCATGGCCTGCACATGCTATGTCCGATTGTGATACATGTGCCTGGTTACATACAGATATGCCTTCAGTTAATATTAGTTCATGTCACAACATCACACAACCTAAAACCACACAGTGCTGTACACCGGGTATGTCAAAATGTGATCAATTATGTGCTCCAGCACATAATATCACTGATATCATTTCACCATTCAGGTTTCCTTGGTGTATAGAAATCATACTAATTCTACGTCACCATTTCTAGGAGAAATACCAAAACCATTATGTGGATTTGTAGTATAACTCAAACTAATGAGCAACAGTCATCGTGACTGAAACAATAACTGATGGTCTTCATAGTAGTGGTCTTTGGATAAACTGGCTAGGAGTGAATACGTTTTGCCGCATTCCTGCACCTACAGGAACCTACTGGTTATGCGGAAGTACTGCATTTAGTGAACTCCCAGCCAGATTTAATGGCCGCTGTACGTTAGTTTACATACTACCAGCGATGAGACCATAACCACTTACTGAAGTAAGATTAGCCAGTAAGGACAGTACAGAAAATCATGTTATTCTTATGCACAGAACTACAATTAATGTTGACATTTCCTTAGATGTCCCAAAGACATGTGGTCCTACGAATTGTCAAACCCAAGATTATACATGGTACAAAATTGGTGAGGCGTTCACCAATACCAAATATTCAATACTGTAATTCTTATGCCACCAAACAAAGTTAAACAAATAATCTCCCGTCACCTTTTAAATACTAATCAAACAATAACTTCCAAAATAATATCATTGATTGCTAATCATAGATTTTGCCTTCTCATTCATGGTGAATAAATGTTATGTGCAATTAAATATCAAGTTCGCTCGCCGACAAAAGGTTTTAACCAGTCTCTTAGTGCGCTAATGTTAGGCAGTGATTCAAATCCTTGCATTAGATATTGCCCATGTAGCCAAACATTTTGGAGTAGTTCTTAGGAGAACTTATGCCAAATTATGGGGTAATGATAGCTTGGGATCATATAAGAGTTATAGCCCATGAAGTTAAAACTTATGGGGTCTAAATGTTGTTTTGATGTAACGGATCCGACTAAAGCTATAGGTAAATATATTGAATAAATGGAGGATTTGTGAGATTAACCATATAGATGAAACAAACCTAGATTTCTTAGCCTTTAGGTTTAGTACATGGGGATGTATTGCCATGAAGTGATACTAATCTTTGTCACAAGCAGTCTGATTATCTTTATAGTGTGCAATATGCTACGTTGTTGCTGTATTTGGATCATTAAAGACAGGAAACGCTTACATATTGCACAAATTGGAACAGAATCAACCACATTACAAACCATGCAAATAACACAGGCAACCTATTCACCACAGGAATATAAACAATTGTCAAGTATTCCATATTTACGTGTTTGTGTGTTTTACTATGTAACTAGATTAGTGGTTTCTTTTCTTTCCTTATTGTTGTTTGTTTTTCTTGTTTGTACGTTCATTTCACGTACAAAAGGGGGGGAGTTGTTTTATTTTGTTCTTTATATAACTTTAAGCTTGTATTACTACTATTTGGATTGTATTCTGGGAGGACCGCACTGTGGCATTTGTTGAAAACAGATGGCCAGAAGACTGCGGGAGCATCCTGGGGGTGATTGTCCTCAGGCGGTGGGGGGTGCTTTATGGCGGGCAATTTAAAGCTCGAGAGCCTAACTCTGTGACACCTCAGGGCTCATGACCCCCTCCACCCAGGCAAGGCCCGGGACGGCCCGGAACCGCAGGAGTTTACGACATGGCCATGTGACCTGCGGGCAGTGGAAGGCAGGTCCCCCTATAAGACCAGTTCAGACCAGTTCAGACCAGACCAGATTCAGACCAGATTCAGACCAGATTCAGACCAGATTTTGACCAGCTCCTGATCAGAGCTAAGAGGGTATTGCCATTGCAATTAAACAAGCTTGAAACTCTGTCTGGTCTCCCTCTTCATTCTGACGGCAAAAGACGAAGTTACAACAGACTTGACCCGGGACTTGATTGTCAAGACCTGAGACTTACTTGTTACTTGCAGCTTAGTGACTTGGTCCCATGTCTGCCTAACACTAATGTATCCAATCCTGCTAATCAGGAGATTTTAGTCAGTTAGCTGAAGCAGGTGCAGTAGATTGTGGTTGGAACTAGATACCAAAGGAAGGTAAATCTCCAGGGTCAGGGTTTGAGATCACTGTTCTGTGATCCTGTTTTATTGCCGTAGATGGAGCTGAGGGGACGTTCATACTCTAAAAAAAAGTTTCGGAGGCAGCCCTACCTGCTCTACTAGTCGCTTTAGCTTGCTTTCCACTGTGTTGAAAACTAACAAAGAACAAATAAGTGAAATTTTAAAGTGAAGTTTGCCCTGAGTCAGTGTTTGTTAAACAGTTTCTGTCAGTCGACCAGAAGTACAGTAGATTGGCATGCACTTTTGTATCTTATTCATTCTCTATGGGGGAAAAAATCCAGAAAAAAATCGTTTTGTTTTCCGGAATCTGTGCAACTGATCAAAAAGCTGTAGCCAAGCCCGAATCACACAATCAGACTGGAAAATCTGGAGTTGGATGGGTTTTTATACTTGGAAAAAAACATTACCAGTTATGCAGCGAAGGTCTGGCAACATAGTTGGCAAAATGTACAAGCCATGATTACCATAAACAGTAGTTGTGAATGCCTGATTTTTTAGCAGCTTGCAAGTTATGGTGAAGTTAGTCATATATACATTTACAGATGTTTGCCACATTGGTAAATTAGCTAAAATCATTAATGCTTGCGAATCATAAAAAAACACTCGTTTGAGTTATATTTATGAAAAAAATTATAAAAAGTGCACACCAATCCACTGTACTTTTGCTTGACCGACAGACATAGTTTCACCTACACTGACTCAAGGCAAACCCCCGACCACGACTGTAAAGATGGTTCGACCCTCAATCGTCTGTTTTTCTTTTTTTCCCCATCCCTCTTTTATCCTATCTTTTATTCAGTCCTATTCATTTTGGGTTTCATTTAACCTACAGCCTCCAAACTGCATGTACTTCTTTAAGGCAGATCCCCAAGCATTCATCCAGACACGCCCACCCGCATTGCTCTGTTTGTTGTTTATTCGTCCCTCGTTCCTCCTCTTTCATCGCATTCTTTTTCAGCCGAACCAAAACATTACGGTTTTGTTCAACCCATAGTCATCAAACTACATGTACTCACTCAGGGCAGATCCCCAAACGCTAATTTATAGACATACCCACCCGCACTGCTCTATTTGTCATTTATGCGCAAGCATCCTGCATTTCCTTCAGGACATGCACTTTTCTAGTTGTGTCTAGTTTGTCCTGACTGTCGAATATGTATGAAAAATAATGTTTCACTTTGCATATGTTTTTTCTACAAGCTGTAGACATTAGTGATGGCAAAATGGAAGAAATGGTGCATAGTTATTCCTTCTAAAACACAGAGGCTATGTCTAAAACATAAATCCTGCATACTCATACAGTATTCTGAGGCAGCAGGACATATATACTGTATACTGAGCTTCAACTATTTATTTATTTATTTATTTTTTGTTGCATAAATAACAAAAAACGAGGCAGCCAAGGGGAAATTATTATTAACAAAAGAATTACTAGGGGGCGATGTTCATGTTCATGTTCTTTGCTGTGATGTTGCTCCCGCAGTGATTGTACTGTTTTATTTCATGAATGTGAGCTATGCTGATTTTGTCTCTCACAGGCCAACTCACAGACCAGCCCATAGGAAAATTTCTTAGTATCCATGATAAACACTCATATATACACCAATATTTGTGTTTATTACATGTAGTGCTTTGTTATCATTATTAGAAGTGCACAGATTGCTGTTGTTGAATGTTCAATAATTAGATCAGATCAGGTGACTCCAAATGAGTTCACTAAATATGTTGAGATTTTGTTGGGCCATAGGATTTGGTCAGGAGAAAAAAAGGGATGAGGAGGTTTTTTAGCTATGTTATACCTTTTAATAAAATAAACAGGTTGTAATGATTAAATAGGTTTGAATAACTAAACCTAACGTCACCCCACTTTGCAACTGCCCCTGCATTAAAACCACGACAATATATTTCTGTTTGCCTCCCACAACAGCCCCCATTGTGTTCTTTGTATCAATGCCTTCTAGACCTTGCCTCATTGATGTCAGTTAGGTCCAGCTGGTACCGCAGCCATATCCACAGCCGAAACGTTTTTTTTTCTCCAAGCTTCATGTTATTGATTCATATTTTCCGGGTAAGCAGATAAAGGTTTGGTTTACTTGGTGTTGTCTCTTTTTTATGCAGACTATGTTTCAAGACTTTGTAAGCTGTATGCAGTAAAGTTAGCATTATGTGGTCACTGTGGGTAAATAGAACAGCAAGTTGTAAGGGTTTTAATCTAAGAGTAATTTCCTGGGTTCTCTACTATATATAGGAATAATTTTTGATAATGTTTGATAATGTTTTAAATTTTGCTTACTTACATATTGCTTGACTTGCCGTTTTTTGCCATGAGCAAGGCATTTCATAAACAGATTGCACAATTTGCCCGCTTACCCCAGAAATAATCTAATCAGCCAAATTTGGCTTCTTTAGTTTAAACTTGAGCTACAAGGCAAATTGTTCTGACGAACACTTGAAGTCAATAGTCAGGCAAATCTTTATCATTAATACATCCCCAACCTCTCACAATATTTTTAAACTACATATTAGGCTTCAAAACTTCACTGTGGAGCTAAGCGCAGCAGTCAGCTCTTTTAGACAAAAGGTCATGCCATGCAGAAAAAAGGTTATGTTTGTGATTTGTTGTTTCTGTTTATGAACATGAAGATCTTCACTTTATAAAGTGAATGTATACCTGTCAGCTATACCTGTCATACTATACACCGTATGGTTCATCTGTTCTTTACCCACTTGTTCGCCCCCTGTCTTCCTTGTTTTTCAAAGATCAGGACTACCACAGAGCACATGTTATTTTGGTTAATGAATTATTCTCAGCATTGACGTGACACTGACTTGGTAGTAGTATGTTAAGGTTTGTTGCACCGGTATAAATGACTGTATATACAAGGACGTGGTTTTAATGTGATGTTTGATTATTATATATATTTTCATAAATAAAGTCAAATCACAATGTAATTAAAATTAATGATGCAATTTAATTATGTAATTTGAAAAGCAGTAGCAACACCTGTTATCTAAAATGCCTGTCTCCAGCATTCAGCTTCACTGTGAAAATTCATTCATTTTTATATCTTGCAGTAAATCATACTTGTCCTAAACGCATCATCCAGACTCTTTCTGACCTTAATGAAGACCTCAAAGCAGTTTGAGTGGGTTAAGTGATGTTTTAGGGATGTATTAACAGAAAAGATTTGTTAGCAACATTAACATGTCTAATTTGGAGTGAGTGGAAAATTGTATCCCATCATTCCTTTAATGACCTTATTTTTGCAGTGTTTCATAAATGAAATACACAAGTTAAATGATAACCCAAATGGGGTATTTGGATATTAAATTTTAAGCTTAAGGACCATTGTACTATAATATGCCATTTTGTTTGTATAGAACAGTGTTTGTATTTATCACTGTAAGGTTAGTATCAGTCTGCTTTCAGAAAACCACAGCTACTGCAGAGGAAAATGACTCACAGAGACGGGCTGAGAGCAGACTCTATCCACTTTACCCTGGATGGGGCACCATTTCGAATCCTGGGAGGCTCTATCCATTACTTTCGGGTACCCAGGGTGTACTGGAAAGATAGGCTATTGAAACTGAAGGCCTGTGGCTTAAACACCCTCACAACGTAAGAACATACTTCAGCTAAACCCATTATGGTGCATTAAACCATGATCATTGTTCTAGCCATCATTGTTAGAACAAACATGAATGGTATCATCTGTCAGGTATGTACCATGGAATCTGCATGAACCAGAGAAGGGAGTCTACTGCTTCAGTGAACAGCTGGATCTGGAGTAAGTCCACGTGATGCCACTTTGGAGGCACTTACTGTTTATGCCAAGTGTTGCACAAACAGTAAGCAAAAAATTTTAAATCTCTTTTTGACCCAATTTTCTTTTTCCTTCTTCATTATTCATTTCTGCAGGGCATATATTCATCTTGCTGCAGAATTAGACCTGTGCGTGATTCTTCGTCCTGGACCCTACATATGTGCTGAATGGGACTTAGGAGGACTTCCCAGGTGAGAGTGCTTTAGGCTACTATGTTAAAATTAGGCCAAAGACATTTGTGCAGCTAATAGGTGATTATACATGTACAACAATCCAGAAACTGTAATACACAAGGGCCACAGCTCTCAGTGTTTAGAGCCAGGTTGTTCATGAAGGGTGAGTATAATGCAAACATAAAAATAAGGTGCAATATCACTTTACAGGTATGTCTACCACATATGTGTCGCAGGCACATTCTTGGCTTTTTGTGAACATCAAAGCTATTGCCTGATTAACCTGATTGAATGTGGCTCAGTTTTTAAAAGCAGTAGAGATACAATCAATACATTCTTCCCCTGGAGATTTTTGATAATCTGAAAATTTTGTTTGTCTGTTTACACCTCTTGAGTGTCTTTGAGTGTTTATTTACACCTCTTAAAGTTTAGAGTATGTGAAAAAATGTAACAGAGTAGAGTGAGGCTATGTTAACACATGACAGCTTCTTAGTAATTGCAGTGTGTAACATTTATTCAACTAGAATTTATGATCAAATGATGACTGATTGAGGAATGATTTGTGTACATGTGTACCAGGGGATTTCTTCTGTTAGAGGTTGTATTGTTGATTTTAAAATCAGCAGTTTCAGAAATGTTCACACATTTGTCCTGAAATTGGTCCTGGAAAATTGTTAGCTAAAAAGACAGGAAACCCTGATACACTATCAATAGGCATGCAGTCATATCCAGTCAGATTAATCCCTGTGGTCCCCTCAAGCCTACAATTGGTGATGTCAGCCATATCCGGGTTGTGCGAGTGACGTCGGATGGACTGTTATTACTTGTTCTGATTGTTAAACGAGTGCTGTTGTGTAAAAACTAGTTTTCATTCTTGCGTCAAAGTACTGTTAACTGTGGGAAACAAGAACTTTGTACTATTTTTTCCTTTTATGTTGTTGCAAAGCACTGACTTGCTTCGTTGACTAGAAAAGCTCTTTTTGCTATTTCTATTTTTTTTTCTTGTCCTCAGGCCAAGAGAAAGTGAGCTATTTCATTTGTAATTTTTGCCCATTTTTATATCGACTGAAATTGCTCTTTTCACTTTTCTTGCATTTATACTCAACATTGCACACAGATATCTATCTCACATATTATTTAAAGGATTTTTTATCAGTTAATAAATACATAGCTGTAACTCCAGAGCCTTGCATTCTGTCTTTTGCATTTCAGTCAAAGCCCTCCTTATTGAACCTAGTGTAATTTTGAAGCTGATCCATATGAACTCACAGAAGAAATGCTGTGGTAGCTAAGGTCTAGGTAAAAGCATTATGTGTCATTCTTATTTTGATCTGCAGTAATAACACTTACTGTGATCCACGGTGTGCTGTGTTACATGAATCACATGACTGGATCATTTTGTATTAAATGGTGTTGTAACGCTAGGGAGCTAAGTGCAGCTCAGTTTATCCGTAACCTAGCAACAAGTCAAGTCAAGTCAAGTTTATTTGTATAGCGCTTTTTACAACAATGTTGTCACAAAGCAGCTTTACAGGAATTTTAAAAGCATGAAAAACAGGAAATCACAGCTGTTTATCCCTTGTGAGCAAGCCAGAGGCAACGGTGGCAAGGAAAGACTGGAAACTGGAGGAGAAATCCTTGGGAGGAACCAGACTCACATAGGGAGACCCATCCTCCTCTGGTCGAACAGTATTTACAGTTTATAAACTTAAGCTGAGTCTGAAAGTAAAAGCTTTAGAAGCTGTACAGGTGCTACATCAGGTGGATGATACAGTGATGCAGTCAAGGATGGAGCAAATGGCACCAATGGAGAGGAGAACTGGTTGGTGCCAGGTGACATGTTGGTGCCACTAGACCGAGCAGGACACCTTCAAGACCTAGCTTGGCCTTTGTTATTCACCCATCCAATCTCCCTCACGCTAACACAGTTAGTCCTCCAACAGTATTCGGCAAGGACAGGTGGACGGTTTTTACCTCAGAAAGAAGGAGAAAGGAAAAGAAAAGAAAAAGAAAAGAAAAACAAGGTTAGTTCTGGTTTAGAATAATATAGTGGATGAGAAGCATAGCTCAGTCCCCAAAAGCTAAACTGAACAAGTATGTTTTTAGTCTGACCTTGAGATTGTGTCAGAGTCCCAAACATTAACTGGGAGGTTATTCCACAGTTGGGGGCTTTGTAGGAAAAGGCTCTTCCCCCCATTGTAGTCATCTGAGTTTTTGGAACTATTAGAAAACCAGCATCCTGTGATCTGACTAAGCGTGGCGGTTCATAATAGTAAATTAGATCTTGTAGGTACTCTGGTGCGAGACTGTGCAGGGCTTTATACGTCAGTAACAGAATTTTATAGTCGATACGGAATTTAACAGGAAGCCAGTGTAGCGCTGATAAAACTGGACTGATGTGATCGAATTTCCTGGTTTTAGTTAGTACTCTAGCTGCAGCGTTCTGAACTAACTGAAGTTTATTCAGGTTCCTGCTGGAGCATCCAGACAACAATGCATTGCAATAATCTAGCCTTGAGGTTATAAAGGCATGTATCAACTTTTCAGCATCAGACATAGATAACGCTTTTCTTAACTTTGAAATGTTTCGCAGGTGAAGAAACGCTGTCCTTGTAATATTACCTATGTTACACCAATTGTTACACCAAGATTTTTGGCTACTGAACCAGGAACTACAGAGAAATCAGCAAGATTTAGCATTAATAGTGAACATTTAGTCCTAGCCGCCTTAGGACCGAGAAGGAGAACTTCTGTTTTATCTGGGTTCAAAAGAAGGAAGTTCTGCAGCATCCAAAGTCTATTATCTCTTACACAATCTTCTATCTTATTTAATCTGGATTTATCATCTGTTTTGGCTGATATGTACAGCTGTGTGTCATCAGCATAACAGTGAAAACTGATTCCATGTCTATTTATAACTGAGCCTAATGGTAGCATGTATAGTGTAAATAACAGAGGACCTAAAACAGAACCTTGTGGAAGTCCATATTTCACTTTTGTATAATTAGATGATACATTGTTTATCTTTACAAACTGAAAACGATCACTAAGGTAAGATGTGAACCAGGATAACGCTGTTCCTGTGATTCCAACCATATTTTCTAATCTGTCCAAGAGAATAGCGTGATCTATAGTGTCAAAAGCTGCACTTAGATCGAGGAGTACCAGCAGAGATACGTGGCCCTGATCAGAAGCAAGAAGAAGATAATTTGTTATCTTAACTAAAGCCAAGCCAGGTCTGCAACCAATCACGCGAAGCTTTGGGGGGGGCACCAGTGTTGAATTTGTGCGGAGACGAGCAGGACATGCCTGCACATTTTAGTGTTTGTTCTGCTTTAATATCTATTTTAACTCCGTAATGGACTGGTAATGAGGTGATTAGTGATAGAACTGCTTGAAATGATGTAATTTTATATGCAAGGTTTTTTTGTTATAATACAAACTTTAAAAACGTTAATGTTATATTAATGTTCGTTTAATATACTACTAATCAACTGCATCAATTGTGTTAAATACTGAAATAACATTACATCTGGTGATTTGACTAGGACTCGAAGTTTAAGACTTGGGACTTGACTCGAGACTTGCTTGTATTGACTTGGGACTTGATTGTCAAGACTTGAGACTTACTTGTTACTTGCAACTTAGTGACTTGGTCTGGAAAACACAGTATTGGACTCGTATTGGCAGATTCTCAAGGTTGGGGTATCAGCATCAGACATAAAAAAAGTGGTGACGAGCCACTCCTAGTGTTTAATACCTTTTGTTTAAAAAATAATGTTATCATATTCAATTGCATTTATAGCTTATACATTGCACTGACTTCATATGCAATACAATGCAGCACCTGCTTTGTTACCTTCGGTAAGGATAATGGCACTATAACCTACAGAGCACTGTGAGTAGCCAGGCATACTTGACTCAAAAGCCATTTTGTCGACATGTACTAGTGTAGTACATATTTCTAGGTAGCCCGGTACATTACAGGTAAGATATATTTAGATTAATTAAATTTCTTTTGCACGCAAACATGATACAGCTCAGTGACAAGTAGAATTAATAAACTAATGTATAATTACTCACACATGAATGTTCTTTACTCCAGCAGCTATAAACAAAACCATGCTCACGGAGTTCTAGCCTATGTCAAGGTCCTCAAGCAAGGCTACACTAAGGCTGTTCATTAGCACCGCTCTGAACAGCAAAATAAGCAATGAAGCATCCATGGCTTTGTTGTCATGTGATGTTCTAGAAAAGAGACATTTATTGTGTGCCTTGCACACTGTGCTACTGTTATGTCACTCCACCACATCTATACATATGTGTTCATTTCTACATAAAAATAAAGTAGCAAATAGGACTGAACTGGAAAAAGCTTCCATCCAGCCAAATTAGCAATACATAAAGATTATACCAGTAAAACCACAAGATTCTATATGGTGCAACATGATACAATCGGTCTGACAATTATGGTCAACAGGACAGCACTGAATGTATGTACACAGTATGTATTTCTGCAGTATATAGCCACTGACAACTAGTCATATGCAGTAAGGCTAATGTTTTATATTCTCATTTTATTCTAATTTGAACTGCATATACTCACACTGTCCTTCTGTTTCAACAGTTGGTTGCTGAGGGACAAAAATATGAAACTCAGAACGACTTATTCTGGATTTACAACAGCAGTTAACCTCTACTTTGACAAACTCATACCAAGAGTTGCACCTCTTCAGGTATTATATTGATTTTGTTCACTTAATCTATATTTTATTAGAATGTAATGTTGCTTATAATGCTTTTTTTCTGCAGTTCAAAAGAGGGGGCCCTATCATTGCAGTACAAGTAGAGAATGAATACGGCTCCTATGCAAAAGATGAACAGTACCTGACTTTTGTCAAGGAGGTATAGGATACGTTGGATCCAAGTGCTTTTTACTTGATTAAACATTGAGAGATTTAAAAAGTTGATCTACAACCTTGGTTTAAAAAAAGTTGAGATGAAAACAGCATGCAATTATATGCAAATCATTTAAATCACATATTTAATGGAATTAGTACAAAAACAACATATCAAATGTTGAAACTGAGAAATGTTGTTTTTTGCAAATATATGCCCATTTTGAATGCCAGCAATATGTAAAAAGGTGGGACAGGGGTCTTTCAATAGTTGATATGTGGAGGGGATCACTACTATTGTAAAACACTGCGTGAACACATGATGTACAAATTAAAATAAACGTTTTCAACATAAAATAGCAACCAAGGATTTCATTATGTAGGATTTCATTATGCTCTCAGGCGACACTACTTTAAAAATAAGTCATGATTCTGTAGTGAAAACATTGTTACTTCGTAAAAAAGAAAACGGAATCCAAAAACACTGGCGACTTCTCTGGACCTGATCTCATTTAAGATGGACTTGGGTGAAATAAAAAGTGTCCTGTGGTCATTGATCATTGAATCAGGAAACCAGGTCTTCTGAGCTAAAGAAGAGAATGACCATTTAGCTTGCTACAACCCACATTTTAAAAGCCAGCATCCATGTTGGTACAGGAGTGCATTAGTGCACATGGCATGGGTGAAGGCACCGTTCTTTGGAGCAACATATGCTGCAATTCAAATAATATGTTTTTCAGGAAGGCTTTCAGCAAAACAGTGCCAAATGACATTCTACACGTGTTACAACAGCATTGCTCTGTAGTCTGGGTGCTAAAGTGGCCTGTCTGCAGTCACCCATTGAAAACACATTATGAAATAAGAAATACAAGAAGGGAGTGCCCAAACTGTTGAGCAGCTAAAATCCGATGTAATGCAAGAAACATTCAACTTTTAAAACTAGAGCTGTTGACCACCTCAGTTCCCAAACACTTACAGAGTATTTTTAATAGAAGAGGTGATGTAACATAGTGGTAAACAAGAAATTTAAACAACTTTCTGGAAACATGTTGCTGCTATTAAATTTAGAATGGGTGTATTTTGCAAACAACAATAAAATTCCTTAGTTTCAACATTTGATGCCTTGTACTATTAAATAAAGAGTTTTAATGATTTGCAAATCTTTGCATTCTGTTTTCATTTATATTTTCCGCAGCATTCTAACTTTTTTGGAAATGGGGTTGTAGAAGTCATTGCATTATTTTTAATAACTCCTTTATCATAAAAACATTTAAATACAAAGTAAGTGATTGTCTTGTTCTAGGCTCTACTGTCCAGAGGAATTACAGAGCTCTTGCTGACTTGTGATAATCACGAGGGATTAAAATGTGGAGGAGTGGAAGGAGGTAAATAGCAATAGCACAAGCAAATTTAGCTGTATTATTTTCCATTGTCGTATATAGCTTTTTGGTGCCTTCTGGGCTGTTCCATAGTTGTTAATTTGAGATTAATAATTTTTCCCTAATATTTTTTTAGTATTTTTAAACTAATTACACTGTCACATTTAAAATTTGTCACCTGTTTTCTTTTACAGTCCTTCAGACCGTTAACCTTCAGAAATTGTCATATGGTGCCATACAATTCTTGGCTGATTTACAAGTAAGTCATAAAAAAGCAGGCTTTTCTGTTTTCAGTTTTAAACCATACAATTTGGTGAAGTTTAAAACACAATTTTAGTTCTTACACAGTGTTTTCACCCTGTCATTGCATGCACCTGTATGTTTCTGAGAGAATATGAACTATTGATATTACAGCCCCAAAAGCCCTTGTTGGTGATGGAATATTGGTGTGGCTGGTTTGATGTGTGGGGGAAGCCCCACCATGTGTTTTCTGCACAAGGTAAGATACTCATACCTCAAAGTATGCATATTAGCATGCGTAAGGAATAATCTGGTAAAGAATCAAATTTACACAATTTCCTGCCTACCCCAGATTTAGTTAATTGGCTGAGACAAGCTTTAAGTCCAAATTGAGCTTCCTTAGTTTAGAAGTTGAGCAATGAAGCTTATGTTTTCAAATAATTTTTGTAAAAATAGATTTAAAAATATATTACTAGATTTAAATCTAGATTTAAAAATCTAGATTTAAAAGTCTTTTAGTTTGTTCAAAACTCAAAACAGGAGTAGAGCTGTTGAGCTAGAATCTGTCATTAAATATGGAGGATTTTGCTTTGTGAATGCAAACACCTGTGCTGTCTATAATGGCTGGCCATAATAGTAAAGTTTTAAAGTCCGAGTCAGTTCAAGAGGCTTTTATTGTCATTCCATTGCAAGTACACAGTGAAATTTCATTCTTCCAGAAACAAAATGGTGCAACATAGAACACAAGAGTACAAAGTGCAAACATCCATACACAGTTTTTTATAGCTCACAATTAGTCATACTGTGCAAAAAAGATTTGGGTACCTATTGCGATCTATTGTTTGCTAGAAACATAAACCTTGTGACTTTACCTTGTGGTATTTAATTAGAGTTCAGTAAGGTCCACCTCAAGGAGATTTCCTCAGGCCAAGGTCCGGACCGTCATCACTTCTAATTTATGATTCAGTGCCATATGCTGTGAAGTAGCCTAGTATTAGCATCTTATACCATCAGCTACTGAAACATCAACATGTTTTGGTCCATTCCTGGTTAAACAGTCAGTTTTCGCTGTGGACTTCTCTTATTTGAGTATGTTATCCTTTTTGGCTCACTTTATTCTCCGACTGCTGCTTCTAGCTTCGTACCTTGACTGTGCGCGCCGCACTTTCGAATTTGCACATATCTGATTGGCTAAGGAACACCTTCGGTGATCTTACAGCGCATGCGATTGTTCTGTGAGTTTACTGCGCTGCAAAGCCTGTATACCGCAAAGAGAAGAAACGTTCCACCGCTAATTATAAACAGTCCTGAATCATTCTTAATAGTTTGGGTCTGCAGTGGACAACGCCTGTGTCCGGACCTGGACCGCGGTCAGCCTATTAGTGACCTCTGTTTTACATCGTGTGAAGTTTTTGATGTGACCAATTGATTATGCTGTTGAAAAGGTTTACCCCGGAGAGATATTCTGACTAAATGACTATGAACAATGAAAAGGTCATATATGTAGTTTATTTAAAAAAACACTCAGACCTATATATATGTTTTTCAACCATTTTTTCCAGATATGATTGCAGTGTTGAAAGAACTTCTTGAACATGGCATCTCCATTAATCTATATATGTTCCATGGAGGTACTAGCTTTGGCTTCATGAACGGTGCCATTGACCTTGGCTTCTACAAACCACAGACCACCAGCTATGGTAACGTTTCTCAGCAGAGAACAGGCTGAGTGAATCACCCTGCTTAGGTAGTGTAGTTCACCAGTTAATGGTCTGAGCAAAGGCATAGCCATAGGAAGGCCAACAGTTCAACTCTTTTACACTATAGGGCGTATTTACATAGAGAGACTTTTTGCTGGTTGGACTAGCAAGTTTAGTATGTTATATACAAGTAACCCCATGCAATTGCAGCTTTGCAATAAAAATATGACCAGTGCAATATAACCACTTGTCTGGCTTATGTACTTTTTGTATGAAAGCCAATTTTTAGCCTGGTAGGAGGGTATAATAAATAAAAAAGGGATTTATTCTTTATGATTTTGTTTAGTAATAAGGTTGTAACAATAAAATATTGACTTATTAATTCAAAACCACTAAGTAAAAAAAATAGTTTTTGATTGTTTAAGAAATGTGTTTTTTTTCACTATAATAAATTGGAGATTTTAAGAATATGAGTGTGAGCTGAGTGCGAGCTCATGCTAGTTTTTTGTGAATTACATGACTTTGAACTTAAAGTGAACATAGTCTCTTAGTTACACGCAGAAGCATTCTGCCAAAATGGACAAGAACAAAGTAATCATTAGCTTTAGTAATGCAAGGATTGCACAACAGTAGATTAAAAAATGTTTTGTGTCACGGTGAGAGCAGGAATAGCGAAGCAGCGGACACACTCGCAAGCTTTTAAAGGATATATTTAATGGGGGAACAGACGGACAGGATCACCACAACACATTACAATGAATGACAAAAACAGACTGAACACACAAGGTATAAATAACAAAGGCTAACGAGAGGGAGCAGGTGAAAAGACTGATACAAAATGACAAACCGGTGTGACAGGTGGGACTATGGCAAAAACAAGGAACACATGACCAAAACAAACACCACACGGACATGACAGAACGTAAACAGAGGCACGTGGACGGGCAGGCGTGACATTTTGAAAACTTAAGTTTATTTCATTACTTTAGTATTTAAATAAAAATAATAAGACATGACAGTTCACAAATTTTCCATTGAAATCTAAAATGCAGTCATGTTAGCATGTAAAAGAACACTACAATAAGCCTTTTCACTGGCTGTAAATAGTACACAATCAATGTTTTGTCAGTCAATTGGTAAATTGGAAAAGGTGGTTCAGTATTGTAATCTCCTTTAGAAAAATGAATGTAAAGAACCCATTTGATCTTACTATGAGTGCACTTGTTTAGTAAATTGTGATAACCATGTTCTAATGCAAAAATATGGTTTGTAATGGCACAAAATTTTACATGTCTGCTCATCCAGAATTTCTTTTGAAACAATGGTAATTAAAGGGAGTTTGTCTCCCCTTTGCTGGATTAACATCCTCTATACCTTACAGAATCTTCAAAGCTTTCCACTAGACCTTGGTGTGAGGATAACTTATGATAATACTTCTAAGGAATTTTAAGTATGTTAGTGCAAGGTGGTGCACACTATTGTCCATACTAGATTACATATGAACATTTGAAGCTTGTAAAAAATGTTTTATGTGAAGCTTGTCCTGATATAGAGCTACCTTGAAGTATTTCAGAGGATGGAGCCAAGCACATTCAAAAAAAAATTTTGCATGTGAAATTTAACAAATTTTAACAAATTCTGCATTAAAGCCAATTAATCTATTGTTGCTATCCAAAGAAAACCATGTATCTCCATTTTTGTCATTTTTAATGATTTTGCATTATTTAAACATGACAGCTGCTCTTTATATCCACTAAAAGTTTCATAATGAATGAACCAATAGAAATGCTCTGAAAAAGCTTGAACAAAATTTTGATTGACTTGAATTGAAAGTAAAGACAATTTTTGTCCTCTTCTATAAAGTTGCCTTTTTGGAGATACTTGTTTTTGCCTGAACAGGGACGATATGCAATAAGTGGTTGTATTTCAAGAACATACCAGATCCTGCTTTATGGTTTATCCAATCAGATACATTTAAGAAAGTTATAGAACAGTGACTGGCTATAAGGATAAATTCCAAGTTAGAAAATGAATTATTTGACATATTTTCAATTCACTTTGTCTGGTAAAGTGGTAAAGGCCTAGAAGGCCGGAGCCTTCCCCTTTGTAGAATGTACAAGCTGTGTTGCAATTAAGACAATGCACCTAAAGTATGTGATTTCACATTATTTGAAATGGCGTCTAAATATCATATAGTGTGTCTTGTTTCAAGATTATGATGCTCCATTATCTGAAAGTGGGGACTACACCAATAAATATCATCTCTTAAGGAACCTCTTGAGATGCTTCCAAAGTAAGCTGTTTGGCACCATGCAGGTTCTTATCAAATGCATCTTTTTCTAAGCTGCACAGGTGAAAATCCGTTACAAAACTTTTTCTCCTTTTCAGACAAAGAGTTATTACACCTCCCTGCGGTCCATGGCAAAAAGATGTATGAGCCTTTGGTTCTTCTTGAGCACATTTCCTTGTGGGAGAGTCTCCAGTGCGCAGACATGGTAAGCAAGCTTCTACTTGTTGCACCAGGGCTTTTTACTGCAATAACAATGTAAAATTAAATGCATCTTTGCATTAAATGTATTTGTTTATCAGCCATTTAGTTCAGATGACCCAGTGAACATGGAAAACCTGCCCCTTAAACATAATAGCGGTCAGTCGTATGGATACACGCTTTATGAGACCACCATATACAGAGGTGGGGCCCTTAATGCAAGGAACCATGTTCGTGACAGAGCCCTAGTAAGTATGTATCTCTGTACCTCTACTGTTACTTGCTATGCTTTCCTAAAACTTAAAAACATGCTCAGAGCAAAACAAATTAAATGATTCTATTCAAAAAGATTCTGTGTAACATTAAAGTCTGATTTACAGGTGTTTGTTGATAAACACCCTATTGGTGTTTTGGACTACAGAACACAGGAACTTGTGGTGCCCCATAGTGAGGTAAATGTGAAGTTTTGACAGCAAGGTTAAAGATCTTGGTATAACACTGGATGGTAGTTTATCGTTTAGGTCCCAAATCAATAGTATTTCTTGTACTGCAATTAAATAATTAATTACCTTGCAAAATGCTGATTATGAAACTACAATATTAGACCATGCTTTAAAAAGGCTTTAACTAGTTCAAAACGCAATGCAAGTTTATCAGTTCTGTTTTATTCACTTCACATAGGCTTTCTGTTAAGTTACTCATTGATTTCAAGGTCTTGTTTATAATATTTACAGCTATTAATTGCACAGTTCTGGCCTATGGTACTGCTCTGTTGGAAGCATTTTAGCCTTTAGTATTTAGCCCTTTAGCCCTAGTTAATAGTAGTTTGTGGATGATCCTGTTGTGTATAGTTCCTAATCTCTGAAGATTAGAAAACGCTTTGAGAGTGCTATATGTTGAAATTAGCATTATTATTATTTATTTATTTAAAATGTTATTATTATTGTTGTTTTTTGTTATACATATTTATAAAATATTTGGTTGTATTGCTGTTGGATTTTACACACTAAATGTATGGAGAGACATGTATGTGGCCAAGAATGCTGTAGGGCTCGATGGAAGGTCATGGCTTTGTGACCCCCGGCATTTGGGGCTTTTTATGACAAGCAACACTTGGCTTGAGAACAAGACCCTGCAATGTTATCTTAAGAACTTCTATTCGAGAACCACTCCACCCAGGAGATTACGACTTGGCCAGGTGTAACCAAAACGGCCCGAAGGAGTAGGAAGGCAGGCCTAAAAAAGACAATGCAGCTGAGACATGATTGAGACCAGGGTAGATCAGGGTCTGAGAGCTCAGAGAAACGTTGGTACAGCAGTCCAAGAATAAAAAGCTTTCTCTCTGAACTGGTCTCCCTCTTCATGCTGACAGCAAATACAAAGTTATGACAATGGCATTAATCCATTTCAGCGGAAAGCTAACAGTTTTTGGACTTAACACAAGTGCAGCAGAATTAAAATATCACAAAACAAAACAATTATTTATTATTTGTGCTCTTGCGAGAACAAAATACCACAATTGAAATAAATGCTTTAGCTTTTATCTGCTTACTTGTAAGTGAAATAATGAAGGAATACCACAGATCTGGTCCTGGAATAGCTAAACAGTAAATTTTCCAATTACTTTTGAGTCCCTAAAAATGAAGGACTATGTACAAAATCTGAGTAAACGATTCATGAAAGATCTCACACTGGTATATAAGGTAATAATCTATTAATTAAATATATGAGATTTGATTAAAGCCTGCTATGGAATATTTAAAAAAATGTATGACTTAAAATCTATTCTAAGCATTTTGCACAGCTGCATAAATAGCCATTTTTTGCATGATTTTATTTCCATGGAAATCCATGATCTGACTTAAAGCCTTAGATGAGATGGAATAAAACAGACAAAATATTTTTGAAATGTAATGTTATTTAAATGTAAATTAAAAATTGCTGCCAAAAATTAAACACGGTTAGTCTAATCAGATGTCTCTTCTCTGAATACTACATTATTTCAACCCTGTGCATAGAGGGAGAGAATTTTGGGTCTGCTTGTGGAGAATTGTGGGCGAGTTAACTATGGTCCTGCCCTGGATGAACAACGCAAAGGTACTGTGAAATAACTGTACTCAATGTTATGCCATAAAGGTATAGACAATTCATCAATTCACTGTTGTTAAATAAATAAATCAAATATATATGCACAGGCCTTGTTGGCGATATCACTCTTAACCACACCCCTCTAAAGAAGTTCACCATGTACTCACTGGACATGACCCACAATTTTATCAGCAGGTCAGTAATGCTTATTGTATTTTATATTCAGCTGTATATTACATAGGAAATAATAGTTCATTGATATGACATATACGTTCACTTATATTTAACCATTTTAAGTTAGAATTTTTTATTTTGAATCCAAAATTGTCTATATGAATTACACATTCTAATTCAAGCATTGCCATTTTTTTTATTTTGCTACAGATAAGCTTCACTATTTGATAAGTGGGTCAGAAAATTAATTAATTCTATATTAGGTACCTTAGTACTTAGTACAGCAATTGGAATCTAAATAACAGGAATGTTTCTATATGTAATAGGTTGCAGTCACTAAAATGGAAGTCTATACGTCAAAATCCCCTCTACCCTGCATTCTTCAGAGGTAGTCTGATAGTGGAAGGTCAGCCTAAAGACACCTTTATCAAGCTGCCGGTGAGTTCTAAGTCCAACAGTGCAACATGTCCCCAATGATTTATTAATACATTTTTCAGACATATAAATATTCTTTAAAAGTTGTTTGGAACAGTAATTACACTCAGTAAGTCAATTGCCTGCTACATTTATTGCCAGGGGTGGCACAAAGGTGTCATCATTGTGAATGGGCAAAATCTTGGACGCCACTGGTCTGTTGGTCCTCAGAATTCCCTCTATCTCCCTGGTCCATGGTTAAATAGTGGCGATAACCAGGTGAAAGTGAAGCTAAATAAACAACAAGTCCATTAATATTTTTTTTATTTCAGAATCTGTATTAAATACATTTACACACAATTACACATAAATAATAAGGGATTATCTCCTATATAAAATGTACCTTTTTTTCTATTTTCTATTTTCTATTTAGACCTGTTACTGCAAGAGTACTTTTTGTGAAATATGTGTAAAACTGCTAAGTTCTACTGTTCTTTTTCTTTTTTGTTTGTCAGCTGATTGTGTTTGAGGAGCATAGATCTGAGGGCAAAGTCTACTTTGAAGAGAATCCACAGCATGGCAAGATAACTGATGTGTCCAGACAACTATTTTGTACTCTCCTCTAAAACAAGGAATGATGTTTTCTGTTACAACTCACTCTCAATTCATGACTGTAATATGCACAGGTAACTCTCCTAGGCCCAAACTGTTTTTCGTTTTTGAAGAGGGCATTTAATTTGTGTAACAAAAAAAAGTTAAACAAATACAAACATAAAGCATTAATCTACTTTGACCTCTATTTAAACGAAACATAATGGCAATAAATTGAATGTTTTTCCTTATTCATTTTATATTTTTGTTATAAATATAATGGTTTTATAAATATATGTATATTCTGAAATTGGTTCTGTAACTCAATCCAGTGGGTCAGGAGCAAAGTGATATAATTGTGCTTGGACATAAAAGAAGCATCTAAGAAAAATCTACTCCTTTTTGAACAAAGATGAGCCGAAGCAAATTTATGAGTAAAGCTCCTCAAAGAGGAAGCGCAAAGAATTTAGGTATTTGTGATATTATGAAAAGATTCAGGGAAGTTCTCTGGGCTCAAGTTCATCTAAAATGGACTGATGCCTGGTGGAAACATGTATTGTGGTCTGACGAGTCATCCTTTAAAACTATTTATGTAAATAACAGATATTGTGTTCTCCAACTAATCATTGATGACATAATGAATACAACCACAAAAAAAGAAATGCTTTGCAACAAATGTCTTAAATAATCACAACCATTCAGTATAGTCTAACATACCCTTTCCACTGAGTTAGATTGCATTGCACTTGTCCAAGTTTAAGATTGCAGTAGGTTTGTGTGATAAGTCTCAGTAAACCATTATCAAGCAGTGGCAGCTCTAGGATTTTTTTGAGTAAGGGGCCGTCAAGGGGCCACAATACTGATAGAGGTATTTGTCCAACATTCTTGCACAAAATCCCCGGTTTTGGTAAGGTGTATACACTTCAACTGTCACAAGTGGTGATAAACAAACCAATAAAAATTAAAGTTATGGCAAATCTTATCACCATAAGGTGTAAGAATTCGGTGAACGAATGTACCATTTCACAAGATAACAATATCAGACATTTCATACATCACAGCATTAACTGTTGTTGCTCTCCCTAAATGATTTCTGACCTGATGAGGGATTGGGGGTGGCATGCTCTTGACCATCCTTACGCACACTTTTGGCCAAAAACTGCTGAATTCCTGCCTGATACTGACCTTTTCTTTTCATATTCTCTATCATTGTCAAACATTATAGTTATTGTTAACACACAAATGTAGAGAAGTACGTGAATTAGCATTACATTTATTAGCGAAATGCTAACTTGTATGTTTAAACACAAGAACGGCCTCAGTTAACATTACTGTTAACTAATGTTAGCTGCTTAATTTAATGTTTGTCAGACTTAGGCTACGTGACAGTTGGGAGTAAATTGGGATTTGTGACTAAACTCCCCAACGTGCACTGCCATCGGTTGACAGCAGAAAAGGCTTGTTCGAAATACAGGGGAGGAGGTTAGAAAAGAGTCTCAACTTGGACAGTCGCCACCTGAGCGAGCCTACGTGAACAATGGCGAGTCTTGTAGTGTTTGCTCTCTTTACAGCTGATGAAGTAGACGCAATAGAAAAATAGTAAAAAGAAATAGTAAAAAGAAAGAAAAGAATTAGAAAGAGTAGAAGGAAAAATAGATCCAAGGGCAATAGTGATGTAGTGCTTCAAACGACACTCACAAAGTCAAAAATCTACGGCACTTGAGCCTCATGTTCATGAAAATGAACTGGCATGCTAGGAGACATGATAGTATTAGCGTAAATGTAAGGTCTTTAAAGAGTTTTAGAGGGGATATATATTTTACAGAAAAAAAAGTTAAACGTCAGAGGTGTCTGCGGAGCTTCTAACCCATGAGGATTAAGCTCTGTCGTCATGAAGCCGTTTCTCGGCTTGCGCAGTTCGTGGACAGCAACTGCAGCGACTGTGTGTGAAGCCTGCAGCCGCCTCGCACTCGCTAGATGTTAACGTAGTATGTTATCGTGACGCGACGGTGGAGCCGACTCAAGTCGGACAAAAAAAACTAACCCGCTTGCACCATACTGAGCCAGGCAGCGATCGGGCTGCGCGGCGCCGTGTGAAGTCAAACACGTCTAATCTTCTTCTGTAAGCTTTATTCACGCTGGACATTCCTATTTGGCTTATTAGTGCTACTAGTGCCTGGGCATGGAATTGCATCCACCTATAATCTGATTGTATTGTAAAAGTAGCAATAAATTCGAATAAAGGCTTAATAAAGCATGGTACAATCCCAGTTTTGTTGGTAACATTATCAAGGCAATCTGCAAGCATGCACGTTTAGACGGTTAAAATAACAATGGCAAATAAACCTCTTCCTTGTTGCATTCCACCAACTGTCAATGGCTGGCAGTAAGAAAAAAAATGTTTGCCGCAGTTACCATTGTGTTTTCATTTGCTGAATGGGCTGTAAATCATAGTTACACGTGTTCGGATGAGTGCAATTCTCGAAAAACAACTAGAGATAAAAGATAGCCTGAATGTTGAAGCCTTGCGCAATTAGCGTAACGAAGGGAGGGCACAAACGTATCATCCTCGAAGGTCATGTTTAGCAATACAGCGTATAACTACGTAGCCGTGTCAGAGATCCGATGGAATACATAGTATAAGATACTGTTTAAATATTGTTTAAAACTTTTAAATGTGCCTACTGGCAGAGCAAAAGTAACCATTCTTTTTGTTTATTTTGTTTTGACTCTAGAAGTTGATTATCGTTTAGTTCCATAGTAAGTCTTAACCACAAATGGACGTCGGCACGGTTCTAGGTTGCGCTCTCGCTGCTGCTTTTGGAGGTTTCGTGTTTGCTGCTTATAAACTTGGCTTACTTTACCGGCTGTTCCACAAGGTATGTATTCAAATAATCAGCCATTTTATGAGTCAGCAGCAGTCGTTTAAGTTTTAGCTTTTGTCGAAGCAGAGCCGTAATGGTTGCAATAATAACAAGGAACAGCGTAAAGGGACTCAGAAGTGGTTAGCATAGCTTCTGACATGTTTAGAGTTAAAACAGTATTGGCCCTTTTGCCAATACCGACCTAACACATTAGCGTCCTAGAGACTGATCTGTTTTATCCACCAAACCTTTTTAACTGTGTACAAGCTTGTCGTTTTTCTGAAATTGAGTTAATAGTCGATGCAGAACAAAAGATGAATTTGGTGTTTAACCTAAAGCTGTTAAAATGTTACCTAGTTCTTGTGTAATCTATTAGTTATTCTCTGTACACTTGTTAAACATATAATACATTTTCTGTAAGGAATAAAATAATGTCTTAACTGAATCCAAGAAGGTGCAATATTTATCTTGTCTGTTGTCTGGTGAAAGGTAAACACCCAAAAGACATGTGCTCTTAATCAAAAGTTAGAGTTAAGTTAAACTTGGGGTTCACCTATTCTCTATTATTAGTTCAGGGCAAACAATTTCAGTATTGAAAAGGAAACGTAGAAGAGCAATGATATACATCATCCTTTATGGTAGCCTACATTTATCTCGACATATATAGTGACAGCATGATTTGTTTGTCAATAATTAAATACAGTTATAATAATAATAATAATAATAATAATAATAGCATGCCCAAATCCTCATAATACGTTTACTCTGAGTGGCCCTTTTCATGGGCTTTTAAAGTGGGGGGATGCCTGGCATTTTTATTTTCTGCACAATTCAGTCATTGAGTTCGAAAGTACTTTAGTGGTTTAATGTGAAATGGGATGTTGTAGAGATTCATACTAACACTGATTTCTTTACATTTTTCAATCTTTTGAAGCGGTTCACGTTTATTTAATTTAAACCATCACCACGCTTTACATTGTCTGAAAATTTCCTAATTAATGACAAAATAAAATTTGAAAAGTGAACCTTTTACCTTACATTTACAGATGTTTTTTTCCCTAGTGTGTAAAGTTACTATAAGAATGTGACAGATTTGAATTTGTTGCCTGTTGCAAAAATCTTAGGCAGAGACAAAGAGCCCTCGGCATGGAGGCGAGAGCGTGGCAGAAGTTCTCCGTGCTCATGGCATCAAGTTTGTTTTCACGCTAATTGGTGGACACATCTCACCCATTCTGGTGGCATGTGAAAAACTGGGTATCCGTATTGTGGACACTCGCCACGAGGCCACAGCGGTGTTTGCTGCTGACGCTGTTGCAAGACTCTCTGGTAAGCTTGAGTAAATGTCTTTCTATCAGAAGCTGCAAGCGAAATTTTTACATTTTCCAGAAGGCTAAGCCTACATCCTGGACAGCTGTTTACAGCTGTCAGGGGTGAGTGGTGCCCAGTAGATAGAGAACATGGTCAAAAAATATACCTTAGCCATAGGGCTGGGTATCTCCACTGATTTCCCGAATCGATTCGATCCCGATTCACAAGATCCCAATTCAGTTTGATATTCTATTCGATTCAATTCAATATCGATTCATTTAGGGATATTTCAGTTACAATAATATGTTTTGTTTAAATATTAAGAGATTTTCAGAGAACTAAAATGGAATGCTAATTTTAAAGGTTGATACGAATCGATATCGGATTATTCAAATGAAGATCGATTTGAATTGAAAAATCATTTTTTTAAAACACACCCCTACTTAGCCAGAGAAATATCTTGACAGTATAGCTTGGCATTATATGACATATTAAAGAAAAATGAAATGTTACACTGCTTTTTTTTAGTTCAAATCTTTAAAACTATAATATTTAGCAGGATCTTTTCCCCCCAGAACATTTTATTGCACACTTTGATATGAAGCAGCACTTTTTAGGCCTCATATATATTAGACTTTAGCCGATAACACTGTTTCTTTTGGTGTGGTCCTGAGACCTTGAGTCAAAATTGCTTCATTTGCCTTATTGCTGCAGTTATCTGTCGCACAAGATGGCACATGCGCAGACAGAGCTGGGAGATGTTTTATACATACTCTGCCATTGTTCAGCTCTTTAGGCTCAACTATGACCTTGGCCCTTCTGCCTGTCAGTTGAGATTGCTGCCTGATCTCTGACCTGTGTACAAACATCACCATGGTAAATCCATCCCATAAACGCATAAAATGTTCCTGTGAGAAAGCATGACATTTTGTAATGTGCTTACTTTGAACAACAAATAAACACAGTCTTGCCAGTAAGAGGCACTGTGAAGCTCTTAAAGAGTTTAACATTTGTTGGAAGTATGAGGGGAGACAGAACATAGACTAGAGTTCTAGGCTTCTGCTTGTAGTTAGAAGGCCAGACCTCCTCCCACCACCACCCTTCGTAATTGTGATCAGACTGCTATAGGACTGAGGGACTAGGTGTATGTATTAGTATTCTGTACATTTTAATACAATTTCATTCACATTAAGGATTGACCTTTATTTCCTTTATGTGTACCATTTGCATACTGTTCAGGATTGTTTTCTTGTTTTCATGCAGGGACAGTAGGTGTGGCTGCAGTAACAGCAGGACCAGGCCTCACTAATACTGTTACTGCAGTGAAGAATGCTCAGATGGCTGAGTCACCTTTACTTTTGATTGGTGGAGCAGCTGCTACTTTGCTACAGGTCAGGAGCTGTAGAAAAATTCTAAATTGTATCATAACAAGTTACTTTGGGGTTAACATATTAGCTTTTCGCTAAAGCATTAGATTAGGACACTGGCACAAGTAATGCTTTAAATATTGTAACGTTAAATGCTCTAATAAACTGAAAATAAAAATAATAATGTGAAGCACATTAGCTACTTTTGCTGTGTTGGTAAATGTTGACACCACTGCATTGAATCATATTTTGAATTTTGTGTCCCTGACAGATGTAATGAATTTGTAACAAACTTTTTCCTTGCTTTTGTGGTTACCCCATTTTTTAACGTTGTGGGTAATGAGGTACAACGTAACGTTACTGTACTGCTTTTATCATTCACAAGGTAATAGAAGGTTTAAATTATTACATTTAAAATGTATTGAAAAGTTACTTTGTGTTGGTCATGTTTCTTACGGAGTATATGCAATATGTATTTTGAAAAACATTACTGCAAAAAAGCTAAAGGGCACACAAAGGAATAAGAGAGGTGTTAAAATCGTTTGTACTACTGTTTGTTCAGGAACTAAATGCATTATTGTGTATATATATATAAACATGTTCAGCAAACATACATATCAGTTTGCTCAAATGCTCCATGTTAGCCTGCTCAGACTTAGTCATGAGCGACCTCTAGCAGTTGATAAACCCTTAAGACATTACTGAGTGGCAGTTCTTCTCACAGCACATTCTCTGGTGCCTTGCTCATAAGCAAGGATATCTCTAAAATTATAACTTATTGTTTGTGTGCAGGGTCGAGGTGCTCTGCAGGACATTGACCAGATGTCTCTTTTCAAGCCACTCTGCAAGTTTTGTGCATCTGTAAGGAGTGTAAGGGAGATTGTGCCTACTTTAAGAAAAGCTTTGGCCATTGCTCAGTCAGACACCCCAGGTAAGCAGAAAATGGACTATGGCATCCTTCATTTTATATTGTATTACACCAAAAGATAAATACATGTTGTATTGTTTTTGTATGCAAATTGATGTACAGTATTGTGCTAGATGACCTGAAATGGAATTGATTTATTTTTAGGCCCTGTATTTATTGAGTTTCCCATAGACACCCTCTATCCTTATCATGTGGTGGAGAAAGAATTTTCTCCTAAAGGCACTCCAAAAGGAATCATGGGGAAAATTACTGCATGGTATGAGAATGTCCCAACATCTGACATATCACACAACATTACAGGTCATACAGTCTAAAAACATAAATAAATAAATAAATAAATAAATAAACAGAAAACTTGACTAAAATGTTTAATGCCATTAATTTTTTCAAATGCTGAAATATTTTCACCTTGCTTTCATTTCAGTTCTGACAAAAAAAGCTCCTCTGTCTTGTTAGTTTTTGATTTTGTTTTATTCAGTGCTTGAAATGATTTAAAATGAAATTACGCAAATTTAAGTACATCTGACAACATATTTCAACAGCTTGAATGTCATCTCCTGTAGGTATCTTCTCAACCATCTAGAAAACCTGTTTGCTGGAGCGTGGGAAATGAGGGACATTTCCCCGTTGCCTGTCCATGTACCTCAAGCCACAGACCAAGAGGTGAATCTAGCCTCTTTAAAACTATCATAAATCACTAGTTGTGTAGAATATTAGGAGGCCTAACAAACCAAGTCTACCATCAAACTGTCATTTTTGCAGTGCACCTTTAGCACTGCTCTGCCTTCATTAGCACCTGTTTATGGGGGCATATAAAGTCACTGTTGAAGGCCAGCATGAAAGAGCATTCTCTGATTGGTTGTTTAAATCAAATCACTAGATGCCAAAGTCAAAGCAGACCAATTATGACCATCTGGAACTCACTGACTGGGTTAGGCTGCTTGTCTTTAGCACTAAGAATAAATTTTCAATAGTCTGGCTATAATTGTTGGTTTAAAACCACAGTGTATTGCTTTTTTTATTGTTGCTAGTGTTAGAAATTCTGCCTTCAGGAATCAGTTTGACACAAACAGGAATGTATCAGTACAGCTCAGTCGATCACAATCAGTCTGTTAGCAGTCAGAAATCAGTCTTAATTACATGCATGCAAAATCTTACACAGGCACATCTTAGGTCATCGGTTTGTTGCTGGAAGGGGGTGAATGTGGAGAAAGACAAGGAGTTTAAGAAGGGGCTAGGGGGGATGAAACCAAATGGAGATAGAGAGTAGATGGTTGGGGTGATTGGTGTCACCTTAATGGCACAAGACAAAAGGTCATTTCAATACAAACAAAGGAGGAGGGTGATCAACTCTCTGCACAGAGTGTAGGATGAGAAGGTGATAAAAGTCCATTTGGTAAGACTCCACAAAAACAAGGTTAACACGATGGATAAGTACACATGATGAGAATTATTTCTCTCACTAGTTGTACAGCCTTTAGTTTGCTAACTACCAAGCTAGCTAAGTAATGTACTTAAAATTAACTTATTGGTTAATTGCATGTGTCACAGAAAGCCTGATTAACCTGTTAATAACCTGCATGGCTGTCCAATCTCACAGTTTAGTCACAGTTTGTGTCTTTTGCTCTTGGTGCTGTCTTACAGCACGGAATGTAAATTAAAAAGTTTATCTTAAAATATGTTACAAAGTTGCCCCAATTAGGATTAAAAGTAGATTTGTAATTAATAGAAATTAATAATTAGCTTTACAGACCTCTAATTTCCAGCAGGACACCTTTAGATCATATGAGGAAACCATCAAATGCATCTGAAATCAGTCCCAAAAAAACAGTAGAATCCTTGGACTGTGATATCAATATAGAACAAGAACACAAAATACTATTACTGATTAATAGAAACCACCAGCAATCAATAGAATCTTTTAGAAATACAAAATTAATAGATATTATATAATAATCACAACTGTTTCAAAAACTAAAATGTGGTGTACAGCAGGGTGCACCATCGCACAACTAGTGGTGGTCATTCTGGCTCAGATCCATTGGTTCACCAATAAGAGCAGATTCTATTGGCTACAAAATGGCTTTTATTAACCAAAAATTGCACTATTTAACAGATGTGAAAGTATCAAGGAAGTTACAGTAAAAACTGGCTGTCCAGTAAATGGGCTATAAGTTACAAGAACTGCTAGTAAAATAACCCTCAAGGAAAATTGATGGAATAAATAAAACTGCAAGAAAATAATTTAACTAATAGTTTTTCCAGACATTTTACAGGTAGGTGCTTCGATAATGTAGAGAAATCCTCATTGCTAAATTAGATCAAGTCAAGTCAAGGTTTATTTATTTAGCGCCTTTTACAACAGATGCCACAAAGCAGCTTTGTAGAGAATCCGGGTCCCAGTCCCAAGTGAGCAAACCAAAAACAAGAAAAAGAGGAACCTTGAGAAGAACCAGACTCAAAAAGAGGAATCCATCCTCCCCTGGTTGACACGGATAGCAAAAGAAGCACAAAAGCAATACAAAAAGGATAGGATATTGAATGTA
Source organism: Megaleporinus macrocephalus (assembly GCA_021613375.1). Lineage (NCBI taxonomy): Eukaryota > Metazoa > Chordata > Actinopteri > Characiformes > Anostomidae > Megaleporinus > Megaleporinus macrocephalus. The sequence continues at coordinate 16,368,266 of CM038711.1, forward strand.
GAGAAAAAGTCCCATCAGTGTAACAATGAGAAACAGTTCAATGTATTGAAAGGCAGGAGGGGAGATGACTGATTAGTTTGTAAAAGCAGTAGAGAAAAAAGGCTGTAATTAAGTAACCAAGTAGGATCTTCCGCAAAGCACTGGACAGCAGACAGCACCATGGTAAATTAAATACTCTGTCTGACTGATAGGGGGAATAGAAAAAAATCATAATATTGGGCTCAGATTTTTCTGAGTTTTTTTAAAATAGGAGCACCAGTGGTCTTTGGCAAAACCTTACCATAGAATCCTGTATATGATAAATATTAAATTATATGATTTATTAATGTGTTTTATTATTGGTATTTCAGTTTTGTCCTATATTTTCAAATTTGAAAATAGAAGCGTATCAGGTTAATTTCAGAGAAAGCTCTGCTGCTGACGTCAACACCTGGGTTCCGCACCACTCCAAGGGCTCATCCAATAAACAAATTTAATAACATATTTATTTTGTTCTAGGGCTTATGAGCTAAACAGTGGGTCTTTTGGTTAACTTTTGTTTTGTTTAAAGAGTTATTTCCTTTTTCACATGTGCAGAAATAGAAAGTAGCAGTGAGATAACAGAAGGCATTTATTACTCATCCTTGTTTAACACTTTATTTCATCTTAAGGCACATATTTGCCACACTGACCTTTGGCCTTTCTCATTTTCCAAGGTTCAAAGGTGTGTGGAGCTAGTGAGCAGGGCTAAGAAGCCAGTGATTCTATTAGGCAGCCAGGCAACACTACCTCCAGCACCTGCAGATGAAATAAGGTAGGTTTTGCAGCGTTAAGACATTGTTAAAACAACCTCACCACCATATTATTTATTACAAAAATAAGTCAAAGATACTTCACAGTATACAGTGCAAAATATGCATCACAATATTTTTTCTGAGTTTTTTCTGAGGTATGATAAAGTGGAACAGACAAAAAAGAACCACTATGCTATCAACGCTTCTTTATTACAGCACTCAGCCCAGTCTAATTTCTTAGCCCACCAGCATTTTTTTATGTGAATAATATCGTAAACGATGTGCCTACACAAAATGTTAAAAACAGCCAATACCCTAACACAGTGAAGTGTGTTGGTTTTTACCCCATTCCAAAGCCTAAAACAAAAGAATGTCAATTTTGGATTTGTCTATGTTTGTCTGTAAACATTATTCAGGGTAGTCAATGTTGATTTATATAGCACCTTTTACAATAGACATTGTCACAAACTAGCTTTAGAATAAAAAAACTGGGTCCAATCATAGTGAAAACTATCAGTAACTACTGTTACAAGCCTACAGTGAAGATCTATCGGTAAGAATATGAGAAGAGCTCAGTGTATTGTGAGGCAGCAGAAGTATTTGTCTAAAGCAACTATTGTTTAAATGTCTAAAGCAGGACAAGACATGTCTGTGGATAAGCAGGATCTTTGGGAAGGCCAGGGGCATGCAGGCAAAGCATTACACATAGCAGTGGTAAATCTTTGGGTAAACTGGTCCAGAATGCAGGCAAACAAGGATATACTGCACATAATGGGGTATTGTTCAGCCTAGCAAAGACTTTAAATAATGTATATTGTTAAAGAAGTACAGCAGTGACTTGTCACTCCCTGAAGGAAATAACAACATGATAGTTCTCAGTTACGGATGTTTATTTACTTCCAAAATTTGTTTCTGTGAAGCCATCATCAAACTGTATTTACCGAATAAAATTCACAGCTTTACCCCTTTTCCTTACCTTTTAGGCTGAAGTGTCACATCTAAATGTGCCCCCTCAAAATAACCCCTAAATCACATGCACAAAACTCAAACAGTATGAAAAATAAATATGAAAATAACTGACATATTTATGACAGTTAAAACTATGGCAGGCCTGGCTATCACAGCATAACTAAAGGGGAGAGTCAGAAGGTAACAAGGACCTGAGGGCTCCATGAAATGTCAGTGCCCCTGGAGCCAATCCCAGTGTGCGAAGGCAGGGTACACCATGGACAGGTTGCCAGCCCATTACATGGTCAACACACACTCACACCTATGGGCAATTTAGTGTGACAGATTAACCTAACATGCATGTCTTTGGAGTGTGGGAGGAAACCAGAGTACCCGGAGGAAACCCACTCAAGCACGGAAAAGACCATGCAAACTCCACACACAACGGCCCGGACCAGGAATCAAATCCAGATCGTCTGGCTATGAGGCGACAGTGCTAACAACTACTTTCTTGAACATGGAACAATAAAATATAATTTACAGGGGTCTTAGTTAATTCAGAGATTATGCTAAATAATAATTTTGGATTATTCTTATTCTCTTATATTCTTAATGTCATCTTGATAGTTGATAAATCTGGGAGGTTTTCAATAAAGCGGCTAGGTGTAGAGAATGTTACAGTATGCTTAACAAATGTGTGGATAAACATATTTTAATTAAAGCTAATTTCCTAGGTAATTATCTGTGACTACTGTGCTCTGAGAATGACTGGTTGAATGAACCATGTTTACACCTAAGGTCAAAATTAAATCAAGTGCATAGTAGCAGTAGTTATTTGGCCCCATTATATTTATAATGGAGTGAAACTCAAAACAGTTTAAAATAGATATAAATGCCTTATTTAGTGACTTGGCTAGGTAGATATTAAAATCTCAGACAATTATTGCTTTATTCAAAAGGAATAATGTTTAATCATAATTAAACATAATTAAAAATTAACATTATTTATATAAGGAAAAAATATTTCAAAACAAGATAATTTGTAGTCTTTTTGATGAAGTGCTAAAGCATTTGTATAGATGGTTACTAAGCCTACACTCTGGTCATCTAAACAAGGACTGTATATTACCGTAACCTGTCAGGAAGGCTTAATTTGGAACAAAGTATTATTCAGGTCTAATCCACATTTCTGTGAGACAAAGCAGCAAAATCAGTAATAAGTTCATTTACAACAACAGATTTAGATGGAAGGGATCTTATGTTAAACAGTCCTAGTTTTAATATAAAGGTACTGGCAATGCAGAGTGGTTGAACTCATCTTGATGTATATGGTTAGTAGAATTTTACAAGGTTTTCTCAATTTTTTTTTTTTGATTCGAAGAACACGCACAGTCTCATTAGAATGTGTCTCAAAGCAGCTAGGCGATGATATCTACAGCTAGCTAACATCTTTAGGTCCCCTCTGATGTCTGCCAACCTGGCTCCCAGTATATAGCTACTGGTGCCTTAAATGAAAAGCTATTTTCATGTTCTGCGAAATAGAATAATCTATAACCAGAGCTCTTTCAACAGGCATCTTAAGGGACATCTCACTGAGTGGGGCAGACCTTTCGGACACTTGAACTAGGGAGGAGTAGTGCTTACGTGGGGAAAAAAAAGCTTTGACTATGCTACCGAGACGCCACTTATTCGCCATGCTAATAACAAACTGCTAGTCTAACCCTGCTGACTTGCACTGCCCTTTTCTATTTTCCCAGATGCACAAATCTAACTGTAAAATTCTCCAACAAGCAAGAAACTAATGTCCAAAATTATTTGTACCACTGCTTGTGACAGAGAGAAAAGCATAGTTAAACATGCTGCACTCAGTTCTTTTTTAAATGTCAAAAATCCACCAAAAGAAAATTAGCCTCCCAAAACCTGTGTTTATAGTTTATTGCAAGTAATATGCAATATGACAAAGGAAGCAGATATTGCGGTGAGCTATATCACTACATAGGCTAAATATTGTAGCTAATATTAGCTAGTTCCATGCACTGAGGAGAATTTATTATGTTACGTGCAAAAGCGAGGCAATGAGTGTTTAACCAATCAATGGTGCAGCAAATGATTGTGTCATGCCCACAGCCACATGCAGAGTTTTAATATTGTGACACACACTGGATGGGAAAACCCATTCTTAAATAAGCACACATGGGTCTGTAGTACACTCAAACTATGATACATAATTTAAAGTTTCTTGTATTAATGCTTATATGGAAACAATATTTATAGACTGAATTTGGTTTATCCACAAATTATGTAGTGGTAATGGTTGGCAAAAAGTGCTATACTGTAGCTAATACCATCTCTTTTAGTCATTGACTAGCAGATTTTTGCTAAATAATGTGCACATAATTATGCATGGTTTGAAACCATAAGACTTGGTCTTATACAATATGGGCTTATGAGGCATAAGTAATGAGGAAGTTAAAATATGTGTTTAATGGGATTCTTTGCCAGGAAAGCACTGGAGTCTCTAAGCATTCCTTGCTTTCTGGGTGGGATGTCTCGAGGGATGCTTGGTAAAGATAGTCCTCTGCATATAAGACAGAACAGAAGAGATGCCCTCAAAGAGGCTGATTTGGTGCTACTAGCAGGTACGTAATACCAAGTAAGAGACACAGAGAGTGTGTTGACACTTATTTTTGTGAAATGTCCAAAATTCAGTAAAAGAAACAATGTACATTTGTACATATGTAAGTCGTCTTTCACAATTAATGGAATTGTTTGTAAATATAAGCATACTTTGAATTTGCTTGTTTCCTAGGCACTGTGTGTGATTTCAGATTGAGTTATGGCAGGGTGTTAAACAGACGCAGTAAAATTATTGCAGTCAACCGAGACAAAAGTCAGCTGCTGAAGAACTCTGACATATTCTGGAAACCCTCAGTGGCCATTCTCGGTAATGTTACAACACTTTGGATCAACCTACCACACATGATGGACTGTAATGGAAAAGCTGGAAAAATTGTATCACATTTCTTAAGCATGCCTGCAAAGTCCACCAAATTTGCCTAACATTTGAATAACTAATTAATTCATTAAGTAATTAATTGAATAATTAAAATAAATTATTCCATTAGGCACATATATCACTGTTTTAACAAACCGATAGTTTGTTGCAATTGTCATTTGATATCATAGATAAATTAAATTCATTGATTATTTCTTTAGGTGACGTTGGTTCCTTCTTGCTCCGGCTATCTAAGGGCCTGAATGGACATAGGATTCCTGATGATTGGCTTCAAAGTCTGAAAAATGGGGACAAGGTCAAAGAGAAGACGAACAGGTAAAAGATTTAGCTTTGTTATTTCAACATTTATTGTTTTTTGGTATATTGTCACTAACAGTTACATCTTTTATTTATAATTGGCTCATTTCTCTGCTCTTGTTAGTTTTTTTGTTTTGTTGTCCATTCACTATTTCTCGTTTTTCATGATGTTTACTTGTACATCTGTGGTAGAGCTAAGGCAGATGAAAAGACTGAGAGGCACCTAAACCCATTGAATGTCCTGCACCGCGTAGATGAGCTCATGTCAGAGGACAGCATCATTGTTGCAGACGGAGGAGACTTTGTAGGCAGTGCTGCATATATCTTGAAACCACGAGGGCCACTGTGCTGGCTGGACCCAGGTAAATAAAAGGCTATTGGTGACATACTACGTCCTGTATTAACAGAATAGATTTGATCATTTGTAAATCATAGTAACCTATACTGTATAATAACTAATAGCTTAGCCAATATATTTTAGACTCTACAGATTGCTTGACATAATTCATCCACCCGCAATGTTTGCACATGGCGGGGCGGGGGGGTAACATGCTGGAAATGAATACACCTGAACATTTTTAAAACAGGAATTATTGGATGTTTAAAAATGTACAAACTAAGAGAATATTATATGGTTCCATAAGAGGTCGGGTTTTAGTTTTTTTTGTCCTATAGTCTGTTGTAGAATGTGTGGATTGAGACCGCCCTTGTTCCAGCCATGCAACCCTTAGACTCTGAATGGTATAGAGATGTTGTCTCAAAAATATGTGTAGTTTCTCAGATCCCTGTATATGTTCTCCGTTGTCATGTTGCTTGTCATTTAGTGCTGTCTATTCATCTTGACAAATAGAAGATGCCACAGATGCTTATACTTTTCTCCCCCCCCCATTAATTATTTTACCTCACTAAAAAGCAAGAAGGTTTCTCTAGCATTTTCAGTGAAAGACATGACCGATAAACAACTAAGCCATTTTTTTGTTTTGCTATTCTGTCACAGCTTTCATGATGGAGTACCCACCTCTGCTCTGACATTATTTTGGTTTCTCTACTTTCTACACACCAGTTTCAACTTTCAACAGGAAAAATTTGTTTATTAGTAGATCAGTGGGATCAGGTGTTGTAACGGTTACGGCCTTGCAATAGGTTCTCAGAATTTAAGAAATGAGGAGCGCACCATCACTTAAGTATATTTGGACTAGTTAAATATTAACGCAAAGTGCAGTAAATGATAAACTAATAAAGAAAAAAGAACCAGCAATATGTACAAGAATATTCAATCAGTCCATTCAAAAAAATGAAAAAAAGAGAAAAGGATCAAAAAAGTAAGTGGTTCACCACAGTCCAGAGTCTCTTCAAGTCCATGTCACAGCTTCTATCATAAAAAAAATCAATTTCAAAACTGGTGTCTTTTGCTCCAAAGTGAAGTTACATGATAAACATGCTTCTGTCAGATTTTTGTGAAGCATATGGCATCATACTGAATTATGAATTATTATATCACTGATTGCAAACATTTGCATCACTTATCATTGCATATTTTCAGTGTAGTATACCCATTATTGCTGCACAGATGCCATTATTACACACATGCCTGTAGCATGAAAACAGAATTTCTTCTGCTTGCCTGAAAACATACTACTGTTTTGTACAGGGGCTTTTGGAACTTTAGGCGTTGGAGGAGGGTTTGCCCTTGGAGCAAAGCTTTGTCGTCCTGATTCAGAGGTAACAAATAAATAACTATAATTTCACTTCAGTTTTCAATTGGGTCAGGTCTCACTGATTTCCTCTATGATCTGTAATATTTGATAATGTGATTTTACTTCACTATGAACTCAAACAGTTTGTTTTGTAGAAACTAACACTGTCTTATTAACAGGTATGGATTGTTTATGGTGATGGTTCGTTAGGTTACACCGTGGCAGAATTTGATACTTTTACAAGACACAAGGTATAATGCATAACATAGACACAAGCTACTCAGTGTAATGCTTTATTCACATCCCAAACTACATGTTAGCTCAAAAAACATTCATATACAATAGAAATTAAATAGATATATAAGCCACTTAAACTGAGTGCTAAAAAGGTTGTGATATTTCAGTAGTCTTTTAGTAAATGTGGGCATTTAACTAATATCACAGTTACTTGCCACATTCTTTACTTAATCCTGACATTGAGCAATTTCACAATAATGGTAGACTATGAATGCTATTGACAATTTCAGAGTATGTAACAAATTTGTTGCCACATTTGTGCAAACGCTTTTTTCGCTTTTTTTTTCCTCCCTTGCCAGACACCTGTAATTGCACTAGTTGGAAATGATGCTTGTTGGAGTCAGATCTCCAGGGAACAAGTCCCCCTTCTGGGCAGCAATGTAGCCTGTGGTCTTGCTTTTACAGGTAAAAAGCTTTGCTTCATAGTAGCTATTTTTATTTTTATTTTTTTTACCTGTTTTTATGAGTGGATAATTCTACCTATATAGTGCCTCTATACACTATCACTGTAGTGATTTTGTAATGTAAAGATATGTTGTTTTAGCTTTTATGATTGTTACACTGAGATTTAAAAGACAATTTTTCATAAATGTTTTCTTATTACAACAATACTCTTTATATTGCGAGTAAGAATGTGTCTACATATCTAGTTTTGTGTGTTTGCTTGGAAAAAAAGGTTTGGCCTGCTAAGTATCTACATTAGAAACGCACTCAATTTTTATATTTTATATTTTTACACATTGGAAACATATTGTAAATTTTGTATTTGTTGCAGTACATTGTGTGCATGAATTATCTGAAACTGTTTTCTGTTTTGTGTTGTTTTTCTGTTCAGACTACCACATTGTTGCTGATGGCTATGGTGGCAAAGGTCACCTTATTGGGCGCGAGGATGAGTCGCAGCTTGATGACATTATAAAAGAGGCACAGAGGGAGTGTAGAGATGGCAAGGCAGTGTTGCTTAATGTTCTTATAGGAAAGACCAATTTCAGGGATGGCTCAATATCTGTGTAGAATAATTTGGTGCACTGTTGTACCTAAAATCCCCAAAGCTGGTTCTAAAAACAATACTTTTTCTTGCTTTTGTGTTTTAATTGCACTTTTTTGGAAAGAAAAATTACTTGAATGATTATCTTGCAATTGCCTGAAAATTGATAAAAGTTGCCTTTGCTGTATCATGTTGTTCATATAATTACACCAAGAGTAGAGAATTTAATGCACTTTATTGTTAAGTAGGGCTGTGTACTGACAAAAACCTGATGTTACGATATGTGTCATGAGACATGGGTTGCGATTCGATATACTGCAATACTGTAAACAAAACAATATAATCATGATTTTTAAAATAGAATTTGAAGAAAACCATCATAGTACAACAAAACACACCACCATATGTATATGTTTGTTAAAGCTAATGTTATAACATGCTGTCTAGCTTTCAGGAAGTTAAAATCTTAGTATTGACTTTAATGTATAGTTTGTAATCTGGGTTTTTGAGAATAGATACAGTATTACAAAACATAACATTGTGATATTAAATATTTTCTTAAACCCCTATTGCTATAATGGGGCATATTTTTAAAAATATGTTGACAAGTAGTAGAACTGAATTCTGTATGCAAGTAGTGAATTTCTAACAGGTGAATGAAAAACCTCATCTTGTTCAGAAATGCATTAAAAAGAGTTTTGTTGGTCTACTCAGTAATTCAACCTACTTTGATGCAATTTACCACCAACTTGATTAAAGTCACTTTGAACGTTGATGCAAGAAGATATGCCTTAACATTTATTGATGAAAAAAATGTATAAACCTGTCTGACATACCTCTCTAATCTGTGCTCTCATAATTAAAGAACATAATTGTTTTTGAGAATAAAACTTTTATAGTGGATTATGGAGGACCTATTGTTTATACATTCCCTTACTTAAACATATGCACTGTAAATGTATTACAGAATACAGAATACATGATTTTACATTTTTTGATTCACTGCATCACCAAACTGACATTCTCTAAAAGGATGTGAGAGGAAAGTGCATGATCTAAAAATATCTTTTTATCACCATATTTTTTCATTCTTTAATAAATATGACTCATGAGATGAGTTAATGACAGTAAAGAAAAAAACGAAAGCCAATTTAAGCAAGCTGTGTGTTAAATGGTATAGTATGCAGCATTATTTCAGCCATAAAGGATTATTAGATAATTATAAATAAAGGACTACAGGGCTGATAGGAGATGGGGTGGAAAGAGACATTTCAACACTTCTACACTTGAGTATACTGTGAAATAGATGCGGAAACTAGGATTCGTTTTAGTTTGGTAGCAAACCGGGGTACTTAATGATGTGCAGTTGCAACGCCAAAAACGTTCAACCTGTTGAACAACAACAAATTCGCGTTATGAACAGACTAGATCCCCAGGTATGCACAACTGTCCCCATGTAAAGGAGCCATAAACCTATTGCTGCCTCATTTCACATGGGTACGCTATGTCGTGTCCAAAATGGTCTACTGCCTACTATTAACTAGTTTATGGGTGGGGGGTGGGGTGTCGAGGGTCAACATTACGTCTTACCAGTTAAATGGGGACATAGTCTGGGTTTAGTGACGCTGCCCTGTTATAAAAGGAGCATTTAAACATTTGCAAGGCCTGGTTTGCAGATTTAACTCACACCATGTGTTGATTTTCCGGTCTTTAAAAATATTTCTGCAAGAAACATCACACATCGCTTTAGATTATACGAGCTATAGTGTAACTACTGAAAAGCACTTCATAACAGCCTAGCCCCCTCCCCCTTTTCAAGAAAGAAGGGGGGGGGGCTTTCATGTTTGTGGTCTGTTTATGTTGCTGTTCGCTTAATAATTAAGTGTAACTGGGAAACAGATGAGGCAGTTAGAATTTACAGTGGGCGATTTGTCTTTTTATAGAATAACGTTACAGATGCACTACTTCAACCCGTATAAGCTATTCCCATACAATGCGTGGGTACGTATAAACGAATAGCAATCGCTCCCAAGTTACCCTTTGCCAGTAGCTAGCTAGAAGGGACCGATAAATCAGCATTTGTTTGGAGTCACGCCAATAATAAATACGTAATTCGAGAACGACTAGTTTCCTGGGTTGAACGACAAAAATGTGCTTTCTCTTCAGCTGACTCAAACATACGGATCTTTTATCTAGCTGACCTTTAAAGAATACGGGAACCCATCTTGGTAAGCTAAGTCTGATACTTCCTTAAAGTTTAAGGGAAAGTAACGTTAGCGTTACATACATTAGCTGATGAGTAATTTGAAGCGTGTTACTTGTAAGCCAAATACAGTCTCTCCTTGTTTCGGCAAGTTGTGTCTCTAACATGCCTATTCTCGGTTTGTCTTTTAGCTAGCGTAGTTTTATTAGCATATTGGCTTCCGTGCTGGTACATTCGTCTGGCTGTAATATATACTATACGCTATTGTTGATGGAATTGTTTAATGTCGATTTTTTCAGTCAGCTCAGAGACACTACAACACACAACAGGTGGTTAACCAGCTAGCTGACGTTAGTTAGGTCAGTAGTTTGATCTCTTAATGTTAATGTGTTTCTTTAATGTGAGTTCGCCACTTTTTATTTCAGTTGCAAGACAGGCTACAAGTAACAGCGTAACTTAAGTCATGACATATTAGTTAGTTAAATAGTAATTTAGCTACTTCAGCATGTGTATCTTAAATATGTCATTTACAACCACAGTGGCGTTACCCAGCTCATTGTTGGTCTGTGCCAAAAATTGCTTGAAATCATTTATATTGGGAGCAGCTAGATTTTTTCTGGCTGGTTCCCGGGAATGATTGGATGTAAAGGCTGTGATGACGTAGATTTCCCTAATCCTTTTCCGTTCTGGAAAGAACATTTAGGATTACCTAGCTGTCTGGTTAAACTGTTAAGATGTAGGATAGAATTCTTCCCTAAACATGCCGAAAACTGTAACAGTGTTTTAAGCACTGGTGCTTTGGGGTTGTGTTCTTTAGTAATGTATTTGTGATGTTGTAGGAGTCGAATGGCCTCTGTTGTTATGGTAAAGACAGAGAAGCGACCTGCTCCTGATTCTGAGGATGGTGAAACGGTGGCTAAAAAAGCCAGGTAATACTTGCTAGCGATTAAGTAATTCTTTTTCTTCTTGGGGCAGCAGGTTCCGTCTTTTGTTTTGATGCGTGTAGCCAACATTAACACATCTAAACTAGTTTAAATATGTTCATTCTTATGCAAGAAATCTGGCCAATAGCCCATTAACTATTAAAAAGGCTGCATGTAACTTTGGTCCTTCTTTCTAGGATGTTTCTTATATGCTATTTATTAGTACTAAAATTCTTCATTGCATGCAATTCTTCTGTTATAGAGCGGGGAATAAAGTGTCAGTGCTTCTCTGGAATTTATATGCTTTTTATAACCCACTCAGACCTAAATGTGCCATAGAAGTATTTATTTTAAATTGTTCTCTGATGTGTATGTAGTGTGTGACTGTTGTATGTGACTGTGACTGGAAAATAAAATTAACCTTACTGTAAATAAGCTAGATCGTTATACTGTTGTATTTAGTTTGCTATGCTGATGTTTGTTAATTGGAGCTTTCTTTAACTGATGTAGCTTATTCTAGCTATTTCTAGCTATCTTGACAATAACACAAAGTAAATTTAAAATTGGTAGCTTAGTATGAAACCTTTAATTTAAAATGATCCGATTAAATGAATAAACCATCAAAAAGTAGATAAAATCACACAGTATGACTGCTACATAAATGTTGTGATTGGTGCTGTGATGTTTATAAAGTTAAAACTGCCCTCTCTGATATTGTCCAGGTTTTGAAAAGCTGTCCAGAATTAAACTAATAACTAAATAAAAATGGTCCATGATCTTGTTAAAGATGTGGGCACTGAACTTGGCTTTCTATCTGCCAGTTTGTGTAGCAGATTATCCGTTCCGCCTTAAATGGTGCCCCAGTTACATTCTGGCAAACTGTAGAATTTAGGCTGTAATGGAACATTCTATTAAAAAGCTGTTAAATATGAACTTAAGTCTCATTTAAGGGTGACAGTGAGTGTGAAAAGTCCCGTTATCACCTTTACAACTTGGAATGGTAGATTTCTTCACATATTTTGCCTTTTTCATTGCTGTTGCTCTGTACATGTTGGGTCCTATATTAATGAGTCAAGATTGTTAAAGTGTAGGATTTTGAAATCGTCATGTGCCCTTATTCACCACTACTACTGTCCCCTCCCCTTTCCTACTATATGTATTTCTGTTCCAACCAACACTCATTTTTCTTCACAGAAAGTTATTGCCCAGCCTGAAAACCAAACGTGCTCCAGAGTTGGTACTTGTGATTGGCACAGGAGTAAGCTCAGCTGTGGCTCCCCAGGTCCCAGCACTGCGTTCCTGGAAAGGTCTAATCCAAGCACTACTGGATGCTGCCAATGATTTTGATCTGCTGGAGGAGGAAGAAAGCCGGCGCTTTCAAAAGAGCCTACAGGAGGACAAAAATCTGGTGCACGTTGCTCATGACCTCATTCAGAAACTTTCTCCGGTAAGAGACATACATAAAGGCTCTTAATTAAGAGCTGACTTGTTCGTAGTAGGCTGTTATTAATTCTGAGTGTTCTATATTTGCGTGTGTGTGTGTACAGGGAAATAATAACATATAATAACAATAATAACAGAAGAAAACCTCCTCTGCATCCTCACCACAAAATTTAGCATCAGAAGTTTGCAAAAGAACATCTAAACAAGCCTGATCTGTCCAAGTCCTGTGGACAGATAAGGTTAAAATAGAACTCTTTGGCCGCAATGAGCAAAGGTATGTTTGGAGAAAAAAAGGGCACAGAATTTCATAAAAAGAACACCTCTCCAGCCATTAAGTATGTGGGTGGATCAGTCATGCTTTGGGGTTGTTGAATATTTAATAAACTATAGCATCTGTTGGAAGCTTATGTTTATAGATGGGTCCACTGAATGCTACAGAGATCACGGAAAAGTCAGGGTTTAGTGACACTCGTTGTTTAGGTTTATGTCTCAGCAGGTCCTGTTGATTTAAGGCATGAGTGGCCCGAGAACTAGCCCCAAACCTAGGAGATAATAATCTGGCCAGATGAGTTGAGGCTGGTTGACCTGTTGTCAACCTGGACAGTGTGTTTGCTGGTTTGAAGTTAGACCAGGGTTTGAGAGCTCACAGAACGTCTGTACCATGATATCTTAAGAATAAAGCTTATACTCTGAACTGGTCTCCCTCTTCACCCTGAGGGCAAGAAAGAATTCACAACAGGGTTGTGTTGCAGCCAGTGGTACAGGGAACATTTCATGGGTAGAGGGAAGAAAGGATTCACTAAAATTCTAGCAAGTTCTGAAAGCAAACATGAAACAATCTGTAAAAAAAAAAGTTGAAAAAAGGATGGTCCTAGACACACCACAAAATCCACAATAGACTACTTCATAAGGCGCAAGCTGAAGGTTTTGCCATGCCCCCCTGGTCTGAACATTATTGAAAATCTGTAGATAGACTTCAAAATAGCAGTGCATGCAAGACAGCCAATGAATCCACAGAACATGACTTTTGCAAGAAGAATGAATTGATTTTTGTGGTTGGCCACAAAAAGCATTTACAAGCTGTGATACTTGCCAAAGGGGTGCTACTAGGTACTAACCATGAAGGGTACCCAAACCTTTGCTTTAGACCCTTTTCCTTTAAAAATGTAAAAGATGGAAAAAAAACTGTTCACAGTAACAGTAGTTTTACCAGGGGTGCCCAACCTTTTGCAAGCCGCTGTATATGCACAATTGTTCATTGTTTGCTGCTGCAACCTACTTAAAAAACATGGTTGTTATTATTATTATTGTTATTATTATTATTGTTGTTGTTGTTGTTATAAATAATAGTTTTGTAAGTGATTGTCTTTTAGAGTAAATACATTGAGTAAACATCAGTGATATCTCCTAGTATCTTTTATTCACTGTAGAAATCCAGAATGTAAAACAAATAATTTTTTGCTGATAGCAGCCAAAACACGCTAACATGTAAATAACAAGAGTGGTGGCATTTTTTTATTTTCCACTTTTAGTATTGTTTGTAAGTAATTTTGAATGCTCATGACCTCATTTAGAAACTCTGTCTGGTAAGACATATACTATGAGGTGTAAATGTTCTTTATTAAGAACTGCCTTGCCCTTGGTAGACCACATTTTGAGCAGCACATATGGTGTTATATGCTGTTTTAAAAATTAGAATTGTATGCAAAATTGACATCAGAAAGAGCAGAATATGTCATAATGTGGTGAGGAAATACCAGTACACATATTGTCTATACACTATATTGTCAAAAGTATTCACTCGGAGTCACGTGGGAGCGACGAGCAGTTTGGCTGCTTGGCAGAAGTTCTCCTAAGCCCCATTAACCTAAATAATCCGTGTATTTCTCTTCTTTTCAAATATTTGCCTGTTACGTATTTCATTATCAACCTTTCTACTGCTTGAAACTGCTGATCTGGAAGATTATGTCTACATCTTCGAAATACTTTAAGCCTTTACGACTAAAGGGGGAAGCTGCTAGCGAACACGGTGATGCTGGCCCGAAACGGATGGCCCGTACAGAATGCTAGTCTGGAAAACATCCTTGCTGAAGTGAGTAAAATGAGCATGACGCTCCAAACAGTTGCGTCTGATGTTTCAATGAGACTACAGAGGAACTGAAAAATGCGGTGAATGTCGTGCAGGAGCTGCTAACGGAGGCGGAAGAGTGAATCTCCGACTTGGAGGACACTACTCAGCAGCTGGTGAACGGCCGCGAGCTGCACGGCAAGCGCATAGATTCTCTGTGGAGACGTGTGGAAGATTTGGAAAACAGGAGCCGCCACAATAATGTCAGACTGTTAGGCTTGAAGGAGGGCTTTGAAGGTGATAACTTGACTCTATGCGTTGAAAAGGGCCTACACATGCACATTGACAACGAATTCGATATTGAAAGGGCACATCGCTCTCCCGGATTTCGTCCGGCTGAAGATCAGCCTCCGCGATTGATTATGATCAAGTTTCTGCGTTCAACCGCTAGAGATAAAGTTTTAAAAGCTGCGAGGGAGAAAGGAGGCGCGGTGTGGAATGGATGCAACATTTCCCTTTTCCCAGACATGACGAAGGAGCTGGCCGAGAGTTAAGGTATTTTTTTTTGTTTTGTTTTGTTTCGTTTTTCTCTTCACTTGTTGTTGGTAGTGCTGGTTTGTGGATCTGGATATAACAACAAGAAGAGAACTTTCAGCTGGTTGCTGGAGAGATTTTTCTGTTCAAGCTCTCTCCTCTGTTGTGGAGGGAAGATTGTGGTTGACCTGTTTTGATGGTGGGGATAACTTAGCCACCAGAGTCATCTTAAGACATTGGAAATCACCCATATGTCCAACACTCCAAGAGTGGAAAATCCTAATGAGTGAGACCACATCATATGAGGTTGTGTTAGCTAGAGTAAGGTGCAAAGGGCCCGTGGAATTGAGAATTTGGGACTATTTTATGGATCATCTTACTTCTGAATGACAGCATGACTATGAGATTAGAACTAAGAGATGTTTGTGTACCTTGCAATTTCACTTCATTATTATTGATTGGTATTTGTACAGTTTATTTTGACAGGGACTACCTAAACAATGTGTCTTTTTCATGTCTGGCCTTCCTTATTTGGTTTTCTATATGATGTACCATATGAGCTTTTGTTTATTTTGTTTACTGTGTTTAAATAATAAAAATTTAAATGACAAAAAAAAAGTATTCACTCACCCATCCAAATCACTAAATTTAGGTGTTTCAGTCACTTCTATGGCCAGAGGTTTATAACAGCACTTGCAAACTGTTTCTACAAAATATTTGTGAAAGAATGGGGCGCTCTCAGGAGCTCTGTGAATTCCAGCATGGTACTGTAATAGGATGCCACCTGTGCAACAAGTCCAGTCGTGAAAGGTCCTCACTACAAAACATTCCACAGTGAACTGTCAGTGGTATTACAACCACGATTGGGAACAACAGCAATTCAGTCACAAAGTGATAGGCTTCATAAAATGACAGTGTGGTCAGTCGATGCTGGTGCGCATAGGGTGCAGAGGTCACCAGCTTTCTGCAGAGTCAGCTGCTACAGACCTCCAAACTTCATGTGGCCTTCAGATTAGCTAAAGAACAGTGTGTAGAGAGCTTTATTGAATGGGTTTCCATGGCCGAGCAGCTGCATTCAAGCCTTACGTCTCCAAGCGCAATGCAAAGCATTGCATGCAATGGTGTAAAGCATGCTGCCACCGGACTCTACGCCGGGGGAGACGTGTTCTCTGGAGTGACGAAACACGCTTCTCCATCTAGCAATCTGATGGATGAGTCTGGGTTTGGCGGTTGCCATGAGAATGATACTTGTCTGACTGTTTTGTGCCAAGTTTGGTGGAGTGGGGATTATGGTGTGGGATTGTTTTTCAGGAGTTAGGCTTAGTTCCAGTGAAAGGCACTCTTAATGCTTTAGCATACCAAGATAGTTTGGACGATTTCATGCACTCAACTTTGTGGGAACATTTTGGGGGTGGCCCCTTCTTGTTCTAACATGCTTGCGCACCAGTGCACAAAGCAAGGTCTATGAAGACATGAATGAGTGAGTTTGGTGTGGAAGGACCTCCGTCCTCCATTAGTGGAGACTGCAAGCCAGACCTTCTGGTCCTACGAGGTCTGACCTCACAAATGCTCTTCTGGAAGAATGGTCAAAAATTCCCATAAACAAACTCCTAAACCTTGTGGAAAGCCTTACCAGAAAAGTTTAAACTGTCATAGCTGCAATCATATTAAACCCTATGGATTAAGAATGAGATGTCACTCAAGTTCATAGGCATGTAAAGGCAGACGAGCGAATACTTTTGGCAATATAGTGTTTATGACATGTTTATGACTGATGCATCAAACCACTAATGCACACCCTGTTCTCTCTATATACAGAGTTTATACAAATGAGCTTTATACAAATGGGAGTTGACCTACCAGATATCAGGCGCATTAACCATTGTCATGTCTGTAGATGAGCTGCAAGATGGGATTAAGTACTTAAATGCACTCTGAGCAGAAGATATAATAATTTGGTTTTGAAACCAGACATCAGACTTTTTTAAATAAAAAAATAATATTAGGGTCTAAGAACTGGCCTACAACTTTCATGAGTTTTTATTTTCTCTCTGGACTTTTAGTGGCATGCCCCCCCTAAAGCATCCAATAGTAGGCAGCGATTTTAATTTGCTGTAAATTCTTTTGCAAGTTTTTTCAATTCACATTTATTTGTATAGCACTTTTTACAACAAGGTTGTCACAAAGCAGCTTTACCGAAGTTTGAAAACACACAGTTACAACATATATATCCCCCAGTGAGCAAGCCAGAGATGACAGTGGCAAGGAAAAACTCTCAGACTGAAGGAAGAAACCTTCAGAGGAACCAAGCCTCAAAAGGCACCCATCCTCCTCTGGTCAAACAGTATTTGCAATTTTATAAGCTATATACCAAAGAAAAGCTAAGAGAATATCTGTTTGATGTCTGGATGGCAAATCTTTAGAAACCGCTATGGTAGAGGAAGTCTCTGACTGAGTCTTTATGAAAAGTGAGAGTGAATTAAAACTGTCCCATCATACCTCACTGCTGGTACATCTGGATGGCACAGTGATGTAATTGAGGTTGTTACAGTTGGCACAAATGGACAGGAGAGCTGGTTGGTGATAGGTGAGGAAGAGGCCCTGATGGTCAGTCTTCCAACAGTGTTCAGGAGGACAGTCATTATCTCAGGAAGAGTAATGAGAGAAAATTAATTCGGCTCAGGAGTATGACTGTAGCGATTATGAAAGAAATAAACAGATAAAAACAATTTCAGAGTGTGGCTGGTGTAACGTAACTAGGGGTATTTATTTAGTCCACCAATTAATTAATCGAGTTAATTAATTTAGATGAATCAAACTTACCCTTATAAAATATTAAGTTTCTGAGGTTGAGGTTGGTTTGAGTTCAGGGATCCACACACTGGTAATAATATTGAAAACACACCAAGACTAGCTGATATAAAAGAGGCTTTATTAGATAAACACATCAAAAGGACGTATATATATTAAATAAAAAGAAAAAGCGATAAAAAGGGTGAAAGAAAGGAACCTAGACTAAAAGAAAGCAGAACTTGCTGTATAGAATGGAAATATGCACTCTGTGGAAACGGCTTCTCTAACATAGCACTCGGACCGGATCACGACAGATGTTTGCGTATGCGTGTGCCTTACTGCATTTCCGTCTGAGGGAAGCGGTGGCGGTCTCGTTGGTGTAGACATCAAAGGCCTCTCCGTTAGACGGGGCGACGCGCTGGTTGCCTCGGTGACGGCGGGCCGGGTGGACCTCTACTGCGCATGGGCGGTATGGTTGCTTCGCGTGAGTCACGTGGTTCGCGCACTTGGGCTGCAGGGCGACGCGCTGGTTGCCTCGGTGACGGCGCGCCGTGCAGACCACTACTGCGCATGAGCGGTTTGGTTGCTTCGTGCGCCTCGGGTTAGATGAATGAAGCACGACTCACGTGCGCACGGTGAACCATTCACCAAACGAAACTTAACTGAACTTGAGTGACGGGGCTGTGTAGACCGTCTCGGCTGATCTTCATTCTCCGTGAAACTACCGTCTTTTGGAGCTGTTGCGGGTTGACCTCAGTTCAACCCCTGTCGGCTCTCTCGCCAGCGGCTTGGTTTAGGCCATGTCGTTGCTTCCGCAGTTCCGCGGCTGAAAAGCCCCGGATGAAGAGAGAAGTCTGCCTCTAAGGGCCGACGCCCTCCAACAGCTTGCCGTCTTTGTCCAGAGTCCAGGAGAAGAGAGCGAACACGAAGAGAAGTTTCTCTTGTTTATAGGGTTCCTGAAGGGGGAGGGGTGACGTGGAGGCCCCCCTCTCATGCATATGCATCACTCGTGTTTAACACATACAGTCATTCGCGCCAAGCCGGGCGCATCACATCACACTACCCTGATTGGCTGAGGGCAAAGCAGGCATCTTTTGAACTTTTAATCTTACATACCAGAGGAGAATGCCGATTCAAACAGAATTAAGAAAAGAAAACAAAAGAGTAGATTAAAATGAAAATAAGCATAAATCTCCAATTAAATTCAAGTGTCCTGTGTTCATCTGAGCTGCTGTAAAGGCTTTTGTAAACGTAAGGATTTAAGTAGATCTTTAAGTTTACTAAATAAACTTACAAAACTTTTAACACACCGCTAAATTCTACCACTTACAACCACAATCAAACTTAAATATGAGGTTATGAAAACATTCTTCAAAGGTTCATTTAGCATAAATCGAAGAATTTAGCTTGGATCAAACTCAAAGAATTTTGCTTGGAAAATCAAAGGTCTTGGAGAGAGAGAAGGAAATTAAAAGACACAGTGTAGACATCAGGTGGACACATAACTTTACATATTTCACTGCCACAAATAGAGGAACATTTCTATGAAAAGTTAATTTGGCTTATAAAGTCTGGTCTCTGCTAAACTGGTGTCAGCAGGATGTGTGGGGGTAGAGGGGTCATAAATAGTTTTAGCTCTGTCTTATCTGATTTTAGGCAGGATGAGAGGGGGTAGTGTGTGTCTGTGTGAGAAGACTTCTTGTCTCTGGTCTATCCTAGAAGGGGATGGTGGGAATCGCTGGTTGACACAAAGTCTTAGAACAGACAAAATATGCTGTTCGCCAAATCAGAAAAAGTCAATGTATGGGTTTTGTGCATGGATCATTACACTGGTGACTCTGACAAATCTAACTATAACTGCATAAAGTAAAAGTAGAGAACCAGAAGATAACATAGACATGAGAGCACCCTGAGACACTGGGATCCCCCCACTCCACCGTCAACAAACCTGTGTGATCGCGTGAAGTGGTGGGACAACAGCACCGACATCTCAATTTAGCATAAGCCCCTGTGTCCATGAACCCCTGGATCTCCTGCCTTTATCAAAAGGGGAGGATTAATCACCAAAAGCTAAATTAAACAAGTATGTTTTCAGTCTATACTTAATGGTTGAGACTGTGTCCCAAACATTAACTGGGAGATTATTCCACGGTTTGGGGGCTTTGTAGGAAAAAGCTCTTCCCCACATTGAGGTCTTCTGAATTTTAGTAACCAATAGCAAACCAGTAGTCATATCGGTTCATAAAAGAAAATAAGATCTTGCAGGTACTCCGGTGCAAGACCATGCAGGGTTTTATGTCAATAGAAGAATCCAGGAAGCCAGTGTAGCACTGATAAAACTGGGGCTATGCAAATTTAAATTTCTTGATTTTGGTTAGTACTCTAGCTGCAGATTCTGAACTAACTGAAGTTTATTCAGGTTCCTGCTGGAGCATCCTGACAACAATGCATTACATTAGTTTAGCATTGAGATTATAAAGGCATGTACCAACTTTTCAGCATCAAGCATAGATAATGCATTTCTTAAAATTGAAATGTTTCAGAGGTGAAGGTGTCCTTGTAATATTGCCTATATGTTGATTAAACGTCAGATCTGAATCAATTGTCACACCAAGATTTTTAGCTACTGAACCAGGTACAACAGAGAGGTTTAACATTAAATCTGAACATTTAATCCAAGCAGACTTTGGACAGAGAAAAAAACTTCTGTTTTAGCTGGGTTTAAAAGAAGGACATTTTGCAGCATCCAGTGTATAGCTGTGTATCATCAGCATAGTGGTGGGGCATAAAACCAGATTGGAATTTTATGTATATGTTGTTCTCATGTAGCTAGGGACAGCTTTTTCTTAAATCTTAAAAATAAATGGCAAGTTTGAAATAGGTCTATTGCTGGACAATTTGCTGGGGTCAAGATTTGTTTTCTTTACCAGATGTTTAATAACTGCTATCTTGAATGATTTTGTTACATGTCCTAGGCTAAGAGAATAATTAATTATTGTTAAAATGGGTTTAATTATAGCTGGTAGTACTTTTTTAAATAGGTTTGTTGGAATCATGTCGAGTGTGCATTTTGCAGAATTAGAAGAAGAGATATGTTTTTCTAGTTCTAACTGCTGAAGTGGGCAAAATGTTTCTAGTCTTTCTTCTACAACCACGTTTCGTGCTGTCTCAGCCAAACCAGATGATGCATAGGTTACTGGTATCGGCAGAGTTTAATATTCTCGATTTTGCGATTGAAAAAGGTAATGAAATCATTGCTTCCATAGTTGGCGGGTATTTGAGGTTCAGTTCCCCTCTGGCTTTTGGTAAGTTTTGTGATTGCGCTAAATAATGTTTTTGATGTGTTTGATAAGTAAGGACAGGTATGCTAAGCGTGTTTTAATAAGTGCCTTTCTGTACCTGCTAAGGCTGTCCTTCCAAGTAGATCGAAATACTTCCAGCTTGGTCACTCGCCATTTGAGCTTTAATTTCTGTACTATTTGTCTTGAGATGCTTATTGCATTGCCTACCACGGAGCAAGCTTTTTCTCTTGCATCATTTTAGTTTTTATAGGTGCAACATTGTCTAAAGTTGATTAGAATGTATTTTCTACACAGTGTGTTAGTCTGTCTAGCTCTGTTGGGTCTGGTGAGGGAAAAGCTATTGTTAATAAATTTGGAAGGATTTCAAAGAAGTGTTGAGCTGTGTTTGGCGTTATTGAACATTTCGTGCAGTAACGGGATGATATATATCCATTTTTTGGTAAGACTCAGTTCATATGAAATTAGGTAATGATCTAAAACTACTGAAGTCTGTGGAAGAAAAGTTAGATTATGTATGTCAACACCTAGAGTCAGAACTAGATCTTGAGTGTGATTACAGAAATGTGTAGGCCCTATTACATTTTGAGTGAAACCTACAGAGTCTAAGATAGCTGAGGAAGCATTTTTTAAAGCATCTGCTGACACCGCCCTGTGAGACCAGACTTTCCCTCAAACATGGACCAATTGTCTATAAAGTCCACATGATTTTTTGCACACCAGTGTAGCACCCAAAGCCTGGTGTAAGCTTCAGCTTAACTGTAGTCTCCACTCTCTGTAGTAGGTAATCCTGTGGAAATGGCCTACAATGGTCTCCAGATGGTTAATATGAAATAAAAACAAAGATAAAAAGAGTAAGCAAACACAGAAGTATGTTCCTCGCAAACACTCAGGATGAATACTAGCAGATCACAGAGCCACTGATCACAAGTTAAATGCTTGTTAACTTGTTTAGCTGACTACAACTGCTCCAGGTTTTAATAAATAAATAAATTAAACACAATAAAAATCACAAAAAGCTTAACTGAACTACAGCATACAGTGCATATCCTTTAAAAGATGCCATATATATGACACATATGTGACAAAAAATAGTATATAAATAGTTCTATATATATCATGCTCTTTTTTCTGAGCAGAAAGACTACTGGGTTATCTCACAATAAAATGGGGCTATGGTGTGGCTATGTCTCAGGTATGCTCTTACCTGTGCTGCTTATGTCTGATTTAGTTTTGTCCTTATTTATTCATATACACTTGTCTGTGTCTTGCATGGAGACATTATTGAACATTCAGTCTTTTGTTTTTACACCTGGTCCAAAGCTAAATCTTGCAGCTGAATTACTGGCGTCCATAGTGAGAGAACTGCAGACAGCCGATGTCAATGCAAAAGGAAGCATGGCAGGAGAGCTGGTGTTCTTATGCGTCTGAAGAGTTTGCTGAGTGGCACAATGGCCCCAACTGCAGATCCGAATGTAGACTACTCTGTGTGGCAGGTCCTGCCACGGTCCTGGTATATATGGTTTCAGTGGGATGCCACACTGCTGCACACCCTCAATCGCTTAAATTTTGAAAAATTTTAAAGCATCAACTATATTTATTAAACACAGGGCTATGGACCAATTTAATCTTCACACAAAGATTGTGAGAAAGATACTGCAAGCTGTTAACCAATGTTGTTTACCTAATAGGTCTTTACCTAATAATTTGGTTGTTATGAATAATTTAATTGTTTCAGGACTTGGACTTATGGAGACCTTGTTTAAAGTATTAGAAAATAGACAGCTTATTGAATTGTGTCTAGGACTAGCTGTATTTTAATTGTCTACAAACCTGTGGTTGTGGTGGTGGCCTTGCTGCTGTAAAAAAAATGCATAGAATGTTCTCAAATTATCTTAGAAATGTATGTCTTATGGTGAGGCCTTGCCGGAAGCGGACAGCACTATGAAGTTAGTGAAGTTAGCAAAATTAGTTAAGGTGAGTGGGGCTCTACTCGCCACGGAAGGCGACACTCTGGCAAGCTCCGTCGCCACAGAGAACACTTCCACCCAGGGCCCACACCACTGTGGAGCCACTCCGCCATAGCGTTTGCCTCTGCCACTTTCCTGTCCCTGCGCCCCGGGCTGTTCCGGGTCCTGAACTCCAGTCCAGTGTTATCTTCCTTTCGTCGCCCCTTTCCCTCTTCGTCACTGCGGATTAAGGATTGGGTCTTGTCTGCAATAATTTAATTGTTTATTAACAACAATAAATTTGTTGTTGTTAATAAGCATAATTCCAGATCTTTATTTTCCACCATTGATGGTCTCATAAACTGTGCTTCCTTTGCTATTTCCTCGTTCGGTCTTAGCTGTTTTTTGAAAACATGCTTAGAGATCTAAGAGCTAAGTATTGTTTTACCTGCTATAGGCTCAGCTATACTTCCTCTCCCTTGTGTAAAATAATTCTTTTTACTCAATACTGTGTTTTGTAAATGCATTACATGCCTGTTATGTTATGATTATTTTTAACAGCTTTAAAAAGAAACCAAAATTGACCCATCATTTTGCAATAATTTTGAACTGCCTTTTAATTTTAGGGATCATGAAGTCTCAGCTTAACATGTGTAACTTTTTGAAGAAAAGCATTTGTGGAAAATTTTTTATCTGCATTTTGCCCAAATTGTAGTTCTGAGCTCTCTTTATGTGTTTTGGTGCTGGTTTGTATTTATATATACATTTATATATTTTGATACCATTGATCTTGATATTTAATTAGAAGGGTTACAACAGTGTGCTGGAATTTATGAAATAGCACTCAAGTGGTTTTATTCTTACATACCAAAAAGGTAATTTGTATTGTCTGTTGGTAATGGGATGTCTGCCCCCAGCATCTCTTACTACTGTCCTGTCCCAAGGTTCTTTTTTGGGCCAATTGTATTCTCTCTCTGACTTATTTGTAGGTTTAATGTTTCCTTTCATTTCTATGCTGATGACATTAAGATCTATCCTGCTGTAAACTGTAATGACGTTACAGACTGGTCAGTCTCACAAATTGTCTTACAGCTATCAGAATTTGTACGCCACAATAAGGGTGCATTTAGCTATTGATTGTGCTGAGTTGAAGACTAAGCCCTTTGAGAAATCTGATTGTAACCTTCGACCCCTAACATCAATTTTGAGGTTTACATCAATAACCTTCTTTAATCATTAATTCTCAGAAACATCAGCAAGGTAAATGTTTCCTGCCATTTTTGGTCATTGAAAAACTTTTATGCCCATGTCTCCTCCCAGTTGGACTACTACAGTGGTCTGTTCACCTGTCTGATTCAGGAAGACATGACTGATGCAGCTTGTTCAAAAAGCAACTTACTGCATTGATCATATTACACCTGTGGTGGCTGTACTCTCTGACGTGTGGTGCATGATAACAGAGACCAGGGGCTGTTGGGCAGTCAAAATGTTATAATGGTATACCAAGTAAGAATAGGATCTTTTTTGCCTATTGTAAAATAGGATTTGTACAGTATTTTAAGTATTGGGTTGAAAATGCTGTAGCATTTTTTAAAATTGTGCTAGAACATTACTTTTTAGTTATGTTTTGTTTTTATTTGTTGTTTTACTCATGAACACTTCCTTTAACTATGTTTCTAATTATATGTAGAGGACCGGAAACGTGCGTTCCACCTTCTTCAAGGACTGCCTGTATGAAGTGTTTGACGATTTGGAGTGTAAGATGGAGCATGCGGGGAAGCACCTGCTGAGATCTGTGCTCCAGCTGATGGAAAGTGGAGCACTTGTCCTCACCACCAACTTCGATAATCTGCTTGAAATCTATGCAGCTCATCAGGGCACCAAGCTAGAATCCTTGGACCTTACAGACGAGAAGAAGGTATAAAAGATCTTGGTACTGAAGCAGCTGTGTTTTGTAGAATTTTAGGGGTCTCAGTGATATGTGTGCCATTGTTATTTTTTTTATTTATTTTTTTTAAAGGCTGTTATTTTATACTGGAAATTATTTAAATGAACGATTACACATAAATGTGTCTTTAATGTTGAGAATTTTAAAAATAAACTGTATAAGAAATAAGTAGAAAAGCACACCCTATTCAAACAGCGTTATTGTTGTTAAAAAGGTTGCAGTAAAACATGCCTTTTTTTATGTTCTTGTATTCCTATAGAAACATCATCTGACATTTTACAATAATCAAAGATATTTCTCAAGAATTGCCTTGAACGCTGATTTTATTTTTTGAAAGGAACTATTTGTGTTGTAAGTCTTTTTCTATCACTGAGCAGTGTGCACAAATCACATAATTTACACCTTTGGGATTTTCCCTTGTGGTGCCCGTCATATATAACTTTTTGAGACTTTTTGAGCTCAGTGAGAGCTATGTGATTTGTACACCTGGGTTAAAGAATAGCCTCCACATGGTAAGGTTAAGTCTAACACAGTGTTACAGCTAAAACTGAGTAAAACATTTTAAAATCTATATCCCTTTCAGATTAGAACAAGGTAGCTGACAATCTTGAGCTTCTGTTATTCATTTTCATTTTTGAAATATCTGCATGAACAAAATTTGAGCATAATATTTTAACATCCTGAAAAATGCTTTGCAGCTGGATAATAATAATTATCAATACCATAAATAATATAATCAATAATAGTAATAAAAAATAGTGTTTTATGAAAATAATCAGACTATTTTGACTGACATTTTGTGACATTTTGTTACCCTTTTATTGTTTTCAATAATTGTAATTTTAACACTATAAAGCTAATTAACCTCTAGTAAGTAGTAGGCAAACTGTACCTATGGGAACAACCATTACTTATGAGCAGCTCATATGTCTTAGAGGGTGGTCAAATCTGCAGTCGGTTCAGCATAACTTTGATAAATAAGAGCCAATGTATATTTTTACATTACAGCCTAATTTTTCATTTATGTTCATACAGTTTTTTTTAATTTATATAGTATCATCTTACAACCCTAGCTGCTGAGAACTGCCAGGTTTGTTTAATTTATAACTTGGACAACATCCTCTTATGTAGTTCCACAACTGGATTTGTCATGTGGGTTTGACAAAAATCTGCTTCACAGAATCTTTAACTTGTCCTAAGACAGTTAACCAAATAGTCTTTTTTATACACAGCCAAAATAGGCAGTGTCAGTCATTTGTCAGAATACTGGAGTGCTGATATAGGTGTCTGATTGTCTGGTTTATAAAACCAACAGGACAAAAAAAACATTTCTGTTTCAAGACATTAAATTTGCCTAGAATGTGAATTAATAAAATGTGTTTCAGAATTTCAGGCTCAAAGATATTTATCTACTTTTTTTGTTAGATTCTGCTTGCTGCTGGTGGCTGTTTCTTAGTTATTTGCTTTAGAAAAATTAAGGAACTTCACCAAACATAGACTGTTTGCCGTTTTGAGTGTTGAAAGGGTGCATATCAGGAGTAGTGTTGTCTTTGGTATATGGGTGCAAGTGTGAAAGTCTCAATACTTAAAAACTGAATAATGTCTATATTACCTAAATATATACACCACTTTTTTATTGTTGTTCAATCGAAAATGTATAACAAGCAATAGTCGGACATGTTGAATGTATCAGGTGTTTTCTGTGCTGCATGATTCAATTGAAACAACCTATTTAGTCTAAGCAGAGTGGTGAAATCGTTGGAAGACATAAGCTACAGCTGTCTGCACTATATAAAGCAATAACACAGATTCTGAATGCAAAGAAATCAGCTATGCATAAAAACATATATTTTTATTATGTTACACTGCCCATAGATTAAAAAAAGAGAAAGAATTGTTGTTTACCCCCAAATACCTTTGCAGAAAGCTTTATTTGTTGTTCATGGACCAGTCTATCCTCAGGATACATCCAGCTGCAGTGGCCAACGCTGTAGTTCTAAATTCTGAAAAATTGTGTGTGTGTGTGTGCGCAATTATGTCTGTAAAGGTTCTCGAATGGGCTCAGGAGAAAAGAAGGCTGAGTGTGCTCCATATTCATGGTGTTTACACAAACCCCAGTGGCATTGTGTTGCATCCAGCTGGTTATCAGAATGTTCTGAGGAATACTGAAGTCATGGTGAGTAGTTTTTTTTTCTTTCCCTGACCTCTAGTTCTAAAATAGACAGTACTCACCAGACTGCTTTGGACAGTCAACAAGGCTGTCAGAGTTCAGAGTTTTAAAGTGTGTGCTTGTGTATGTGTGTGTGTGTGTGTGTGTGTGTGTGTGTGTGTGTGTGTGTGTGTGTGTGTGTGTGTGTGTGTGTGTGTGTGTGTATAATTGGCTCAGAAATAAAGGGAACACTACAATACACATCCTAGATCTCAATGAATTAAATATTCCAGTTGAAAATCTTTATTCATTAGATAGTGGAATGCATTGAGAACAAAATAACACAGAAACGATCAATGTAAATTAAAATTATTATCCCATGGAGGTCTGGATTCAAATTATACTCAAAATCAAAGTGGAAAATAAAATTACAGGCTGATTTAACTTCAGTGGAAATTCAGTAGAAAATTAAAATGAGGCCCAGTAGTATGTGTGCCCTCTATATGCCTGTTTGACCTCTCTACAACACCTGGGCATGCTTCTGATAATGTTCTCCTGGGGGATCTCCTCCCACACCTGAATTAAAGCATCATTCAACTCCTGGACAGTCTGTGGTGCAACGTGATGGATAGAATAAGACATCAATGCCTTCATTATGCAGGAACTGCTGACACACTTCAGCTACATGAGGTCTAGCATTGTCATGCATCAGAAGGAACACAGGGCCCACTGCACCAACATATGGTCTCACAATGGGTCTGAGGATCTCATCCAGGTACCTAATGGCTGTCAGGGTACCTCTGGCTGAGAGGCCCTCTAAAGAAATCCCTTCCCACGCCATTACTGACCCACTGCCAAACCAGTCATGCTGGAGGATGTTGCAGGCAGCAGAACATTCTCAGCAGAAAGGTGTCTCCAGACAGTTAGCAGTGTGAACCTGCTCCCATCTGTGAAGAGCACAGGGCGTCACTGGCGAATCTGCCAATCTTGGTGTTCTCTGGCAAATGACAATCACCCTGCACGGTGTTGGGCTGTAAGCACAAGCCCCACTTGTGGATGTCGGGCCCTCAGTTCACCCTCTGTTTCCGACAGTTTGAGCAGAAACATGGATACTAGTGGCCTCCTGGAGGTCATTTTGCAGGGCTCTGGCACTGCTCCTCCTGTTCCACTTTGCACAAATGAGGAGGGAGCGGTCCTGCTGCTGGGTTATTGCCCTCCCTGAGCAACTTCTGTGGGTTGTAGACACCACCTCATGCTACCTTTAGGGGTGAGAGCACTGACAAAATGCAAAACAAAACATCAGAAAGGATGAGAACAGAGAAATGGTCTGTGCTCACCATCTGTAGAACACTCCTTTATAGGGGTTGTGTTGCTAATTGCCTCTCATTTCTGCCTGTTGTCTGTTCCATTTTCACAACAGCAGGTGAAATTGATTCACAATCATTGTTGCTTTTTAACTGGACAGGTCGATTGCACAGAAGTGTGATTGACTTGGAATTACAAAGTTTTCCCTTTATTTTTGAGCATTATAAATATATATTTTTTCTTTGGACAGTGAACCTTTTTTTCTAGCAAAAAAGCATAAATGCAATACAAAATAGCATGCATGTCTTATTCTGAATGAAGTAGTAGTAGCCAGTTTGAGCAACAGTGCCCCCCAGTGTCTGTGTTCAAAACTGCCAGAGGTCATGCTTCAAACACAGCTCTCAGAGACTTCAAAGACCTACTTCTCTTTTAACGCTCACTGCTCTGTTTGACTGCCATTAATGTCTGCTTTGACTAAGAATGTGTTCACAGACCACAGGGATATGTGGTTGAAACCAAACAAGTAGAGTCAACAAATGTCATCCTATCTTTGTTTTACAAGGACAGGACTCATCAACATCAATTTTACCAAGGTCCACATGAAGTCTACTACATTCCCCCTGTAATTACCACTTCTAGCAGCAAGAACCAGCTCAGTGTTTTGTAAAGTAGGAGAGAAAAAAAGACTGATAAGTTTGTAAGAGCAGAAAAAGTAAATGTCACAGATAAGGAAGCAAATGCGGGATGCGGGCAAGTTTTCCATGAGCCTCTGGACATCAAGAAGTTCCTTGGTGGGTCTAGAATGCAGGCAAACTTCAGCACCCGGTCACAGTAGACGAAACAGCAGCATCTGATCGCAGAATGGCCAGCTCCGCTCCACCATCAGCAAACTTAGACTGAGCATGTGAGAGCAGTGGAATGACAGCACCAACATTCTCAGTTTATGGACAAACTAATTACCAAAAGCTTGACTGTTTTTAGCTTACACTTTAAAATTGAGGTTGTATCTGCATCCTGAACACTGAAAGGAAGGTTATTCTGGTGTGCGCTATATGAAAAGGCTCTACTACCCTGATGTAACTGTTCAACTTTGTTTTTTGTCTAACTTGTATTCTAGCTATTAACAGTAAGCCAGCATATTGTGATATACGTGTTGGTTCATAGCTGGAGATAAGTTTACTCAGATATTGAGGAGCGATAAGTTTTTATATGTCAATATGAGTTTTGTACTCAATGCAGAATTTAACTGGCAACCAGAATAGGGTAGATAAAACTAGGCTAATATGGTTACATTTCCTAGTTCACATTAGGACTCTAACTGAAATTTGTTAAAGCTTTTTCTGGAACAACCAGAAAGCACGTCACTGCATGGCACCTTGATTTTATAAAGGAATGCACTAGCTTTTCTGCGTCCTGTAGTGGAAATATGTTTATCAAAGGCCACATCAGCATCAACTATGACACCAAGGCATTTACATATGTATCTGGTGCAACTGAGAAATATTAGTTTAGACAGTTTGTTTCTAGCCCGCTTTTGGTCCAAAAAGAAGAATATCTGAGTTGAGTAATAAAAATGTATTCCATATTTACTAATAATGGTACCTAGTCGTAGCATATATGACAAGTAGGTCCTAAGACAGAGCCCTGCAGAACACCATAGTTTATTACGAATAGATGATGTCATTTACATTTACAAAGAATAGGGATAACTTATGTAGGATCTAAACCAGGAAAGAGCTACTCCTGTTACCCCTGCTGAGTTTTCTAGCCTGTCTAACAGGAAAGATTGGTCTTTCATGTCAAATGCTGCAATAAGATCGAGCACAACCATTAAGGATATGTTTCCTTAGTCAGCAAATAATAAAGATTGTTTACAATTTTAACGATTGCTGTTTCAGTGTTATGATGTCTAAATCCACACATTATTTTCATGTATGTAATTCCTATGCAGATAGATGAGTAATTGTTGTGCCACAACTTTCTTTGGAATCTTCAATATAAGGGGTCACTAATTTGATAGCTTAGAGGAATCAAGGTTTCTTAATTTGAGGCTTAATTAATGCTAATTAAAGAGATGTTGGGATATAACCAAGATAGGAGTTTATTATTGATTTTTTCTGGTAACCAAAATGATTTTTGGTTATTTTGATTATTTAAGTAAGCTTGTTGAAATTTGATCCAGTATACAAGTAGATGGTTTTAAGGAAGAAATAATTGGAGCCAGCTAAGTCAGTCATCACTACTGCTGATGGTATCTGGAGTTTAGTAGCTGTTTGGTTCTTGGTTTTTGGTTCTGTGGTTCAAAAATTGGAGATTGTGCTAAATAATAGTATTACATTTCAGAACCCTGTGGAACTGGGATGGGACACAGTATATTACAGGCATTCAGCATTGTCTGTGCTAATTAATACTTTAATATCAGCCTTGGTAATCTCTGACTGCCACAGACAAACATTGTTAGTCCTTGCATGAATAACTATCCTCGAATATCTACAGCTAGCTAACAGCTTCTTGTTACCACTGAAGGTGCCCTAGCAGTGCAATTAAATTCAAGTTTATTTGTGTAGTGCTTTTTACAACAGTATTGCCAAAAAGCAATTTTACAGACGTTTGAAAACTCCCTCAGTGAGTGAGTTCAGAATAAAAGCTGAAATAATCTCTATTTGAAACCTGGATAGTAAAAGCATACAGGTAGAGACAGTCCCTGACTGAGTCTTTGTAAAAAGTGAGAGTGAACTGAAGTCCCATCATATTGCAATGCTGGTATATTTGGATTTTCTGGTATATCTGATGCAGTTGTGGATGTAGCAGATGGAAAGAAGGAGGCCCTGATGGTCAGTGTACCACCAGCAACTGCTACTGGCACATTAGCTTTACAGCTATGCCGCCAAGGCACCACCCACCTGTGGTTGTACTTTACTGCAAGTACCTTTTGACAATCAACTAAAAATCAACAAGTGAAAATTTAGCAAGGATTCAGCTGAGAAATGCAGCCAAGTGATTTAGTAAACAGGAACTGTCACAGAAACTACAGCTGCTCCGAAACTGAAGGGGCTGAGTGGCGACTGCCAAACTGAGCCTTGCACTGCCTTTGATGCTGAGCCACTGCCTTTAGCCTAAACCACACTCCGACAATCGTGTGCCAACTCACCTTTGGTCAATTCCACACCAAAGGGGTGCCCAGCACTGCACGAATCGAGGGAATCATAGCCACAACTCCAGCTGCATTTCTGTGTCTGATCCACTCATACCAGCACAACAGACACACTAACACACCACCACCACATTAATGTCACTGCAGTGCTCAGAATGATCCACCATCTAAATGACCACAACCACAACCAAGGTTGTGGCAACCTTTTAAAGTGACATGAATAATGGACAGGCTTTAAAGCTTTGTAGCTGACCTTCTGTACTGAAAAACAGAGACACACATTCATTTTTTTACAATTAAATTTAAACCCATATTTCAACCAATGAGTCTCTATTTAGCAATTATTGAACACTGTCATTTGCACTAAGATTGCATAATGTGCATATGTTCTGCTCCTATGACGTTTGAACTTACATTAGATAAAAAGGCACACAAACTGTATTGTATATAGCATAAATTGTATGTTTATTTATTTATATTTTAATTCACACACACATATTGTCATTGTTTGACCTCAGCAGCTGTTCTTTATGTCTTGTGAAAGTTTCATGATGAATGGGATAGTAATGCTCAAATATTTCTTGAAATAAAGCCTTGTTTTATATAAACTTGCATTATAAATGTTTTGGCCTCTCCTCTAAAGTTACTATTTTGAAGATACTTGTTGTTCTTTCGACAGCACCAATATATTCTGTACTCCTTTTTGTGCCTCCTTTACTCAGTACAGTATTGTTATATCTTGTATTGTGCCGTACTTCCGGTATTAGTGTCACAGAACAAAACAGGGTGGAAGAGCAACATCTCATCTACAACCAGCTCTCAGTCACTATCTACTGAGGACGATGGCTTGCCACTACCAAGAATTCAGTGCCACAGTTTTCTGTGACTCCCACACAGCCTACCTTGATCCAGGGTTGGCTTAGTTTCAAATGTTCCACATTAGACGCTAGGTTATGAAATTTTGAACATTGTTTTGGTTAATGTTACTGAGATTATAGTCAGTCTGGCTTTAGATCATTAACTATATTGTTCTCTGTCCAACAGAGGGAGATCCAAAAGCTGTATGAAACAAAATCTTTTGTATTCTTGGGCTGTGGGCGGACAGTTGATGACACCACCTTCCAGGCACTGTTTCTAGAGGCTGTCAAGCACAAATCTGACCTGGAGCACTTCATGCTGGTCCGCAGAGAGGATGTTGGAGAGTTCAAGAAGCTCCGTGACAATATGCTTGACAAGGGCATTAAGGTCATCTCTTATGGCAACGAGTATGCTGATCTGCCTGAATATTTTGAACGTTTGGCCAATGAGATCTGCAACAGGGATGCGGTGACCAATGGCTATGGTGAGTAGAAATATGTGGTGTGGTGAACACAATGAAACAGTCTTGTTTTAAATCTGAATAACTAAACCTTATCTAAAGCTATTGTGAAATGACCAAATACACATACACACAGCCATTGGTTTAATGGAAATGATTAAAAACAAACAAATGTAGTACATATGTAATCATGGAAAATAAGAGTTACCTTGTTATTTTTAAGTAAAACGTTTAAAAACATAAGCGATGTGTAAACATTGTGAACAGTCTTCACAGTCCATATGGTACACATTTGGAAAATTAACTGCAATAACATACAGTTTTGATTTGATAATTTTGTGAAAACATCAGCGTATTTGCATATTTCCACCTACAACAGTTTATCTACGCTCATTCATGTTAGTTAAAAGAGATATTCGAACCTGGACTGCTTTTTTTAATGAAGCCCAATACAGAATATACTGCCAATCAGAATATAGTTTTTACATATTTTATACTTAAAGTTACGGTAACATAATGCTATTTAATTCATATTTAAATAAGGGGGAAACTCATTTACAATGTTACTGAGCATTACAAATTATTAAACAAAAAAGGGATTGAAGATAAATAAAAATGATGTTTAATTTATGAATTTAAACTAAAAAAATAAGACAAAAATAACTTGTACAAAAAATAAGACAAAATAACTTGTACTCTACACAAACATGAGGGGAATGAAATATGAGCCTTTTAACAAAGTACATTGCTTGTCAGAAGAATTTGTTTTATTAATAGTGTAGGGCTTGGCGATAAGGATAATTATCGCGAAATAACATTTCCTCGATATAACTATAAGCCGTAGTCGATAGGAAGTCGATAGAATTAAGTTCCGTCCGTGTTTTGAGAGACAACACGAACAGCCAATGAGCATGAAAATAAACCAAAAATAAACCAACCGCCCCCAACCAATCAGGTAACTGAACTAGAGTTCCAGCCACTTCATGTTTGGTTGAAGCACACAGCGCAGAGTGTCGGCGTAGCAGCAGCTTAGCCCGTGTGCTAGTAATGTGGTTACCGCAGACACCACAGTCGAGCAGAGAGAACGAAATTAAAACGTTACTACTACTGAAAAAAACATGTTACACATCTTAAAATAATCTGCTAAAATAAGAACAACTAGTAATCAGGTGCTGTCTTGAGCTACGGGGTTTTTGAGCTTCAAGTGCTCGTGCGTAGCAGCTGTACAGTTGTGTTGTGCAGAGCTGGCAGAGCACCACACTGTTGTGTTTCTGTGTGAAACACTCCCACAACTTTAGATGTAGATGAGCGATTGTTTGTAGCTGCAGCTTGCGCTCCGGATACATCCATGCTTTCAGTAGGCGCGGCCGCCTTAGCGACGCATCGACGCACGTTATGCTAATCGATGTAATTTCGTAATCGATAAACATAAGCTTGTATACTGTATGAGTTCGAGTGAGAACGCTGAAGCAAAGTTGACTTTATAATCAAAAAACCCGAGTAGGAAATTTTATTTTCTACCGAAACAGAATCGCTAAACCAGATCCCCATTTGAGCCCGACAGAGAGTCGACTCACCACTACGAATAATTTCCTCAGCCCTTAAAGGGCCAGCAACAGCCTGCTTAACACAGTGTCTGTGTGTGAATACTGTTCATACTAATACTGCCCCATATACACAACATTACATAACTGTATTAAACACCCACATACAAACATACAAACACACACACACACACACACACACACACACACACACACACACACACACACACACACACATATATATATATATATATATGTGTGTGTGTGTGTGTGTGTGTGTGTGTGTACAGTTGTGTAATGTTCTATAGTACATTTGTCTATTTTAGAAAATAAAAGACAATTTAAGAAAAAAAATTTTTCTTAAATTTTGATATCTTCATATCTCACATAAAGGAAATGGTGATTTGATTTATATCGTGATATATATCGATATCGACTGATATGAAAAAAAATATTGTGATAATATTTTTTCCCATATCGCCCAGCCCTACAATAGTGTATTAAAAATTATCAATGTTTATTAAAACATATTTGCCATTTTATAAAAGCAACAATTAATTCAAGGCCCTGCATTTGAATTGTGTCTAGGGACGCAATTATCCAGGTAAAAACATTGTAATGCATTGTAATTAATTCTTCCTGAATATTTGTCTTGTTTTTCGTAAATCTCCTCCATAACTGTCTTTTCACACTTCTAAGAGTGTATATCTTCCAGGACACCTTTAAATTATTTATTCAGTCAGATGTGTTAGAGCAAGATAATCACCTCATCTGTATGTGTACACTACTGCTTTAGAAGGTGGTGCTTTGTAAAACATGATAATGTTGCGTGCTGGTAGATTAACTATGTTCTGATTCTCACAGGATCTCCAATACAAGACGTAGAGGAAAACCAAAATGGCTTTAGTACACAGAAAAGTTTCCTGCAAGGTTAGAGTTTTTATGTTAACTGATGTTCAGTACCTTTCAAATGTTTGGAAATTGATATTAAAGTATTTAGAATGATTGTTTTCAGGAATGTAAAACTGGTACTGTGCAGAAGTCAGAAATGGCCCTTGGTTTACAATATTAATATATTATATATGGTAAGCACTTTATCAGGAATATTTGTACACCTACTCATTCATACAGTTATTTAATCGGCCAATCATGTGACAGCAATGCAGTGCACAAATTTTGCTGATACAGGCCAGCAGTTTTAGCTAATTTTCACATCAACCATTTGCAGTATTGAGCATGTTATATTTAGCATTATTATAGCTGCCACTCATTTTTATGAGACTTTCTTTCAGTTTTTTAAGATATCTGCCAATTAAAGTTGCCAAAGTTGTTCAAATGG
This sequence comes from Megaleporinus macrocephalus, assembly GCA_021613375.1. Lineage (NCBI taxonomy): Eukaryota > Metazoa > Chordata > Actinopteri > Characiformes > Anostomidae > Megaleporinus > Megaleporinus macrocephalus. The sequence continues at coordinate 16,404,251 of CM038711.1, forward strand.
GATAGACAATAACACCTGTGGATTTTCCCCCCAAATGTTTGCAAGTGCGAAGCTGATTTTATCCAGTTACTACTATTTTAACTGTTACTACTAGCTTCAGGTAGTAGTAACAGTTGTGGTGGTCTGCCATAGTTTTTTTTAATTCATTCATACTGGCCAGTGGATATTCCACCTTATGGCAAAGAACTCTCTGAGGATGTGAGAAACAAAATTGTTGCTCTCCACAAAGATGGCCAAGGCTAAGAAGATTGCTAACACCCTGAAACTAAGTCTGTCATACAGTGGCTTTTCATGACAGGTTCCACCTAGAACAGGCCTTGCCAGGGTCGACCAAAGAAATTGAAAAGATGTGTTTGCATTATGATCTGGGGCTGCATGAGTGCTACCAGCACTGGCGAGCTGCGGTTAATGGAGGGGAAACATGAATTCCGACATGTACTTTGACATACTCAAGCAGAGCATGATGCCCTGCCTTCAGAAACTAGAATGGCAGTTTTACAACAAAACCTACCCAAACACACCTCTAAGATGACAACTACCTTGCTGAGGTAGCAGAAAGTAATGGTAATATACTGGCCAAGTATATTTCCAATAGAGCACCTGTGGGGTAAGCTCAAGCGGAAGATGGAGGAGAACAAAGTGTCTAACATCCACCAGCTCTGTGATGTCATCATGGAGGAGTGGAAGAGGATTCCAGTAGCAACATGTGCAGCTCTAGTGAAGTCCATGCCCAAGAAGGTTGAGGCAGATGTACAGTGAGGAAAATAAGTATTTGAACACTCTGCGACTTTGCAAATTCTCCCACTTAGAAATCATGGAGGGGTCTGAAATTTTCATCTCAGGTGAGAGACATGAAAAATCCAGAAATCACAATGTATGATTTTTTAGTAGCCTTTGTTTGCATTTACAGAGGTCAAACGTTTCCTGTAGTATTTTTTTTTTTTTTTTTTTTTTTTTTTTTTTTACACCAGGTTTGCACACACTGCAACACGGATTTTGGCCCATTCCTCTACACAGATCAGAGTGGCTCGGCCACTCCAGAATCTTGATATGGTTCTTACGGAGCCACTCCTGGCTGTGTGCTTTGGGTCATTGTCATGTTGAAAGACCCAGCCACGACCCATCTTCAGTGCTCTTTTCTGAGGGAAGGAGGTTGTTCCCAAAAATCTCGCCTGCTCATCCTTTCTTTAATGCAGTGCAGTTCTCCTGTCCCATGTGCAGAAAAATACCCCCAAAGCATGATGCTTTCACCCCCGTGCTTCACAGTTGGGATGGTGTTTTTGGGATGGTACTCGTCATTCTTCGTCCTCCAAACACGGCTCCTCTGGATCATCCAAATGGTCATGGGCAACCTTAAGACGGGCCTGGACGTGTGCTGATTTAAGCAGGGGAACCTTTCATGCCATGCATGACTTTAAACTATGACGTCTTAGTGTATTACCCACAGTAACCTTGGAAACAGTGGTGCCAGCTCTCTTCAGGTCATTGACCAGCTCCTCCTGTGTAGTTCTGGGCTGATTGCTCACCTTTCTTAGGATCATTGATACGCCACAAGGTGAGATCTTGCATGGAGCCCCAGAATAACAGGTCTTTGAGGACCAGAATTTTTGTTGATTGGCAGGTATTTAAATACTTATTTGCAGCAGTAACACTATTAAAAAAACATACATTGTGATTTTTTTTAGATTATGTCTCTCACAGTGGACATGCACCTGTCAGACTCCTCCATGATTTCTAGGTGGGAGAACTTACAAAATCACAAGTTGTTCAAATACTTATTTTCCTTACTGTAAATGATAATGATGGTCACATAAAATGACTTGCACTTTACTATACATTTAGAATGACTTATTCAACACATTTACAGAAATCTATAATTTTATGTTTATATTTTATCATTTATATTTATAATTCGATAATTATTCTATAATATTTGAGAAATTACAATAAAATTGTATTTGAAGAGGAGTTTAGAAAAAACACAAGGCAAATAATGATTAATATTTACTTGCCATATCATGAAAAAAAATGTGATATTCCCAAAAATATTTAATATGGCATCAAGCTTATATTTTATTCTACATATGAAAAGATATTGCTGAATACAATAATAAAAATTAATATTACAAGTGTTACAATCTGTTCAATGGTAGTATACATTCTAAAATATTTTTTGCTCACTGTATTTGTTCCCTTTGTTGCATAGTGCATGCCCTGGTAACTCCAGAAACACTAGTATACACCAGAATGTTGTTTTCCACTTCATATGTTCATATTCCACTTCACTTCTTATGTAAATATACATGCTTGTCCCCTTTAGGATAATCCTGTATGTTTTGTGACTTGCAATTAACCAAATCTTTGAACCAAATCTAAATGTCCCTATCCCATTTTCTCTGTCCAGATTACCACACATGACAATCTAGGACCTCTAGACACAACCATGTTACAGAGTACAACTGACCCCTCCAGTTTTGTATGGTGTTGTTGCTGTCTCATCCTCAACAGACTCCAGTCTCGCTAGCTATTCTACTTGTTGTAAGGTAAAAAAAAAGGGACAATACCGAAATGCTGTTTGACATCATTTAGCAAGCCCATCCCACGTCGAAGGCAGGATTGAAGAGTACTTACGGTACATTCACAATATAGTGTGAAATTCAGAGTTTTTTCATAATAAATACCATGAAAACAGCCATACATTTTTACTACACATGGAAAAAAAGTTGGAAATGTTTGTGTTCGCCTGAATTACATGACTGAAACCAAATGTAAACGGTTCTCATGGATCACCTTGACACTTGAGATAAAAAAAAAAAAATTGTATTATTTTATTACATCTAAAGGTTTGGATTACTCGTTTAAGGAAACAAGAAAGTAATTCAAAAGCTTTTTGTATTTCTACTATGTTTTTGTCCAGATTCTTTGTTTTAGGTATTTATAAGTGCTGTTTTAAAATAAAGTCTTTTGTTTGGTAACATAGAACGCTAATTTATTTTGGGAGAAATATTTAACAGTGTTGGTTCAAACAAAGGTTATCTGATTAAAAGACCTTATGCTTTTTCTTGTCCACAGTAACATTTTCTGCAGCAAAACATCTAGGGCTAACTTATTTGCTCAGTAATGGGTGTTGGGAGGGTAAGGGTAAGCATGATATCACTGGGTAATATTTTCCCCTACCCGTTTTGTGCATGATGACATGGAAGATTACAGAAATACAAGAATGTTGTCTTTTAAATGACATGACCAGAAACTTGAACTAATAAAGGTAAGAGGTCAATCTTGATTTGGCATGTAAATTCATATTTTAAAAGGTTCACTGCTTGTATTCATGTAGCATATTAGGGTGGGAATGCTGATCTAAACTCTGTTTCGTTTAGTCAGTAAAGTAAAAAAAATAAATAAATAAAGAATCTAATCCAAGAAGCTTTGTGAATACAGGCCTAGTTATCGCTAGTCAAATTTGTGGCCATTTTTACACAAACACCTCCCTGTTTCCTTGTTCTAGAACTGCGAGTCAACTGAGGGGAGGTGAGGCTTGTAGCTTAAAGCAGAAACCACCCAGAACTCCAGTCCTCAAGAATTTTCTCCCTTCCTGCGGTCATACAGACTTATCTCACACTTCAGTCACGTACCGAAGATGTGTCCAAACTCAACAAAATATAGTGGAATTAAAAACAAGTAGTCTTTAAACATTCTTAGCAGCTTTATTTATGAAATGTCATACATTCTTTTTAATTGACAAATCTATGTTGCTAAATTAAGACTTTGTCTTACTCTATTTTCTTTTAGTTTAAAGGAAAAAAATCCTATTGTTTCTAACCTATATCAAGTGTCATGTTTCACAGGTTAGGCAGCAACTACCAAGGACTGCATTTATCCAAAAATAAATGGACACCATGTGTTTGTACAGCAACCTTTGACATCTTTCTGTCAAACTGATTATGCCTGAATTATTGCTTAGTATAAGATAAAAATAAGTATATGAAATTATATATTTGCAAATGAGTTTCACTTCATATTTAATTAACTAGAAACACCCTACACATTCCACCTGAAGCACTTAACAGGCTCCACACTCAAGTGGATCTTGTGTGCATTACTGGGAGTTGGTGGAAAAACGGCATTTGGAGCAAGAGGGCTGAGCTGTATGGCAACTACATTGCACTATGGTAACTAAAGTTTACATTAGCTCAGGTCCCCCAAATCTTTATGGACACAAACATTACCATAACATTAATCAAGAAGTATATAAAGTGTAATGATACAGTAATGACTATAAAAGGTAACAAATAATGAACAGAACAGAAAAAAAACTTTTGTAATATATTAATTTTCTTTATTATTCCTTTATATTTGATCCATATCTTAAGGTTGGGGACAGACAGCATAACACTGAAACACTTGGGCCTCTCTGCCCTACACAGCAAAAACAGGAGAAAGTACAGAAACAGTGTTTTTTATCAACGTGATAAAAACAAAGACATCTTACTTTTTTCCCCCCACACTGAATAAAGCTCATAAAGCTCCAAATTTGAATGCTGTAATAAACAGCTGGATTGGAGGCAGGCATTAACAGTGGTGGGGCTTTTAGAAGCGCTGGTTTAATTTGGGTATGTAAGCATGTCATGTCAAATGACCCTCTAAATCCTTAGGACATATTTAAACCTTCAAAAACAATTCATGATTTCCCATTATAAAAAATTGATTTTAAGTATTAAATGTACCTGATCTGAAGCAATGGTATTCAAGTTTTTAGGGGAAACATTTCAATCGTTAATAGTAAGGGCTGTAAAGAGAACACCTAGCTAGGAGTTGAGCCTTTTCAGTCAGAAGTCTACTAATAACTTAAACTGAATTATATGCCAAGCTATAATTCAGGGCATTTTGTAAGACAGTTTAGGGCATGATCATTTCTGAAGATTAGTTACTTGGTTGGAACAACTGCTAGAGAGGCTATACTGCTAGTTCAAAACCAGATCAACATGAGCGCTGAGAGAAACAGTAGGTATTTAGGCCTTCATAAGTGCATTCACTACAGCTCGGGCATTGAGGCTGCGTAGGTCACTGTATGTTTGTCCAGTACCCACAAAAACAATGGGTTGACCTGTGATGTAGGTCATGGAAATTGCAGCACCAACCTACAGAAAGCATACAAATTAAAAGCTTTAGTCTTTTCTTTACAAAAAACAATTATTCACTTGCAAAGATATGTAAAATTTTAGACTTAGCAGATGAATATTTAGACAGTCAAATACATAGTAACATGAAGACAAACCTTGTCATCAATAGTGTCAAACTTGGTGAGAACAATGCCGTCGATGAGCCTTGGGTGATCAGACATGGAATGATCAGCCAAAGCCTGGTTAAATTTAACCTGCAGGTACATTTAAGAATGCAGGTATTATAAATTTTTGAATGTCAACTCTCTGTGCAGGGTAACAGTTTAAATCTGAGAGTTTGGATTTTTTCTAATTTTTGCTCCAGGGAAAAAACCCCCACCATAATCTAAATGAAGATTCAAGGGTACAATTTTTTTTTTATCAATCTGAGACAAGGCAGACAGTTAGCTAGCAGAGATCTTTCCCTGCTTACAGGCAAACTAGTTCAGTTCACTGCTGGTAGAATATATTTGATATACTATTTTTTTTTTTTTTTTTACAAAAACATTTATAAACTGCACCTCCAAATCACAGTCCACATCTACCTCCTACATTTCTTCTTCTTTTTTTTTTTACAATTTTAACATCACTGCAAATTTAGTTTTTTTATGATTAAAGAAAAATTGTTGTTCTCAGGTTTTCAGTGTTCTGGTGGGCATCTGTGCTCTGTAGCTATAAGCAGGTGGACCTTGGGGCAAAAAGTTTGAAAACCCTAATGTTGGTAATTATTAAGCATTCTGTTGGTGGTACAGAATACTTGAAAAGGGTTTCTCGTACTGGGACAGAAAATCACTGTTCGAGAACACAGTCCTTTGTACATCATGACTGTCTACAATATGTTTTGAAAAGCAATGTCTATTTTTTGTTTTTTAAACAAATACATCTTGGAATAAGTCCAGCACTTACCAGCTGATCTACAGCCTCATTGCCCACCAGGGCCTCTCCTACAAACAGCACCAGGTCTGGGGTATTGACAGCAATAAGCTTAGCCAGAGCAGTCATCAATGGGGCGTTATCCTGCATACGCCCAGCCGTGTCAACAAGCACAACATCGAAACTCTGGTTACGGGCTGTTAGAAATAAAGAGAATCATATAACGTAAAAGGTGAAAAGGTGTATTGTCTACCAGGTCTTCCCCCCCCCTTTGCTTAGTACTGAAATTAACTCTTAGGTCCTAGATACGTTAAGTGTAGTGTATACATTTGAATTTGAAACTAAAAACACCTTAGCATCAAAAGCATTTCTATTTATTACCACAAAAATAATGTTCATCATGAGAAAATATATCAATAATAGTAAAAAAAAAAGCAATATCATTTTTTTCCCCAATATCCACTATAAATACACCGCAACCTACTGTGACATGTAATTCACACAAAGTGTGTACTAAAGTGTTACCATAGGCAATAGCTTCCATTGCAATGCCAGCAGCGTCCTTGCCATATCCCTTCTCAAACAGCTGAACAACAGGGCGGCCTCCATGCTCTTCTGATGGGTGCAAGGAATTGAGCCGTCGCTGGTGTGTCCGCAGTTGTTCCACTGCCCCCGCGCGAAATGTATCACATGCAGCAATCAGCACAGTAAAGCCATTCTCAATGAGCCAGTAGGAAATCTGTACAGAAGAAATGGATTATGCAAAAAAAGTGCCATACATACGTTTCCAGCATGTACATTAAAGTTAAGTTTATGGTTAAATGCAGTCGCTCGCTCAATATTCATAGTTCTTCTATCCTTTCTCCCTGCTAGCCTGTATGCAGCAATTGATGATGATGATATTGGCCATTACAAGAAAGCCAATCTCATTTGCTCTGTCTTGAATGAATGAGTAAAGACAAGAACAGCCCTGTTAAAACTGTTGTAGCCATGGTGGTCTGACCTTAGCAAGGTTGGTGGATTTTCCAACTCCATTGACCCCACAGAAGGTAATGACAAAGGGTCTGCGCTGACCACGAGCCTCTAGTACATCTCTCAGAATGTCTACTCTCCGCTTTGGCTGTAGGATCTGCACCAGAGAGTCCTGCAGAGCCTGTTTTACTGTAGAGGCCACAGCTAGACAGAGATAGGAGAAGAAGGTAAAATAGCAAAACAAAAACAAGGAAAAGGTTGAAAGAGGACAGAGAAAATGGTGACTAATAATGCAAGTAAATGGATTGTTTGTAGTATAAAGCAATATATTTTTATATTGTTCTGCAAGTGTACTCACTGGTGAAAGTGCCCATGACCTTCCCTTCCAGCTTTTTGGCTATGGAATCACACAACTGAGAGGCAATATCGGCTGCTACATTCTTAGCTTAAAAACACACATTAAGTAAATATTTATCATATTAAAAACATTGTGGTCATAACCATCACACACCATGTCTAAAAATAGCATCTTATTATTAGCATTAGCAGCAACAATCATAGCTTAACTTAAAAACTGTATGATGTCAAATCTTCTGGATGTTTGACCCTGCTTGCCACACCACAAAAAAATCTTATTCTTTGTAGAAAACAATGTTTATATGAATATCAAATCAAGACAATTCATACTAATATGATAACTGGTGCAGACATAAGGTGAGATTTTTTTGTGTTTTTATTTTCTGGTTAGGGGTGTATTTAAGGCACTTACATTTAAAGGCAGAATCCTCACCCAGCAAAATGATCATTTTAACCGTGTTAAGTGTTCAAACTGCACTCTATAATGTATAGCGAATGTTTTGACCAATTGTGCTACATTGTTAAAAATGTCCTATTGTGGCAAAAAAAATTTATAGGTAGCGCCACATAGAAAGATTCATCCAATCAAAAAACACTTCCAGCAAATAAAACTATGCTGCTTTAGTTGGCTTCTTTTTCAAGAGTTTGCATTTTACAGAAACTTATAAAAAGAAGCTGATAAATGTCCTTATAAGAAAATGTCACTTGCATTGAAAGAATAATTAGGATATTTTGAGCCTACACCTGCTCATCAGTGAGTTAGTAGCAATACTGAGCTAGGTCTGTACTAAATTAAATTACTGATAGTAACTGATAGACTGAACACAGTAAGGTTTAAACTATATTTGTAAAAAAGTTTGGTTTTTTTGTGACTTTTCTTTTTAACAGTTTCTATAGTTTTCAGTCTAGCTTAACTGACTTAACAATCTTATTATAATTTTGCTAAATGTCTTTAAGTCTAACAGAGATAAAATGGCTAAACATTCTCTTATTTCACATCACACCTCTTTCAATGCACAATTTTAATATGTCATAGTACAGAAAGGCATGTGTCATGTAGTGAAGAAAAATTTGTGTACCAATGAGATGATCTTTCATCTTCTCTAGGATTGGCTCCATATCCTGCTGAGATAGTGTCTTGGAGCCAACTAGCCCTTTCAGCATTCCAAACATGCCCCCAAAACTCTTTCTGCTTCTGTGAAATCATAAATACACAGATTAAAACTCTTGCACATTTTAAACTCTAACAGATATAGCAAAGTGCCCTCTGTTTTTATTTAAATACATTTTTACAACTTTACAATTTAAGTGACCAAATTAATTAAAACAACATAGTACGGTTTGAAGCTATATCTGTAAATAGTTTTTTATTTTTTTTATGCTGGTGTCAAGACTTTTAAATGCAATTACTAAAATATATTTTCAAAATACTGTTTTGCAATTTTATCATGTTATAGCAACACACTGAAAACCATTTAGGTTTTATTTTTTGTTGTACCAGACAAAATTTTTCTTCACATCCTTATAGATTTACAGGGAAATCGTAATAGTAAATAGATATAAGTAGATCTGATATAATAGATATAATTTTATGTTAAAAAGTTATTATAAATATGTGGACTCACTGCAAACATGACATTTAGGGTGCTCCAATTAATCTAGTAAATCCTTTTCAGCAAACTGAAAAGGAATTATACTGTTTTCTCATCTGTTCCTTCATGATATTCTACAGTTTAACTAACTTGCTAAAATATGTTTGCATATTCAGATTTATTTGTTTAACTATTGAACAAAGGATGTAAAAAGTTACTTACTTTCTTTTATATCTGACAGTTACAACTTTCACCTGAAACTGTTAGTTTTTAAAGAAATGTATGGACTGTCAAACTATTGATGAATGACATTAATAATTACTCATCCACCACCGTTCATCATGGTTAAAAGATGAAGTGCTTATAAATACTTCAACCCAGTATAGTATATTTATACACACAATACACGTATTAGCAGTCCAAATTTTAGAATATACTGACCCTGGTATGTTACACCAAAGATTTTTAACCAAAAAAACATTTTCCAGCATTGACTATATTATTTTATGTCTCACATATATTAGTTTCAGAGGGCACAACAAACAATTAGTTACCCAAAGAACGCCTAATTACTAATTTTTCTTGCCAAATAACAGCAACACACCACTAATACTTTGGGAGAAGAAACTCTAAATATCTAAAGTATATGTGAAAAAGCAAGCCTGTTTGATTTACTTTTTCCTAACTTTGCCAAATGTGGCATTATTGCAAAAAAATGTCCTGGCTGTGATATTCCACAAACAAATTACAGGCATGAAGTCATTAGCAATAACAAACGCCTCATGTTTTACTGATTTAATACATCTAAAGGAAGGAAACTGCTGTATTGTTGCTGACTATGCTGTATTGATAGCAATCTTTTTTAAATCTGTCCAAAACAGACGCTTTCTAGAGGTCTTACCCTTTGCTGCTGATATTAGCAGTTACTACTCGCCCCTCCTCTTCTTCCTCCACTTCCTCTGAGGAGTCATAATCCACATCACGCAAGTCACCTTTCATAGAGTCTACCTGAATTTGCTTTTAAAAAAAAAACAACATGATCTCTTAATTAAACACACTGGGGACTCATTTTTGCAAGGCCAACACAACATATTACTGGTGTCCAAAGAAAAGTCCAATGGTGAGTTTTTGTTTACTTTAATTTGCAGAAATATTTTGGCCTCTCCAGTAAAGGGAATATTTTGGTGATACTTGTTTTTCTTTGGACAGCCACAATATTCACATTCAAAACATGAAGCAAATCAGATCTCTCTACTACCCCAAATAAGAAACTTAAAAATAACTCTGTTTCTATTTTCTTGATAAAACTTTATACATACTGGTTCAGCAGGAGCCTTGTCATCTTGGCCGTAGTTGCAATGGGAACCATTGCTATTGGTTTCACTATAGTCTAGATCCTTGGTACTGGGGCCACTGATTCCCCAAACTCTTTTCTCCTTTCCCTTTGGCTTCTGAGGCTTAGGTGACTTACTGTGAACAAGAACACATCAAAGCTAAGCAAAATTTCTTTACACTGTTAATGTGTTAACACAATATGGCTATGTTTAAAAGAATATAAAAAAATAAAAATAAAGTATGCACTTAGTCTTTTCTGCTTTTCCACTCGTTTTCTTGCGGATAAACTTTGCAAGGTTCTGATTAATCATCTCTTGTGACAGGTTCTGATTCCCATTTTCCACTGCATTGTTTGAGGTGCTCTCAGAACCAGGCTTAGCTTGTTCCACTTCTGCTACTTCAGCTAAAAATTAAATAAATAATAAACATAAAAAACCCCCACAAGATAACTCATTCAAATGTGCTTGTGTGTTTTCATGGCTAACATGCTCAAGTGCTTATATCTTACAATGCCTACTTACAAGGTGTCAGAAAAAGAGTGAATACAGATGTACAGAGTGGGGGGGGCATACAACTCTATTGTAGCAGAAAAAAAAAATATGTACACTGAAAATTAGCATAATAAGCCCCCCTTTATACCTCTAATAGTAGGAAAAATACATTTTCAGACAATTTGTGACTTCTAATTATAATATCTGTTGTAAGACTAAGATTTATAGAGAGGAATCTGCAGGAACACACCAGAATCATTGAATAGTTCATTATTTGCATCTGCCAAAACACAAACAATGATAAAGTACTATCACTCAAATAAAGCCCTGAAAAGTGCACTTTGCTTACAACAGTTGCATTTCTAAGAACACATCTACACTAGTTTCAAATCCACATACACAACATGTACTGGCAAATAATAATGCTTATTCTGGTTGTAACCACTTTTTTTCATATATAAAATAGTTTTTTGTACACCGGTCTTTTATGGGCTGTTATTGGCTAAGTAAATGCTAGATATTAATCTCACCTTTTTTGTTTTTTTTATTCTTCTTGCCAGTCTGCTCCTTGATTTTATCTCCTGCTTTTGTTTCAATCATAGACTTCACAGTTTTCTGAGACTTCTGGGACTCATTGTAACTCCTCATTTGCTTTGGAGGTCTACTGTAGCTTCCACCTTCTGCCTCACTAAGAACACAAACAAAAAACTGTTCAAGTTCTAACTTGATTGTATTTTCATGTGCATATTCACATTCTGGAAAATCAAGATATGGAATCTTAAGATCTTTCAAAAAAAATATAAAACTATTCAAGTAACAAAAGTAATAAAAATTCATATGAATAACTAATAAAAAAAGTGAATAAAAACAGAGCAGAAAAAACAACTAAATACATCAAGTAAAACAGGCTAAGTGTAGGTGTCTGAAAATTAAGAGTTTAAAATAGTCAAGTTACAGCAGCAAGGGCAGTTTTAGAGATTCATGTAATAGATTCCTAGTTACTCCTAGTTCAGTAAAAGTTCTGTGTGATCCAGGCACTTGAACAATGATGTATGATAATTTCCCAGATATTTACAGCAAGCATTGATGTAGATATAAGGTGGCATGCAGCCAGTGAGAGCTTTGTAGCCAAACAGAAGCCACCATGTTTCTCGATACTCTCAGAGAGGATGAACCTACTATTTGATTAATTATTACAATGATTAGTACTGTAGGGATCACAGGTAATAAATCTCAGAAAATCAAGTCTATAGGTTGGAGGCTGTCAATGTAACACCTCCATAATCAATTGCTAATGACAAAAGTACTCTCCACAATCCAACAGTTCCCGTATGCACTGGGAAACACGTTTACCCATACAACACTTAATTGTTAAAAATTTCATTCAGTCAAATGCCAAGGTACTTGTAAAACTAGTAAAATTTTGTGAGTTGAAAAAAAAAATTCTGCAAAACAGCATGAAACTGGTTCTCTTTACATGTATATAAACTTTTGTTGTAAGGCATCATAAAAGTGCATTATTTTTTTCACTTTTTCACTTGTACAGAATTAGAACAGTGTAAAACAGTATGAGCATATAGATATACTTTACAGTCCAAGATGAAGGTGAGAATATTACTGATGATTAAACCTAGAATTAAATGAACCATTTATCAGTTATGGGAATTCTACTAGTTAAATAGCACAGATTCAAGATGCATGTAATATATAGAAACATCACTGCTCTTCTAGGGCTGTCGCAATAACTGCAATATTGTAATACCGTGCTATTGACCTGCCAACCCCACGGACACGGAATTGCAAGCAACCGATGTGCGCGTTTTCATTTTTTCGCAAGGTTCTTCTTGTTTTACACAGAAGCCACTTCGCTGCGTGTGCAGTGGACGTTAATTATTATTTAAAAACGCTGACTGCTGAGTGCTTTTTTATGGAAACAATGGCGGCTACTCTGGTTGCAAAACCAAATGCGACTTCGCCAGTTTGGGAGCACTTCGGCTTTCAACCGAATGAAAAGGGAGAGCCAGCCAATTTAGACAAGGCAATATGCAAAATCTGTGACCAAAGGTTGCTGTGAAACGGGCGAATACATCAAATTTGAGATCCCACCTAGCTACCCATCATCCAGGTATCGAAGCGCAACTGTCCCCACCAGGACCAAGCCGTGGAGCAGCCTCAAAAGGAACAGCTCAGGTTGGTTCCAGTTTGGGGGTGGCTGAATGCTTTGCGCAAGGTTCCAAATACCTTTATTTTTTTTCTAAACGAATTCTGATCTCATGTGCGCTCAAGTTTTTTGCCTTCTTTGCACAGCGTATATCAATCCTAGGCTATAAGCTAGACTTTTTTCCATGAAATAGTTAAGGAGCGTTCTTATTGCGCATCATTAGCCTTACGTGCTCTGCATTTAACAATAAAGGACTGTTTAATTTGTCCTACAACGGTGTCATCTTTGTTATAAAAATATAATATTCCTTTTAATAACAATTACAATAAAACATGTTTATAGCACAAAAATCAGGATACGTTTGTGAAAAATACTGCAGTGGAAATTCTTTCAACGTGACAGCCCTATGCTCTTCACCGGCATAAAAAGAAAGGGGTTCAAAGTATACCCTCTTGTCATTTTTCAAAGGTTATATAGTGGTAAGGCTACTGCATGCTCGAAAAACGGGTTGAGTGTGGACAGTCTGCAGCTTGCAGTGGGGGTTAAATCAGATGTACTAAAGGTGTCCAGCAGAAATGTGCATTGTGCCAGTTCACAATGGAATTTCGGATATATTTTGGTCAAAAGTTTAATGTTCATTAAGTCATGATTTGAAATAATCCATTGGAAGAGAATTTACTGCCTTACAGAATATTGAGTGAATCTACCCCAATGCTTAGTTAAGAAGAAAAGCTTGTTTGTTACATTGTTTAAAGTTTCTTCTAACGACCATCCATGAGAAGTAAACAGTAGAAACTGAAGTTTAAAGAGACAACAGAATGCCCTTGGGGTTATCCTAAGGTTAGAATATTTAGGATACATTGTCAAATTAGATACTTCTGTAATACTGGGTTTAGGATAAATAAATTAAATACACTTCTGTAAGAGCTATTGTCCTAAATTAAAGTCAGTGGTCATGGTGACTAAATTGATCAAATAAACATTCAAAGTTAAGATGTTTCTATAATATGGCCCCTAAAGTACTAGTTATATGCATCCATTATGATCCTCAGAAGAGTCTTACCGTAGAAGCCTGTTGAAGTCATTCTCAAACTCAAACTGATTGATCAAGAACTTAAGAGCACCCTTCTGCTCCAACTCATTTTTATACCGATCTCTGAAGTGAAGCTGAACATCATCTATAAATTTGTCCACATATGTGAGTGTCAGGATTTTTTGAAATCCCACCTAAATAAGAAAAACCAAACAACATAAGATTGGTAAGACGCAGACAGACATAGTTTTCAGATTACTCTAACACCGTTAATCTCTAGTTGGGCAATAAACACTTACCACAAATACAAGCTCAAACTCATTGTCCAGCTTGTACTTAAGACTCAGAGCATTATGACTGAAAGAACTGTTTCCAGTGCGCTCCTGCAAAAAAACATTTAACTGTATATTAAAAGCTCATTACATCCTCAACTGGACATATGTACCGAACCTGAAACAATCAGGTCACTATGGAACAATACTGCACTGCATCAGCTACACAAAAAGCCTAAGCACGAACAAACAAACATACATACATACATGCATACATGCAGTTTTAAATTAATTTTAAACCAATGTTTGATGGTGTACTTATTGCACACTGGAAGAGCAAAACATTTAGACAATGCTAGACTACTGTGCAAACATCAGCATTTTTTCCCCATTGTACCCCATAATATGTGACTTTACAGAAGTAAATGTTTTGTTTATCTGTAATGACATCCATGTACACAAACACTCAGTTCTACATTCTGTATATGTTCATAAAAATTGCATTAAAAATTGTGATATAGCCCCCAATTCTCTTATTGGTGCACTGCCAACGGTGCACTGTTTTAACTTACAAATCTCAGAAAAAATTTTAAAAAAGTATTATACACATCACGTAAAACTAAAACCAAGTAAACTAAAATATGCTTTTCTGAATATTGATATCATCAGTACTGCCCAATACTTTATTTGCTAAAACTTTACAACATTGGGCCTCATCAGAGACGTTATAAAGGAGAAGATCGTTCACTAAGTGAAACAAGAAAGGGAAAGCTCGTAAAAACATGGCGTGTGTTTATTGGGAAAGTCCTGTCCGGCTTTCAATAGACTCATCATATCAGTTTGCGGGGGAAAGCGTGGAAAAGTCCACGATACTGTGACGCTAGCGGCGGAATTTCTTCTTCAAACCCAGGCAGATTTCACGAAGGTTCTAAAATTTACCAGTGTATTGTTATTTGAGAGGTGTCCTTACACTAGAGCATAAATTCTGCCAACAGTTCTGCGGTTTAAGAACACGTCATGCACCTGACTAGACTTTTCTCACGAACAAAGTAAAGAAAAAAAGTAAGGTATCGAGGCCCAATGAGGCCCAATGCGCTTGGACACTACATACGTTATTCTAGCATGCTAGCTATTACGACAACAAGGAAGAGGGAAACATAACATTTACCACACTGAAAACATCTATAGCTACCTTGTTTTTTTTTCTTACCTGTAGAATAACTGAACGGATGAGAGCGTTCACTGGGCCTGCGAAAGACTCAGAAACCCCAGCGCCCTGAAAACACCACAACATTATGCCCCCCTTACTGAAAATGGCGAAGAAGTCTAACATCCTGCCAATGCACACTTATATTAATATCAAAAGCGAAACAAACACTAAAAAAGTATAAAATAAATGAGCCCTAAACTTTTTAAGTTTATCCAGACCGCTACTAGCAGCAGCAGCTGCCACAAGTCCGCGCTAGACACGTCAATACCAAACCCAGGAAATGACGTTCTCTTCCGGTTGAGCCACTACCGTAACAGAGAAAAGGCGAACATTTTATATTCACAAATTCACATAGTTAATGTTTTCCAGTTTAACACAGAAATGGGTCATAAATATAGATTCACTTCCATGACTGAGAAAAGCTAAAGCGAAAAAGATGTAGACTGTAAAAACGTAAATAATGTAAGGAGGCCAATATTTTTTCTTCCGTTATATATGATACCCACACATACATTTCCCTACTACACTGATGGCTTAATTACAATCATGTTTAACAAGGGTCACTAATAGACGAACCGCGGTCCGGATCCGGACCCAGACGTTGTCAAATGCAGACCCAAACTGATACACTACTGAGAATGATTTACTTTATTTAGGTTTTTATGTTATTTATGTCTTTATGTTTATTTTAAGCGGCGCAGCTTTTCTTGTCTTTACGGTATACGGGCTTTCTGGCGCAGTGAATTCAGAGACTAATCGCGTGCGCTGTAAGATCACCGAAGGCGCTCCTCAGCCAATCAGATCAGTGCACATTGGGGCGTGCGCACACAGGCAGCCACAGACTAAAACGAGTCAGAAAGAATAACGAAAAACAGAAAAATCAATACCGAAAATGACTGTTTAACAAGGAACGGTTATGGAATGTACTCGCTCGTCTAGTTTTGGAGAATACCGCTGTGTAAAACCAACATGTCAATCTGTGAAGCTGAGTTAACAAGAACACACACATTTTATTTAATTTTATTTATTTATTTATTTACTATTTACTTGTTTTTACTTGAAGTAAGGAAACGAATTGTCTTTCATTTGCTTATGGTATACGATGCTGATACTAGGCTACTTTAGTAAACAGGATATGGCACTGAATCATAACACAAGTTAGAAATGATGACAGTGCGGACCTTGGCTTGAGGAAATCTCCTTTAACTGGAGCTTACTGAATTCTAAATAAATACCCTTGATTTATAAGATTTTTAAAAAATTGTTGTTTGGGAAGGCTGTGAACGGGAAGAAGGGTGGATGAGTGGGAAGTTGTTGTTGTTTTTGCAATAAAATGTGTTTAAAACGTAAATTTAAATAGTAGTATGTGTAGGCAATATGCCAAGGCTTATTGCATAGAGTTCCAATCAGAGCTTATCTATGATCAGTGCAGAGCTATAAGGCAAGTTCAACTTCACACGGTGCCGCGCAGCCCAATCGCTGCCTGGCTTGGTATGGTGCATGCCGGTGTGTTTTTTTGTCCGACTTGAGTCGGTGCCACCGTTTCAAGATGACATACTATGTTGCGAGTGCAAGGCAGCTGCAGGCCTCTCACACACAGTTGCTGAAGTTGCTCTCCCTGAACAGCGCAAGCCGAGAAACGGCTTAATGAAGAAAGAGCTTAATTTGGTTAGAAGCTCCGTGGACACCTTTGACGTTTGACTCATTTTACTGTAAAATATACATCTCCTCAAAAAACTCTTTAAAGACCCTACACTTACACTAATATTATCATGACTCCTAGCATGACAGTTTTTTTTCATGCTGTATTCAACATATTTTTTTTTCATAATTAGTATTTCAGATCATGAAGAATGCCGTAGATTTTTACTCTTATGATTTGTGAGTGTCTTTAAAAGCATGTAAAATCATGGACACGGTACACGAGCTAACACACTTTATTCCAGTCAAGGTTCATGCACAATCTCACTCCGCGCAGTACAGAAGCCTGAACGGACACAACAAAATGTGTTGTGGAAGCACAATACATTACATCTTCCCTCCTTAAGCTATACAATGCACCTGACCATTATCAGTTAACAGCACCACGTATGACTGTGCAACACGCGTCACAGTTTTGGTTACGCTGAGTTTGTGTGTTATGGCTACTGCCAGTAGAACAATGTTAATAACTTGAACTCAGGGCCTGCTAGCTTGGAAGGAGAGGTTACTAGCACTTCACTGACTACATCAAAGTTCTTTAGATGTGGTAATTACAAATGTAGTCTCTCTGGGCATTTAATAACTTTGCCATGCCAGTTTCTGAGTCTTGACAAGCGTTTGAGATCATTCTGGAGAAGCAAGAAACTGTGACTCCTTTTCAGCTGGAGAGTCTAGCTGATCACACACAACGTGGCGTGAAGTGTTCACCGCTTCTGTGCTGGTTCGAAGGTGCTGGCTGTTCCGCCTGATCTTTCCTGCAGTCTCTATAATGTAGGAACGTGTAGCACTGTGTGATTGAATTACAATGCCTGGATCCTGACCTCATCACCTCCTTTTAGGGAAGCTTGTGGGCCTGCTGCTTGCTTGCAGTCACAGAAGTTTATGCTTATGTCCAGCAGACACTTGACTTTAGAGGGATCGTTAGGCTACAGGCTTCAGAAGGGCATGGGCTGTAGGCAGCTTATTGCGAGGCCATCTGCCCATCAACAACTAAGCTGAAGAGAGGCCTGCTTGCTCAAGGGGCATCGTCCGCTAGTCGAGCATTGCAATGTGCTTGTCTGGTGCTTTGCTCCACAACTTCTTCACCGTTTTCACAGCTCGTTCTGCTTCACCATTTAGGGTGCGGAGTATGGGGTGAGGATGTTTTAAGCTTGACCCCATATGCACTGCAGAAACTCCTCTGATGTGTGCTGAGGGCCATTATCTGTCCTCAAGGTGCTGGGAATATCATGCCTGGCAAATTGCGACTTTAGAACATCTAAGCTAGTTCGGCTACGTGTGTCCTTTAGCTCATCTACTTCCACAAACTTTAAGTAGTAGTCCACAAGTAAAATGTAGTGCTTGCATTCAAACTGAAACAAATCTGAAGCTACTTCTTCAAATGGTTACTCTGGTCTCATTGTTGGCTTTAGTGGTAGTCTGGGCAACCTATTCTTAATGTCTGCACACTTGGAACAATTCCAAACTGTATTTTCAATGTCTGCACTCATAACTGGCCAGTACAACATCTCATGGGCCCGTCGTTTACACTTTACCATACCTAGGTGAGACAACTTCGTATAGGGGGAGGCACTATAATGTGTAGCCCTTTGTACACTATGTTATCTGACACTGACTTCTGGAATCCCAGTAAGGTTGAACAACATTTGGAACATCTCTGCGGCGTTCTGGCCAAACTCGCTGAATCACTTGTTGGAGAAGGCTCAGTTCTTCCTTTGTGCATGTCTTCAGCTCTTGTACTTCTGTTCACTGATGGAAATGAAACTGAACACTAAAACACATTCCAAGTCATTAATTTCTGGTGTGCACGTTGTTAGCTGTGCTCTGGATACTGTGTGAGGCTTGTCCTCTCCTGTACTTAACAGCTTTGTCGTACCACTGAATCCGCAGTTGCATTTGCTGGTTGTGCTTTGGAGTGGAAAACAGCGGCTTCTTGAAAATGTCTTGAAAATGTCTTCAAGAGTCTTACGGTCATTCCAGACCGTGACGTGTTTACCTAGGATGTAGTCATGAAACTTTATGCAGGCATGAACAATAGAGAGCATTTCTTTCGCTATCTGCGCATATTGAGTCTCAGTGTCTGTTAGTGACCTAGAGTGGGCTGGTTGTTTTGCAGGAGGACAGCTCCAAGACCAGAGCTACTTGGATCGCAAAAAATCTCTGGCTGAGCTGGATCAAAGAATTTTAGCACAGAAGGACTGCAGCATAAGGTCTTGAGCATGGCAAATGTCCTCTGCTGAGCTGGTTGCCATGCAAATTCAACATCACTTTTTAGCAACTGTCTCAGTGGAGCACTCACCTCACTAAAAGTTGGAATGAACTTGGACAAATATGTCACAAAGCCCAAAAAACGACAAACACCATCCTTGTCGTTTGGGGGTTGGCATGCACTGGACCGCTTTGACTTTTGAAGGGTCTGGTTTTAGACCGTCTGCCGTTATTAAGTGTCCAATGTATGATACACATGACTGGTTAATGTAACACTTGCTAAAGTTACGCTTGAGATTGTAGTCTGCAGCTCTCTCAACCGCTTGACGAAGAATCTTATCATGCTGCTCCATTGTGGGTGCAGCTATGAGTATGTTGTCCATGATGGCTGTAGCACCGCCAGTGCCTTCCAGCATTGTGTCCATGATGCACTGAAAGATTTTACGCCAAATGGTAATCTCAACCACCTGAATTTCCCAATTGGGAGTGTTGAAAGTTGTTCGATAAGATGATGCTTCATCCAATTCAATCTGGAGAAATCCTGATTTAGCATCTAGAACTGAGAAGACCTTTGCACCTGGAATGGTAAAAGCGACTTCTTCTATTGTGCGCATTGGATAATGCTTCCTTTTAATATTTAAGTCACTTGGATCGATGCAAATCCTAATGTTGCCATTGCGTACGACTGCTACCATCGAACTAACCCACTCCATTGGCTGATACATTGTGTTGATATAGCCGCCGTCTACCATTTTGTGGAGTTTCTGCACTATTTTTTATTTAAGTGCTGCGGGTTGGCGACGTACCGGATGAACCACTCCTTTTGCGTCTGGATCAGTTTTAATTGTGTACTTGCCTGGCAGTGTTCCGGTGGTGCCTACCAGCTCTGGAAAATCATCCAGTCCCTTTGACTGATTCTGCACTGCTGAAGGTCCACTATCACTAACTGTTTCATCTTTGCTCATTCGAAATGAGTCAACACGAATGATTAGGCCCAAAGCTTCTGCTATGCTGCCACTTGCATTTTCTTGGTCAATGTTCATGACTTCAAACTCCGCTGTCATTTCATGGTTCTTATATTGCACCTTAAGATCCACTGCTCCTACTGACTTGAGCTTGTGATTTGAGTATGAGCATAGCACTTTGGACGAATGCTTAATTTCACCAGTGTGCATGAGAAGCTGATATTGCGTATTACACTTTGCTCCAGTGTCTATTCTAAATTTTACATCTGGAGATAAAATTTTGACACTAACCACCCATTTGTCTGGGTGAGCCGCTGGCTCTGCCTTTTCTGTCTGTGTCACATTTATGTCTAAAATATCTTCCTCTGTCACAGAGCACTGAACCATTTCTACACTCCTAGTGCTTACGACAAACTGCTGCCCAATGGTTTGGCTTGTGACAATATGAGCACACAGTACCTTTAGCAGGACACTTTCCTTGACTCCACTTGTGTTGTGGTTGATTGCCACAGCTTTGGCAGTGCTTTTGCTGAGCAGTACTCTTTGGTTGCTGTGTGGTTTTTTGTTGCTTCTGAACATGCATTTGATTACGAGGCGCTTGTTTTGCTATTGTAGTTACTGTACATATTTGCGTATCCTCCTCCCTTACGATTTTCATCTGCTTTTCAAGTCAAGTCAAGTCAATTTTATTTATATAGCGCTTTTTACAACGATGTTGTCTCAAAGCAGCTTTACAGAGTTTTGAAAACAGTTTTGCAATATTTTAAACTGCTGAGGAATTTCTACAGCTTTGGCCAATGTCAGATCTTAGCCTTTATCTAGCAACCTTTCTTGCACACGCCTTTTCCCTGACTCCCACTATAATAGCGTCAATAAGCATGTCTTCTGGGTCTGCATACTCACAGTCCATTAGCAATAGCACGTTATAAAACCTAACACGTTTGACTCTTTTCATTGTAAAATATATATCTCCTCTAAAGCTCTTCAAAGACCTCATATTTCATGTTTTGTGCAGTATTTAACATATTTCTTTTTCCTTAATTAGTATTTCATATCATGAAAAGTGCCAAAAAATTTACTGATTTGTAACTGTCTTTAGAAGCACTATAACACTATTTGGATCTATTTTTCCTTTTACCTGTTTTCTTTCTTTCTACTATTTTTCTATTGCGTCTACTTCATCAGCTGTAAAGAGCGCAAACACAGAGATTGTTTACGTAGGCTGCAAATGGCAACCAAGTGTCCAGCTGCTCTCGCCTGAGTACCAAGGCCAGGCTGTATGGGGGTGTTCCAATCACTCTGAAAAAGGTTAGGGTGTACAGTTAGGATGTACAGTTTTCTAAGTGAGAGGGAGAGGAGTGCAAAATTGTTGGCTCAAGTCAGCAGGAGTAATCTTACAGTCAAGAAACGTTACAACAACCAAAAAAAGTGTGAGGTAATCATATCCAAACACTAGATTTAGCAAAAAAAACAACACAATTGGGTAACATGTTTGGTTTATTAAACATAAGGAACAGGGAGCTGAGATGCAGGGTCAGGGTGCCATCTCATTTCAGGGGGCTTTCAAGCTCCATTGATTTTCCATGTGGTGCTGGAAGAATAAAGTAAGAGATGGAAATAAAAACAGAAGAAAGTGGTATTAGCTACCTGGGTATACACACAGGGTGAGTCAAAAGTCACAAGACACTTTTTTACCTAAATGCTCAGCGTTACCTGACAATGCCACAGGAAACAGTGTTCCCATCCATTCTGACCAAAGATGGCAGTTTATAGCCAACTATGTATACACACTATATAAAGCCAACTTTCTTTACTATTATGAAACGTTAGTTCATACTATATTAAAATCCCCCCTTCAAAAAAAAAACCACATTTACAAATCTTTTCATCTCCACAGCGAAGGATGACATTGCATTAGGAGAAGAGAGTTTACAGTTAACGTGGTGAACGCTATGCGGGGCTAGCTTTATTTTGTATGCTAATATGTTATGTGTTAACATCCCCTAAATCTACCAAATATAGTGGGGAATAATCCACTAATGTTCCACGGCCTCAAGCCTAGACGAAACCTGGGGCACGGTACAAACGTCCGTTTCCCTTAGAAGAGAGAGACAGACACAGAAGTCAGCATGTGCAAAACTGGCATTCTTTATTTATACATAAAATAAGAATCTATAATATATACTATTTTAAAAAAGTACCTAACCTTAAACCCAAGACATTTAAACAAGATTGAAATACAAAACAATAAATCTCAAAGTAATAACCAATAAAGTTAACCAAATATACAATAAATAATAGAGTATCAAGACAATAAGAAACTAAAGTAAACTTTAAGGAATGCACTAATATACTAAATACTCAGAAAAAACAATCCTATTAATAATAAGGCAGAATAATAAATACTACTACTAATAATAATAACAACACAATCTTAATCAAACAGACATAACTAATGAAATCAATTGCACAAACCCCAAACTCAAGAATACACATCAAGAAAAGAAAAGAAATAAATAACTCTTACAAATACACTTACACAAAATAGCCCATAATTATAAGAAAGAAAAAATATAAGAAAAGCAAAAAACTTAAGCACTAACACAGAAGACAAACATAAACCCATTAATCCCATGTACAAACCCATAATAAACTTCATTCAGCATTTAATAAGTACTACCCATCTCAACAGTACAAAAGTGCAACAGCAAAGTTCCATTAATAGCACGCTGCCCGTTTTGTAGCCTGGACCGATCTCTAATTAAGGCGCGCCCCCTGCTGGTCTAGTGCCACTATTTCGTACTCAAAGCTGCATTGTTTTGAAACCACATGAAGTTTAAGAAAACCCAAATTAAACAAGAGGAACAAATAAAGCAAGTTGCACACAGAAAAATACCCCAATGTTTCTAAAACCAATTAAGATGGATCAAAAAAAAGTGGAAGGGGTGTTTATTATTTTATTACCAATTTTCAACCCCTTTCACTCTCCCCTACTTTAAAAGATGACTCCTGGCATCTTTCCTGTGACCCATCCTAAATACCCTAATTTACTGATACCGGGCATTGGTACATATTAGGTCCTGCAAGGTAGGTTCCTGCCTGATACCGAGGATCACTAACTACTGCCAAAGCCCCTGGCTGCCACCGTTGGTATACTGGCTGACCTGGGTGCAAATAAGTGAAGAGCTCTTTTGGTTTGGTTATTCGTGATGACCGTCTCAAAACAGGTTCAACAATCTCTTCTTGGTTCATACCACCTGACTCTTGCTGCTCTGCTTCAATATCAACAATTTCCTCACCCTGCGGTAGGTCTTCAATATCCTCTCCCAGTTCCATCCCTGCCCATACCTCTTGACCAGCATCTCTTGCCTCTTGGGTTTGTCCCGACAGGTGGGGTCTTTCTGTAGAGTAGGTCAACTGTAATCTTGGTGGGGCTGGCTGTGGCTCAGGTTGGATTGAGTTCATCCTTGACTTCAGCACTCGTTGAGGAAGCGAACAGAAGTTGTAGGTAACCTCTTCCTCTGAATCACCACTGTCGTCAGATTCACTGGATGGTAACTGTTTCCGTACTGACTTGTTCTTTCTTTTTGCAGGTTCCTATAGCTGAGATTGTTCCAAAGGTAGGTCATTCACCAGTAACCACAAATTTCTATGCAGCACTCGGATTTTCTTGTCACCTTGTTCGGCTTGGACTTTGTAGACAGGACTCACAGCATCCCCCACTCTACTGACCATGCGATGGATCCTTTCTTCCCACTAGCTGCGGAGCTTGCCTGGTCCTCCTCTCTCTAGGTTCCGTACCAGAACTCTGTCACCTGGCTGAAGGGCTATTCCTCTCACCCCTTGATCATAGTATTTTTTTCCTTTTGCAGAAGATTTCTTACTGTGATCAGATGCAATCTTGTAGGCCTCTTGCATCCTTGTAGCCCATTTTTGTGCAAATTCCCGTCTGCTGGTGCTATCATCAGACCTCAGGTTGAACAACAGATCTACTGGGAGTCGTGGGGATCTGCCGCACACCAAGGAAAATGGAGCATACCCTGTAGATTCGTGTCTGGTACAATTGTATGCATGGACAATGTGAGGTAAGTGATCTTTCCATGCTGCTTTCTTGTCTTGCTGTAGTGTTCTCAGCATTTGTAGCAGTGTCTGGTTTAATCTTTCTACTGGATAACATTGAGGGTGGTAAGGTGTTGTCCGTGAATGTGCTATGCCAGCCAGCTGTTGCAGTCGCTGAAACAAGGTGTTCTCAAACTCTTTCCCCTGGTCATGGTGAAGCTTCTCTGGAAAACCAAAACGAGGGATGAAGTCATTGAAAATCTTTTTAGCTGCTGTTTTCCCGGACTTGTTCCTAGCTGGGTAGGCTTGGGCAAAACAGGAAAATGGTCAATCAACACTAAAATGTATTCATACCCGCCAGTACTCTTCTCCAGGTGCAGATAGTCCACTGCCACCAACTCAAATGGGGCACTGGTTGAAATTGACCCCATTGGTGCTTTCTCAGGTACTGTGGGAGACTTCTGTTGGATACATGCACACTTTCTTATCACATAGTCCTCCACCTCTTGCTGCATATATGGTCAGTAGAACCGCTCTTGCACCAAATGAATAACTTTATCCGCCTCAATATGACCCATGTTGTCATGTAGATGCTTAAGAATTGTGGACTTGAACTGACTTGGGACAACAAGCTGCTTTCTGAGCCCTGCTTGCCGGTACAACACTCCTTGTTCCACAACAAGCCTACTCCATTCTCTCACCAGCCTTAGGACCTCTCGGGGCATTTGCTTCTTCTCAGATTTTTTTGGGGTCCATCCAGTTTCTTTCAGCCTCAACACTTGCCAGATTACCTCATCATCCTTCTGTGCTTGTTCCATGTCTTGTGGGCTAATGACCATTACCCCTGTGGGTTCTACCTTAGCCATTGAGGTCATCTACAAGGCTGCAACCCAAGGCACCTCATCATCTTCCATGGCCTTATTCCCTTGCCACACCGCAGTTACCACCTCTGGAGACAGACTTTCTGTAAACTCTGCCATCTCTTCTGGCAGAGAAACTGGATACCGGGACAGGGTGTCTGCATCAACATTAACTTTACCAGGACGATACTTGATGTCAAAGTAAAAATCTGCCAACTCTCCGACCCAGCGATGTCCCACAGCATTGAGTCGAGCGGTGCTTAATCCCCTGGTGTCGACAGACGCGGTGGCGCGTTTCTATTAATATCTTTGCGATAACGCAGCGCAGAAATACAGTTTAAACATTTCCTGAATCAACAGAGTCTTTCCTTGCATTACACCCAATCCTGAGTCTGTACCTCACTCATGTCCGAACTTATGAGCCTATAAATAAAAAGCAACCCAGTCAGCCTCTCTTGTCTGACTGGTGGATGCTCTGTTTCGTGTGAAGTTGACCAATGGGCTTTCATGAAATCACTAATGACCCGCCCACACATCAAATCTATTAATATTCATCAGAGAGAGATGTAACGGGGAGCAGAAAATTCACAGCTGCTGAAGTTGCAGCAGCGCTACTGAAAAGCAGCGATGAAGATAGCGGTGCATCAGAGCCTGAGGCTTTAATTCATATGATGAGCAAGAATATGAAAACAATCAGGATCCATTTGAAGATTGCTAAGTGTATTTATAAAAACTTCTTTTATGACATGAGCTAGCTAGCAGGCTAAATGGTGTTTCTGTATGTGAGGAATTGATTTGTAAGCGCCATCTAGCTAGGTAGCTAGTTAGGTTACAACAGTCATGACCTAATTGATTTGTGTCCCATAATTAATGCTTATTTTGCTATTGAAAAGTTAATTTTCTGCACATTAGTAAATGTTTTCTTTAGTAAAGCTTCACTTACAAATAGCAATACTGTTTATGACCACTGATGGATACAGTAAACATTTACTAATGTATTTCTTCATATTTATGTCCAAGTTTATGGCTGTTGGCTGTTGTATCAAGTAGAGTGGCACCATTCTACTCAAACATTTTTACAGAATTTATTTCACATTTGTACAATATTTTATTTTGAACTATTGATGTGAAGCTAAGGCTCTGGTAAATCCATTTCAAGCACCAAACAGTTTGTCCAAATAAGTAAAACACATTTTTTACAAGATATATGAAGAAGTGGTGAGAGAAGAATTTTAAAATTGGACTTCAAGTTTTTCAGGTTTGAACCAGATAATCTCCTCATACTTTCTCTAGGTCACTTATTTCCTCATTATTGACACAGCAGAGACTGTTCTGAATATTGTGATATAAAATATGTGGGTATTATGTTACATGCAAGTGTCTTTAAAGTATATATTTAAAAATTGAGATAATACCCTTAGACCCCAAAGGGTTAAGACATAGGTGAGCGGATTGTTATCTGTATAGACAGTAAAAGTTGAGGCATAATACAAGTAGTCTCGAAATTTGTCACAAATAGCCCATTTCAAAGCTAAGAACTCCAGCTTGCCTGAAAGCAGATGGTAGTTTTTTTTTCAGCTGTCGTGAGTGGACCCATATGCAATCACTCGCAACTGGTCTTGCTGCCTCTGGTACAACACTGCTCCTAGACCCTTATTTGATGCATCTGTATGGAGAATGAATGGTAAATCGAAATCAGGATAAGCGAGAACAGGAGGAGATGTTAGCCTCTTGACGATTGCTTCTACCACTTCACTGTGTTCAGCTGTCAACTGTACTGGAGTCCTTAAAGGTAATTGAGAGTTAGTTTTACATTTAGCTGTTTTTGGTGTTGATGCTTTCCCAGATTCCCGAGAACCCTAAAGCAGCTCAAACAGTGGCCGGGCTAGCCTGGACAAATCTTGGATAAACGACCAGTAATAACTCAGGAACCAAAGAAGTGCTCTTACCTCCCCCACTGTGGCTGGCCTTCTGTCTCCCAACTGTTTGACTGCCTCTAGGTCTTTGGGGTCAATCTGCACTCCCAACACCAGCCGGCACAAATACCGAACTTGCCGCCTGAACAGTTCACACTTAGTGGGTCTCAACTTGATTCCACAGGCCCTCAGCCTTCCTAGGATCTGCTTCAGATTGGTCACATGCAGGGGAGGACTGGGTGGTATTCGGCAGGGCTGTACTGACCCAAGGAGATTCTGTCCGGCCCGACTTCACCAACTTATCCACATTCTGTGTTAGGGCAGCAACTTGAGCAGCAAGTTGTTGAATGGCAGCCTGGTTGGCTTCTACTGCAGATTTGGATGTAAGTTGTTGCTCCTGCACCACTGGTTGCTGTGTAGCACTCACTGTGGCTGCCTTTGGCTTTGTTAAGACAGCCAATCATAATTAACATAATTAAAATCATTATCATTATGACTAGACGCCAAGAGTACACATTGTCTTAAATTCATTAAACGATACACAAACTGCTGTGGTGTCTCTTTATCCTGCTGTTTTACATTGCTTAATTCTTGGAAGTTCTGTGCTACTTTTATCTCTAATGTGAGCACGAAGTAATGTTTTAAGCTCTGCGACTGTTAGGTCATCTTTATTAGTTAACAATTCTTTAAAATTACCACCTTTACTTACTTTAAGTACAGCTCTTATGACCTCTGTGTCTGTGAACCCATCACACACTGCCTCATCAATTTGCTTACACAATTGTGTGAATGGAATCTCAGACCCAGAGTCTGAGAGCTGGCCCCTTTGAATTTTAAACTCTCTCCTAGGTTAGAAAGCTTGAGTACTTGAGTAGTGGCCTGTACCTGTACATTTTCCCTCCCCCCAATGTCTCGATTAACATCATCTGTAGAGATTTTTTAAGAGATTTTTTTTAGAGTTTTTACTTGAGAAGAAACCGAATTGTTCATTCTGTTGGTTCTTATGGAGTTTGGTCCCTGAGACAAAGGGCTAGACTGTGTACTTGAGTCTCTACTTCCCAGTAGTTCATCAATGTCATCCTGCAGGGATAGCAGGAAAGCCATTCCTTCATCTTCTAACCCTGAGAGTTTTTCACCTTTCAAATAATCTATTATGTAATAAAAGAGTTGTGGTTCAGAGCATTTGCACAGTTCAGGATTTTCTTCAAACGACACTGCCAGTTTGTAGAGCTGAGTTGAATTAAGCAATGGAAGTCTCTTATGTATCTCTCACAAAAGCACTTGCCGTGGTTCTGAGGGTGCCATTCTCTCTGGATGCCACTCTGGACAACCCACACACAAGATGGCTGCTCCTTCAGTGCAATCCCTGGATCCTAACACAGCAATCTCAGGACGAGCCCCCAATTGTTACCGGGCTCAGGCAAGGGAAACGGATATTTGTAGATCTGTGAAGCAGATGGCAGATGACTCTTCAAAAAACAAAGAGTGAGGAAGGCACCAGGCCTAGACGGATATCACCCTCCTGCCTGAGGAACTGTGCAGACCAGCTTGCTCCTGTCTTCACCAAGATCTTCAATAAATCACTGGAGCAGTGTGTTGTCCCAGCGAGCTTCAAGCGCTCCACAATAATTTCCATCCCAAAAAAGCCAACCATCTCAGGACTGAATGACTACAGACCTGTCGCACTGACTTCTGTGGTCATGAAATCCTTTGAGAAGCTGGTTCTCACCCACCTGAAGGAGATCACCAACCCCCAACTAGACCCCCTACAGTTCGCGTATCGGGCCAACAGGTCTGTGGACGATGCAGTGAACATGGGACTTCACCACATCCTCCACCACCTCGACCGTCCAACTACATATGCAAGAGTTCTGTTCTTGGACTTCAGCTCTGCCTTTAACACGATCATCCCCAGACATCTACACACCAAACTGACACACCTCAGTGTGCCAGCCTCCACCTGCCAGTGGATCACAAACTTCCTCACTGGCAGAGAGCAGCAGGTGAGGCTGGGAAAGATCACCTCAGGAACCAGGACCATCAGCACAGGTGCTCCACAAGGCTGTGTTCTCTCCCCGCTGCTCTTCTCACTCTACACAAATGAGTGTACCTCCACAGACCCCTCAGTAAAAATCCTGAAGTTTGCAGATGATTTGACAGTCATTGGTCTCATCCAGGACAGCGACGAGTCTGCCTACAGACGGGTTGTGGAGCATGTGGTCCTCTGGAGCAACCACAACAACCTGGAGCTGAACACAACCAAGACAGTGGAGATGAGAGTGGACTTCAGGAGAAGCCCTTCAGCCCTTCCAGCACTCACCATCCTCAACAGTACTGCAATGGCTGTGGACTCCTACAAGTTCCTGGGCACAATAATCCCCAGGGACTTGAAATGGGACTGCAACATCAGCACCATACTCAAGAGAGCTCAGCAGAGGCTGCACTTTCTGCGTCAGCTGAGGAAGTTCAACCTGCCCAAGGAGCTGATGGTGCAGTTCTACACCGCCACCATAGAATCTGTCCTCACGCCTCCATCACAGTGTGGGGCAGCTCAGCCACCAAACACCACACCTACAGACTGCAGCGCATCATCAGGTCTGCAGAGAGAACCATCGGTGTGAAGGTACCCTCCCTACCCGACCTGCACATGGCCAGAACCAGGAAGCGGGCAGAGAACATTGTCCGTGATCCATCACACCCTGGACATCACCTGTTCCAGTATCTTCCCTCAGGTCGGCATTTCAGCCAGTTGAGGAACAAGACCTCCAGACTTCAGAGAATCTTCTTCCCACACGCCATCACACTCATGAGCAGCTGAACATCACAACACTACATTCTGAATACAGTCTACTACATACATCCATATCCAGATGTTCTCTCACTCTTCTTTTTCTGTACTGCACTTTTATTTATCTAATAAAGTCTCAGAACACTCTGTACCACCGTCTCAACCAGTGACTCTTCTGTTCTTCATATTTATATCTATTTAATTCAGTCTGCACTGTTCTTTACTGCTGCACTTAGCACTTTACTTTAAATATACAACTCTGCACATGTGTGGGTTGGGTGTGCTACTTCTGTAATGTCAGTTATTGTGCACTGTGAGCTTCTGTAACCAAACACAAATTCCTTGTATGTGTGAGCATACTTGGCAAATAAAGTCTGATTCTGATACAGAGTTTAAATAACTCTGTTAGACTATCCTGTACCTGTCCCTTCAGTAGTCATGGACTCCTCAGGATCTTCAGCAGCGTCGGAAGGGGTTTGCTGCTCTGACGATACAAAAACATTCCATTAATGAGAGTTTGGCTATTAATATATTACACTTCTAAATTATGTTTATTATTTTCAAACGGGGTATTTTTTTCTTGCAACTGGATATTTGTGATGAATGGTGTGTATTGGGCTCTACAAAATAAACGACGCTAAGTTGACATTGCAAACGTTGCGCAATAGCCGGACACTGATAATACAGACATATTTCCATATCTCTGTTTAGCAGCTGTAACTGGGGTCTGTCCTCCGGAAAACAGGTCTGTTAGGTTTGTATATTTGGCAGCATCTTCTTCCAACACCTATCCTTTTTTAACCTGGCCTTTTCGGCTCAACCTGGTCTCTTTCTGCCCTCCATCACAACGAACTGACATCTGGCGCTATTCTGTTGCTATATTTAATTTTACCGCTCCAGAAAAGAAGACTCATGGGTGCAACCAACTTAAACATTTGGGAGGGGAGAATGAGGGATCGGATGGTAGAACCCACTTAATCTACTGCGATGTAGGGGCTGTACTGTGAGATGAATAGAGAATTAATACATAGGTAAATAAAAAGTATGAACGCAAGAAGAAGGTTAGATAAGTGACAGATAAGTGCCAAAATTATTTTTCCCTTCCAACCGGACCAAACTCGAGGTTGACATGAGCCAGCCCATCGGGAATCCTCCCGAATCTCCCAATTAGCCACTCTGAGCTTGCTTTGTACTGATCAGTTATATTCATTAGCCTTATTGCAAAAAAGGTAGACTACAAAAAAGTTCAATATAAATTGACATAATGTCTTATTAAATTTTTAACGTTTTCTAAACACTTTGCTCACATTCTCATCTTGTGGAAATATTATGATGAAGATACAGCCTTTGACAAAGCCAGCCGTGCAATCAGCTTTTTTTTTTTTTTTTTTAAAGTTGGATCAAAGTAGCCTAATTTGCTTTGCACTACCTCAGTAACTGCTGTGTTTATGCATGTTTTCTGACTAAATAAATTCACAGATCACAGCATGCTAAATATCTCTGCAGTTTATTCTACTACCTCAAGAAATGTGTGCTGTGTCATTACTGCACTGTCCTGTTGGTTTACTGTGTCTAATATCTGTTTAATGTATCATATTTATTGTATTGTTCTATATAATTGTTTTGTTGCACACTTATGTCTGCACATTTGCACTGTGTACTGTTTGTTCCATTTTGCACCATGTTCCTGGAGGATCAAAATTTCTGTGTTATTGTACATAGATGGAATAACAATAAAGTCCTCTTGACTCTTGATTGATTGACCTAAATTGACAAATGTTTTGGATTAAATGTACAAACCATTTTTTACTGTTAATAAAAAAAAAACAATTAAGTAGCAGAATAAAAAGGTCCTCTACATCATCTAGTAGAGAAAAAGAAAACAAAAGCTGTAAATACTTAGTTTACCTGGTGTATTATTTGGCCACATGTTCTCATCAACATTACACCTAACACCCTGTCTTGCCTACAGGGGCATAGCTAGAATTTTTAGAATGGGGTAGCCAAGTAAGACCCAGGGATTTTATTGGGGTTGCTCATTGCTAAAATATAATAATAATAATAATAATAATAATAATAATAATAATAATAATAATAATAATAATAATAATAATAATAATAATAATAATAATAATAATAATAATAATAAATAAATAAATAAATAAATAAATAAATAAATAAATAAATAAATAAATACATACATACATACATACATACATACATACATACATACATAAATAAATAAATGCATAAAATATTGTTTCCATATTAAAATGAATTTAAATATAGCAACAGAACAGACAAACCAATTGCTGGCTCTAGAGAAGCAGCATAAATTTGATAGCACTGGACATTGCATTTTTTAGTCCAAGTAAAGAAAAAGACTATTCAATATCCAGTGTCTGTCTTGGTATCAGGGAGTAGTGTGTAACATGCACTGTGAAGGCACCATTGAGGTACCAGCCACAACTACCTACAAGATTAAAGTTTCTCTTACTGCAGGCTCCCATAATGCCAGGTGTTCTGCATGGCTCAAACAAGCAAGTAACAAGACACAACAATATTTTGCTTTATGAAATCCACACTCCAAAAATATCATATTAGGATAAAATGACTATTAATGTAAAATAATGAATCAAAACAGAAAGCACTTATGACATTTTTATATGTTGTGCTTTTTTGCAAAGCACATTTTCATTTTATATCATGTAAGTAGAGCGTTGTTTTAGAAGTGGTTGATGGCAATATTTTACATTTGATAACTTCTTTTCCTTGACATAAAGCTGCCATTTTGTATATAAAACTACAGCTGTAATGCACAAGGCAACATGTTCCAATACAAGACGATACAAGACTGTGTTGTCACGGAAAGAGTGGGGGAATTCAATTTTTTGAATATTTACCTCTAAAAGTCACTGTGACAATTTTTTTGTAATTTATGTTTTCCTTCTAGAGCCGCACTTCTGGGAATAGATCTTGTTGGCCAAGGCTATTGTTTGATGACATTAAAATATAATGTGGCTTTAACTGAGCAAATGAGAATTAATATTGAAATGTCTGTAGAAGAAACACATAGGCAAATAGAAAGGAGAAGTCACAATACTGTATCACTTCTCCTTTTGTCTCTTCATTGATTTTACATCACTGACTTTTTTTGGTGGTTTACTTGTTTTGTGCTGGTGCAGAACAAATCACGCGATCACACACTGCGTTTGCTTAAATCAGTTTTTCTCTGCTTTTATTGTATATTACTGTATATTAACCATCCGTAGACCCTTACATGCTATTTCCACAGGATTACTTCTTACAGGGAGTGGAGACTTTCCAGCAAAAGCTGGTGGTAAGATTTAAATCGACTGAAAATTCTCTACTATGGCAGTCTTTACTTGTGTGGAATGTGGCATGTATAGTAATAATCCTCTCTCCATCACTTGTGATAATAATAGTGGTTCAGTTTCTGGTGAGAGTTATCTGCTCACCAGGAGCCAGGGTGCCGGACATTACCAGTAACCTTAAACTACTAGCAAAGAATAAATATTCAAAGATAGTGATTCATGTAGGTGGCAATGATATTTGTATGCGTCAGTTTGAGGTCGCTAAGAGTAATATTAAAAAGGTGATCAAAATAGCCCATATAATGTTTGATGCCATAATATGCTCTGGCAGTATTCCAAGACGAAAGGGTGCTGAAGCTAACAGTAGGCTTTGGGCCGTACACTGCTGGATGTCCAAGTGGTGTGCAGAAAATCATGTGGACTTTGTAGACAATTGGTCCAAGAAACATGAAACAGAAACATGGATTAAACCTAATAAATATTTCACATTAAATGAGGTCACTCCTTTAGGTTATAAGTATGTATACAGTCCTAGACTGTCTGGTAAAAGAGCGGGTATATGTGTCATTTATGAAAATTCATTAAACATAAATCAGAAAGACAGTTTCACCTTCTGTTACTTTGAAAGTCTTTTTATAAACACAAATCCAATCACAAATAAAAATGTACTCACTCTACTTAGCATTTATAGACCCCCAGGACCTTATTCAGAATTCATAGAAGAATTCAGTGAGCACTGAGAAAGTAATAATTGCAGGAGATTTTAATATTCACTTTGAGAACCCAGCAGATCCATTAAAAATGTTCATTCCCATCTATCTTTGACTCTAGGCCTCACTCAAAATGTAATAGTGCCTAAACATTACTGTAATCACACTCTAGATTTAGTTCTGACAGATTTAGGTGTTGACATGCATAATCCAACTGTTCTTCCACATACTTCAGTAGTTTAGACTTCAAGAGTCTCAGTAAAAATGTATATACATCACCCTATTTTTGCAGGAAGCGTTCACTAATGGCAAACACAGCTCAACACTTTATTAAAATTATTCCAGACTTATCAACCTTAGATTTTCTTTCATCAGTCCCAACAGAGCTAAACAGATTAAAAAAAAATATGTTTAACCTTAGAGAACCTATAAAAATTAAAATGATCCAACAGAAAAAGCTCACTCCGTGGTACAACAAAGAAACAATAAGACAGACAGTATGGAAATTAGAGCACAAATGGTGACTAACTAAGCTAGAAGTATTTCACTCTGCTTGGAAGGACAGCTTTGGCAGGTAAAGAAAGGCACTTATCAAAACACTCAGCATACCTGTCCTCACTTATCAAAAACAACAAAAACTATCCTAGAGATTTAATTAGTACAATCGCAACACATACCAAAAATTAGGCAGGATCTGGACCTCAAATGCTAAATATAGCAGCATTTCACATTCTGTCTGTGTTCTTGTTTAGCTCGTCTTTGCCATGTGCATCTGTCTTTATTTACATTTCCATGCCCCAGCCACATGTATTTGTTTTTGTTATGTGCTCCTTGTGTCTCCGCCCCTCATCTGTGTTTTCACCCCCTCCCGGTTGCCAGGTGTCTCTTCTTTAATCTCTTAATTTCAATCCTCTGTTTTGCCCCTGGTACTGGTCCGTTATTTTTTGTCGTTCTGTGCGTGGTCTCATTGTTGTGTTCATATCCCGAGTTTGGCTTGTAATAAAGAAACTTGCGTTTATATCAAAATGTGGTTGTCCCACAGGTTTGTTGACGGTGGAGTGGGGGGATCCCAGTGTCACAGGGTGCTCTCATGTCTGTTACCTTCTGGTTCTCTCCTTTTAGTTTAGGCTGTTATAGTTAGATCTGCAAGAGTTACCAGCCACACTCTGAAAATTTTAATCCTTTTACTTTCATATTTCCTACAGTCATACTCCTGAGTCAAGCTAATTTTCTCTCTTTACTCTTCCTGAGATAATGACTGTCCACCCGTCTGTTGAACGCTGTTGGAAAACTGACCGTCATGGCCTCCTCCCCACCCATCACCAGCCAGCTCTCCTGTCCATTTGTGCCAACTGCTACACCCTCAATTACATCACTGTGCCATCCACATGCACCAGCATTGAAATATGATGGGACTGTTTCAGCTCACACCCATGCCCACTTTACATAAAGCCTGCCTCTACATGTGCAGCTTCTAAAGCTTTGCCATCCAAATTTCAAACAAAGACTCTTTTCTTTGGTATTTAGTTTATTAAACTGTAAATACTGTTTGCCCAGAGGAGGATGGGTCTCCCCTTGTGAGTCTTGGTTTCTCCCAAGGTTTCTTCCTCTATTCTGAGAGAGTTTTTCCTTGCCACCGTTGCCTCTGACTTAATCAGAGGGGGATTCATGTTAAACCATAGATGTGAAGTTACCCTCCCTACCGGACCTGAACACAGCCAGAACCAGGAAGCGGGCAGAGAACATCGTGCGTGATCCATCACACCCTGCACATCACCTGTTCCAGCATCTTCCCTCAGGTTGGCGTATTAGCCAGTTGAGAATTAAGACCTCCTGACTTAAGAGAAGTATAAGTTGATAACAATTTTATTTATCTATTTTATGGGACCCTAAATTGTAATCAATTCAGAACCGAATTGACACTTTTCACAAGTTTGTTATCCCATTACTCCCAATTCCTACAGTAAAATTACTTGTTCATCATACAATGGGTACAAGTGAGAGTGTTCTTCAGGAATATCATAGTATAAGTTGATAACAATTTGATTTGTCTTTTTTATGGGACCTCAAATTGTGATCAGTTCAGAACCGAATTGACACTTTTCACAAGTTTGTTATCCCATTACTCCCAATTCCTACAGTAAAATTACTTCTTCCTCATAGCATCGGTACATAGAGTGATTTTCAGGAATACGCTGGTATGAGTTGATAATTTGATTTGTCTATTTTATGGGACCTAAAATTGTGATCAATTCAAAGCCGCATTGACACTTTTCACAAGTTTGTCATCGCATTATTCTAAATTCCTATAGTAAAATTGCTTGTTCGTCATAGCTTGGGTACATAAGAGAGTGATTTATTAGGAATATGCTTGTATAAGTTGATAACAGTTTGATTTGTCTATTTTATGGGACCTCAAATTGTGATCAATTCAAAACCGAATATACACTTTTCACAAGTTTGTTATACCATTACTCCAAATGGCTACAGTCAAATTACTAGTTCATCATATAATGGGGAAAAGGGAGAGTGTTCTTCAGGAATGTGCTGGTATAAGTTGATAACAGTTTGATTTGTCTATTTTATGGTACCTCAAATTGTGATCAATTCAGAGCAGAATTGACACTTTTCACAAGTTTGTCATCCCATTACTCCGAATTGCTACAGTAAAATTACTTGTTCATCAGATCAAGGGTACAAGTGCGAGTGTTCTTCTAGACTACGCTTGTATAAGTTAATAACAATTTGATTTGTCTTTTTTATGGGACCTAAAATTGTGATCAATTCAAAGCTGAATTGACACTTTTCACAAGTTTGTCATCCCATTACTCCCAATTCCTAGAGTAAAATTGCTTGTTTCTTATAGCTTGGGTACATAAGAGAGTGATTTTCAGGAACATGCTTGTGTAAGTTGATAACAGTTTGATTTATCTATTTTATTGGACCTTAAATTGTGATCAAGTCAGAACAGAATTGAAAATTTTCATAAGTTTGTTATCCCATTACTCTAAATGGCTACAGTAAAATTACGTGTTCATCAAAGGATGGGTACATGTAAGAGTGTTCTTCAGGAATATGCTGGTTTAAGTTGATAAGAATTTGATTTGTCTATTTTATGGGACCTCTAATTGTGATCAATTGAAAGCCGAATTGACACTTTTCACAAGTTTGTCATCGCATTATTATAAATTCCTACAGTAAAATTACTTGTTCCTCATAGCATTGGTATATAAAAGAATGTTCTTCAGGAATATGCTGGTATGAGTTGACAACAATTTGATTTGTCTATTTTATGGGACCTCAAACTGTGATCAATTCAGAACTGA
This sequence comes from Megaleporinus macrocephalus, assembly GCA_021613375.1. Taxonomy (NCBI): domain Eukaryota; kingdom Metazoa; phylum Chordata; class Actinopteri; order Characiformes; family Anostomidae; genus Megaleporinus; species Megaleporinus macrocephalus. Next base: position 16,441,574 of record CM038711.1, read on the forward strand.
ATTGACACTTTTCACAAGTTTGTTATCCTATTACTCCCAATTCCTACAGTAAAATTGCTCGTTCCTCATAGCTTGGGTACATAAGCGAGTGATTTTGAGGAATATGCTTGTACACATTGATAACAGTTTGATTTGTCTATTTTAATTCAGAGCCGAATTCAAATTTTTCACAAGTTTATCATCCCATTACTCCAAATTGCTACAATAAAATTACTTGTTCATCATAGGATGGGTACAAGTGAGATTGTTCTTCAGGAATATGGTAGTATAAACTGATAACAACTTTATTTGTCTGTTTTATGGGACTTCAAATTGTGATCAATTCAGAACCGAATTAACACTTTTCACAAGTTTGTCATCCTATTACTACCAATTCCTACATTTAAATTATTTGTTCCTCATAGCATTGGTACATAAGAGAGTGATTTTCAGGAATAAGCTTGTATAAATTGATAACAATTTGATTTGTCTATTTTATGGGACCCTAAATTGTAATCAATTCCGAACTGAATTGACACTTTTCTGAAGTTTGTTATCACATTACTCCCAATTCCTACAGTAAAATTACTTGTTTATCATATGATGGGTACAAGTGAAAGTGTTCTTCAAGAATATGCTGGTATAAGTTGATAACAATTTGATTTGTCTATTTTATGGGACCACAATTTGTGATCAATTCATAGCCGAATTGACACATTTTTCACAAGTTTGTCATCCCATTACTCCAAATTGCTACAGTAAAATTACTTGTTCTTTAGATCAAGGGTACAAGTGCGAGTGTTGTTCTAGAATATGCTGGTATAAGTTGATAACAATTTGATTTGTCTATTTTATGGGACCTAAAATTGTGATCAATTCAAAGCCAAACTGACATTTTTCACAAGTTTGTCATCCCATTACTCCCAATTCCTACTGTAAAATTGCTTGTTTCTCATAGCTTGGGTACATAAGAGAGTGATTTTCAGGAACATGCTAGTGTAAGTTCATAACAGTTTGATTTGTCTATTTTATGGAACCTCAAATTGTGATCAATTCAGAACCGAATTGAAACTTTTCACAAGTTTGTTATGCCATTACTCTAAATGGCTACAGTAAAATTACTTGTTCATCATATGATGGGTACATGTAAGAGTGTTCTTCAGGAATATGCTGGTATAAGTTGATAAGAATTTGATTTGTCTATTTTATGGGACCTCAAATTGTGATCAATTCAAAGCCGAATTGACACTTTTCACTAGTTTGTCATCCCATTACTCCAAATTGCTACAATAAAATTACTTGTTCTTCAGATCAAGGGTACAAGTGCGAGTGGTGTTCTAGAATATGCTTGTATAAGTTGATAACAATTTGATTTGTCTATTTAATGGGACCTAAAATTGTGATCAATTCAAAGCCGAATTGACACTTTTCACAAGTTTGTCATCGCATTATTATAAATTCCTACAGTAAAATTACTTGTTCCTCATAGCATTGGTATATAAGAGAATATTACTCAGGAATATGCTGGTATGAGTTGACAACAATTTGATTTGTCTATTGTATGGGACCTCAAATTGTGATCAATTCCGAACTGAATTGACACTTTTCACAAGTTTGTTATCCCATTACTCCCAATTCCTACAATAAAATTACTTGTTTATCATATGATGGGTACAAGTGAAAGTGTTCTTCAAGAATATGCTGGTATAAATTGATAACAATTTGATTTGTCTATTTTATGGGACCACAATTTGTGATCAATTCCTAGCCGAATTGACACTTTTCACAAGTTTATCATCCCATTACTCCAAATTGCTACAGTAAAATTACTTGTTCTTTATATCAGGGGTACAAGTGCGAGTGGTGTTCTAGAATATGCTGGTAATTAACACTTTTTGTCACAAATTAACACAAATTTGTCACCGCATTATTTTAAATTCCTACAGTTAAATTACTTGTTTCTTGTAGCATTGGTATATAAGAGAATGTTCTTCAGGAATATACTGGTATGAGTTGACAACAATTTGATTTGTCTATTTTATGGGACCACAATTTGTGATCAATTCATAGCCGAATTGACACATTTTTCACAAGTTTGTCATCCCATTACTCCAAATTGCTACAGTAAAATTACTTGTTCTTTAGATCAAGGGTACATGTAAGACTGTTCTTCGGGAATATGCTGGTATAAGTTGATAAGAATTTGATTTGTCTATTTTATGGGACCTCAAATTGTGATCAATTGAAAGCCGAATTGACACTTTTCACAAGTTTGTTATGCCATTACTCTAAATGGCTACAGTAAAATTACTTGTTCATCATATGATGGGTACATGTAAGAGTGTTCTTCAGGAATATGCTGGTATAAGTTGATAAGAATTTGATTTGTCTATTTTATGGGACCTCAAATTGTGATCAATTCAAAGCCGAATTGACACTTTTCACAAGTTTGTCATCGCATTATTATAAATTCCTACAGTAAAATTACTTGTTCCTCATAGCATTGGTATATAAAAGAATGTTCTTCAGGAATATGCTGGTATGAGTTGACAACAATTTGATTTGTCTGTTTTATGGGACCTCAAACTGTGATCAATTCAGAACTGAATTGACACTTTTCACAAGTTTGTTATCCTATTACTCCCAATTCCTACAGTAAAATTGCTCGTTCCTCATAGCTTGGGTACATAAGCGAGTGATTTTGAGGAATATGCTTGTACACATTGATAACAGTTTGATTTGTCTATTTTAATTCAGAGCCGAATTCAAATTTTTCACAAGTTTATCATCCCATTACTCCAAATTGCTACAATAAAATTACTTGTTCATCATAGGATGGGTACAAGTGAGATTGTTCTTCAGGAATATGGTAGTATAAACTGATAACAACTTTATTTGTCTGTTTTATGGGACTTCAAATTGTGATCAATTCAAAACCGAATTAACACTTTTCACAAGTTTGTCATCCCATTACTCCAAATTGCTACAGTAAAATTACTTGTTCTTTAGATCAAGGGTACAAGTGCGAGTGTTGTTCTAGAATATGCTGGTATAAGTTGATAACAATTTGATTTGTCTATTTTATGGGACCTAAAATTGTGATCAATTCAAAGCCAAACTGACATTTTTCACAAGTTTGTCATCCCATTACTCCCAATTCCTACTGTAAAATTGCTTGTTTCTCATAGCTTGGGTACATAAGAGAGTGATTTTCAGGAACATGCTTGTGTAAGTTCATAACAGTTTGATTTGTCTATTTTATGGAACCTCAAATTGTGATCAATTCAGAACCGAATTGAAACTTTTCACAAGTTTGTTATGCCATTACTCTAAATGGCTACAGTAAAATTACTTGTTCATCATATGATGGGTACATGTAAGAGTGTTCTTCAGGAATATGCTGGTATAAGTTGATAAGAATTTGATTTGTCTATTTTATGGGACCTCAAATTGTGATCAATTCAAAGCCGAATTGACACTTTTCACTAGTTTGTCATCCCATTACTCCAAATTGCTACAATAAAATTACTTGTTCTTCAGATCAAGGGTACAAGTGCGAGTGGTGTTCTAGAATATGCTTGTATAAGTTGATAACAATTTGATTTGTCTATTTAATGGGACCTAAAATTGTGATCAATTCAAT